>OZ038380.1:188014693-188372193 GCA_964036045.1 Eutreptiella sp. 'Long Island Sound 2002' | reverse complement strand
TTGCCTCGCGCGTTGTGGCACGCACCGGACCCCACACACACGGACACACGGACCCGGGGTGGCCGGGCCGCCCGCCCCCCCTGTGGCCCGCGTCTCCCGCGCAGGGCCCTGAGGACCACAACTGCGGGCAACGCGGCGCGGCCGTACAGAGAGGCCGGCACGGGAGCGTGCGGTGCCCGGCCGCTGGCGGTCACGTAGGGCCCGTCAGCGGCACTGCAGCCCGGGACCCCCGCCACACTGCAGGGGCATCGCCGGGCGCAGTGGACCCGCACTGCGATGGCCCTCCGGCCCCGTAGCGCTCTGCAACACGAGTGACTACTGGGACACCGGGGGAGCGACACGGGCAACACCGAACTAGAGCTCCGGGGCGCCTTCCCGCACGCAACGTCCGCAGGTCCCGTCACGGGGGCTGCCTGCGGGTGGCCGTGACGTATGTACCTGCGCCCTCCCCCCCTCCCTCAGCGGGAGATCCTTGGGACTTGGCGGCGTGAGTCGCTGCGGTACGCCCGGGGCTCTGCTGCCGGAAGCGAACTCGGAGCCCCGGGACGGCACACCGCCCACTGGCCCGGCAGAGGGCGAAGTTGCAAACCGTTCCTCAGGCGCCGCTGCCGCCCCACAGCCCACAGCCCATTCGCCTGCCGCAGCCTTGGGCACTGCGCCTTCCCGAATGAGATGGACCGCAGCGTCTGGGGCGACCGTGTGGCTTACGGTGAACAGCGTTTCCATGTGCGCCGCAGCGAGGACTTGAATCCCCCCCCCCCTCCCCTACGTATTATATATAACATGCTGCCGGACGCGGGCGCAACGCGCAGTGTGTGCGTTGATGAGGATATTGTTTCGTATTGTGTTGTGCACGGGCCCCACTGGCCAAACATTGCGCACATTGCGCACACGTGGCCACAGTGGGAGCAGCAGCAGCCCACGGGCAGCACACCAGCACGGCTGCAGTCAGCCACCGCCCCCACTCCTCCTGCTGTGCCTCTGGTTGCAGCATGTGCAGTGGTTGTGTGGTGGCCCAGTGTTGGTGCCCGTGGGACATGAAGGCATCCATTTTGCAGGGGGGCAACAGGGCGCTCCACAGGGCACTGACCCTTGGGTGGGGGGCTGGTCGTAATGCACGGAGGATGATGTGTTAGGCTTGTTCAAAGGGGGGCTCGTTGTTCCCAGAGCCCGCCCCCAAGGGGAAGTGCGCCCTGCGCAGGGCCTCGTTGAGCCCACTCGCCATCCCGACCACAACCCCCGGCAGATTAGCATCGTGTTCTGGTGCCGCACCCCCTTCGCGTTTCAAGGGGTTGGTGGGGCATCCACCCCCCCCCCCATGACCTCCCGACCCCACTCCGACCCCCCCCCCCCCACACACAACAAGCAAATGGGTGCAGGCTTCAGCAACGATCCAAAGGGCCTCTCCTACCAACAAACAGCGCACATTGTTGCACGTGCCTTGGGCCTCTGTACAGTTACTGTTACAGTTACGCACTCTCTGTGTCCCGCCATCCAAGCCCATGCAGCATCAGGCACCCCTCAGAGGCACTGTTTGCAGATTTTATGTGAGGCCGCACCTGGGTCAAAGCCTCGGCACAAGATATTGTCAAGGTGTGTGTGTGTGCGCGCGCGCGTGTGTGTGCCTGTTCGTCTCGCTTCAATTGTGTGTGTGTGTGTGTGTGTGTGTGTGTGTGTGTACCTGCCCATTTTGCCTTTGCAATCGCGTGTGTCTAGCAGCAGCTGACTGCATCCCCTCTACTGTAGAGCATCTGTTGTAGAGTGAGAGCATTTTTCTTTAGCACATCTGTTTTGGTCACAATGAAGTGTGTGTGTGTGTGCGCGCGCGCGTTTGTGTGCGTGCGTGCCTGTGTGTGCATGTGTTTGCAACGGTGTGTTTGCAATCGCGCATTAGTTGCATTGAGATCCATCGCGTATTGTGTATACACTACATGATGCTATGATGGGCTTGCATGTCTAGCTCTTCACCAACATCAGATTTGGGAGCAGCTGCGAAGAAAGTCCGGAACGATATGTGCTACCACGGAGCGCACCACACATACTCCAAGACTCCCAAGCAACGGACTAGTAATAACCCGCCGCTTGATCCTTGTTGGTGGTGTGGTGAAATGCATTGGTTACACGAATGCCCCCTCGGCAAGCAGAGCACCGCCAATGGGGATGGTAATGTGTGCAGGGGAATAAATTGGTCTCTCATAGGCTTCACATGTCCACCCTTACAGGCAAAAACAGCGCGAAAGGTACAATAGAGACAATCTTTCGGACAAATGGAACCAAACGCAATGAGGTACTGCCGCTCATTGCACCGTCCCGGCACCCCCAGACTCTTGCGGCGTTCACTACTGCACCACTAAGATTTGCTGGCCGGGATCCAACAAACCACCTGTTACCAGGTGGATGCACACATAGTGTGCCCCAAGGCAGCATTACTCAAAAGCTCCACGGCATGCCAATCACATTCCAAACAGTGTTGTACATCCTGAGGGCTGAATGGCCCCTTGGTCTCCACGATGTGTACTAGCCCCCCTCCAAATGTGCATGTGCCGGTAGCCAGCCCTGAAACGCTGAGATTACAGCGCATTTTCGCTAGGGGAGGGTGTAAGAGAGGCTGCAAATAGCCTTAATGGTCCTCTTCACGCAATGTGGTGACGCTGCATACACATAGTGTAGGGCTCTATGCATTGCTCTCATTGATGACCAGCCATGTGGTAAGGCACTTTGTAGCTAGGGCACTAATTATCTAGCTAGACCACGTGGTCGTCCATGCCTTACAGTTGCTCAATGCGTAGCCAAAAATTCCACTTAGGCACCACACAAATGGAGCATCCAATTGTGTGTTAAGGCCGAACGTTGAAAGTGATTCATCCATTGCTTCAATTCCCCACCAACAACTGTGCAGAATCCCATGCACCGCAAGACAAGGCCTAAGTAGGAAGGCTCCGGTGTCATCCGCACAATTGTCGTGGACACGTAGTTGCCACACCCCTTCAAGTACACCTCGCACCAGTCCACCACTTCCCAGTAGTCTTTGGGATAGGATTTGTTGCTCGGACCATGCACATTCTCACGGAAATAGCACAATGCAACTTTGCACCAACCTTCCTAGTATGCGTACCCTTTAGGTGCAACGTGTAATACAGCCAAACATATGAATGTTTGGTGTCCCTTATACGCACATCACAAACAGTGCAAATTTGCACTGTAGGCCAAGAAACAGCCTCCAATCAGAATGCAATTCTCTCGTGCCCAAAGGTTACCCTCTGGTTTGCATGAAGTTATTTCATATAGTTATATGGAACACCAGGGCATTGCCCTTGTGGAATATGTCACATGCAGATGGTGAGTAGTTGTATGTGAGATGGGCCCGAGATGATGATGTGGCATGTACAAAACAGAGAGAATCGTGGACAGAACAAGGTTTGGTTGAATTTGAAGGTTCTTCGCTTCTTAGGGATATCAGGGACGGGAGGGCAAGGCTACCTTTGGAGCTGTCAGGATGAAAAGAATCCGGATTGCGTTGTGAGGCTATCCAACTTTGTGGGGGTGTGGTATGGTTTGCATAGGCTAGGATATTGCCAGTTATAGCAAAAACCCCCAATTTCTCCCTGTACACACTGTGCGCGCGTTGTGCCGACAGGCCCCCAATAGGTGCTGGTCGGTGGGCAGTATCAACGTGCGCCATTCAATCCGTCACATGTTGTGGTAATCGGATACCACATCCGGATACCGGATCACCGGCAACGTCTATGCTATGCGCGGATGCCTTTATAGAAGTCGTAGCTCCGCAGCAAACACCCAATAAGAAGACAGCACATGCACCTACCAAACATGGTCCAAGTTTTGACAATGACGAACCCTAGCTACCTATGTTGCCAACGACGAAAATGTTCATGGAGTGACCGAGCCTTGAACCTATTTCTCGCAAAGTGGACTGAAGAGCACGAGCGGCGGATGTTGTGCGCCGTCTAGCTTGGAGATCCCGGGTACAGCCATGGTAGTGGATTAGATGGAAGACAAGGCCGGTGGCATTTGAGCTTTTTGCACAGAAGGGGCATACTGTCACGGGTGTTTATTATCTTGACCCCCTTAACGGATAAACAAAGGATACCGTGTCGCATGCGCACATACACATTGTTGATGTGTCCGTGGGTGAGCTTGCATTGCTGCGATGCTCTACCTCTAGTACTACTCATGCGTCCAATGCGTAGTATTATTACAACAATGCTCAGCCAACGAGCAATATTATTACAGCAATGCTTGGTTTGCAGCGGGTACCACAAAAGCTAGGACTTGACGTAGACATTCTACAATGCACATCAATGAGTGCAGAACAGCTTCAAACCAACACCTACTTTCCTTTGCGGTATACCCACGGGTGATTTTGTGGCCAATACTGCTTGCTGTCTTGCGGTTATTATTTATGTTTTCACATAGAAGGATGAGGTTCGTTTTGTTGAGATAAATTGCATTTAGGATATTCCACTAGTTATATTGCCACGAAGTGTTTTGCAAAGCCAAAAGAGCGATCCGCAATTTACTTCATTGCCGGAATTTATCGCTCGTCGGTTGCTGCACACATTGTCTATCTTATGCTCATACACAACACTATCTTATGTGCTACCTCCTGCAATTTTCCTCTGTATTCGGCCGTGTTCACTTAGCAGAGAGTCAACACGTCTCCATATGGTGTACCCCATGGCCGCGGTGTTGGTGAATTATTCCCTGGTTTGTAGCTACAACTTCCAGCATCCCTATGTCATGCATGGTATTGGGTATCCACATGTACGTTACCTGAATTCTGTAACACCGAAAATGATGCTCGTGTTGTTGCTACACTATACAGTAACATCTTGACACCGATGTTGCAACACGTCTGCACTTTTTGCCATTTTGGAGACACAACGCTTGCGCCTGGATCTACTCTTCGGGAGTAGGGGGGCGGCCAACGAGAAAAAAAAAGACACCACCATTATGAAGGCACTCGTAGCCCACATTAAAGCTGCGCTTCAAAAAAAGGACACGGGGAAATGGGCGCAGCTGTGCTTGGGCGCAACAAATTTCTTCGTCTCCACTACAGCAAAAATTTGCTCAAAATCTAACGACTAGCCCATAGTGAGTGGTGTTTGTGCGGTACACCCTTAGCGTTGTGTATCTTTGCAGTTTTTCAGTGGTATTAAAGAATTGTTCATTTTGTTCTCCGGGTTTGTGGTAGCTATTGATGAGGGTACTGAATCACCAATGAAAGACACAATGATGGAGCGCGCGGGCACCAAACGTCCCAAGCGCACCAACAATAACACAACTGATACCCATGACAACCACAGCGATTCAAGAGGGCCTGCTGGAGCCGTCTTTTTTGCTGTAATGAGCATAGGGTTGCCCTCTGTCCATTGCCACTTAATCAGGGTTGGAATTTGGTCTTCCAGGATGTCCATGGCGGTCTACAACTTTTGAAGTTTGGCAACACTCTTCTTGATGCTCTAAACCTCCTAGACCCGCAATGGCCATGGCATTTACCTCCTAGCTGTTGGCGTGCCATGCATGTGATCCTTAAAACCTTGGCCTTTCATGCTGCACTAGAAGCACATCTCCTTCCATTTGTTAGATCACCCAGGAATAGGAACAGGGTTACAATCGGTTGTATGGTGCTCCTCGGGACCGAACTGCAAGCACCACAGCATCTTCGTCCGTTGTGGAATGACATACGTTGTCTTTTTACTGTACCGAGTGCCCGGTCTTGGACTTTTGCGCCTCTGACCGCCCCACTGACTGTCCTAAACTACATTGTGCACCTCGTATCGTAGAAAAGGTGCCTAGCCAACCCACACTTTTCTTTCACTACACCTTCTACTGGCACTCTTGGCCTCACAAGATTCGTTCAGTGTGCAGTGCTGTTTATTGCCCGCATGTTCATTTCGCGTCAATTGTGCACGCGCGCGTGTGTGTTTGTGTGTGGGTGTGTGTGGGTGTGCGTGCGCGCCTGTGCTGTCCGGCTGAAAGGGGGTTGAGGCTGCGGTCCCGGTGTCAGAGGTTTCTATCCTGTGTGTGTACTGGACTACTCCTCCCCCCCCTCCCATTTTTCGTCCCCAAAATTCATTTGCTTTTCTCGGATTTCCCTGTCATCTCACCCCTTTATCCTACCCCATGCCCACCATGGGCATTCCCAAGTTTCACTAATCACCCCCGGGCCGCCCACTGCCCCCCACGTCTTTCTGAACATCCGTTTCCCTGTCTGTTTGACAGCGGTGATGAATAGCCTTTGCTGCATGGGATTGGGACGGTGGCTGTGTGGCGCTGTAGCAGGATAGTGTGTGGGCCATACACCTCCAACGCACTTCATGCGACAGGGGTCGGGGCTCTGGGGAATGGCAGGGCATGCCAATCGCTGTCATCCGCTTGCAAAGCTACATGGAACAGGCGCACCCTGAGGCATGCAGCTCCTGGTTGGTGTGGCATGTGTGGTCGATTGCTGATGATTGGGTGTCGGGGGGTTGGGCCGCAACACTTAGTACCTGATTGTCTGTCAGACACGGCCCGGCCTCTTCTTTGCAAACTGGATCCATTGCATCCCCTGCATGGCTTTCCTCTGGATTACTACTTGTTCTTCGCGGTTCTTCACTCATGGGGCTTCCGTGCTCTCTCGCTCCATTGTGTTTTCTCTCCCCACATCTCTCCGTTGTTTTTACGCATTGGCTTGCTACTGTTGAGGTGGCCGGTAGCTGGCGGTGCGCGTGTTACCCGATGCCCCAGCGGTCGGCAGTGGATGTCGTTGGTTTTCGAGGGCTACAGGGCGTCAGCAGGGAACATCTTTGTCCGACCTAATCCGGCCAACGGGCTGCCCCGACCGCTTGTGAGAGGGGATAGGCAGTGTGGCCTTCCCCGCCTGGAACAAGTTGGAGTTGGAAGGGAGGGCGTCCAAGGGTACTCACACTTGCTGGAAGTCACGCTTCACTCCCCCTTATCCCACAGCTTTCTGTGCCACGTTTGTGTATGTGCGGGCGGACGGCAGGGGCTGCAACTGCATGAGTCTCAGAGAAGCGGAACGGTTTTGTGCATATCTGTGGGCGTGTGCATGCCCGGTTGCATGTGCTGTGCGCGCGCATGTGCAGTCCTTTGGCATGTGCATGTGCAGGAGCGCGAGTGCACGGCGGACACCGGGTCCATGGGCATATGTGTGTGCAGGGCAGGGGAGAGGCATGCGAGGGCGGGAGGGGGCGGGGGGTTGACGGAACAAGGGGCGAGGCAAGTGGTGATCTGTAGGGCCTGAGAAAAGGTTGTGATGACACAAATGATCATGTGACTGGCGTGGCCGTACCCAAGACCGACGGCGGTGTGAACATGGACCGTGGCCCCTGCTCCCCAGCGCATACGCAACTGATGAAGCCGTGCACGCGCATTATTCGTGCCCCATTACGGAGGTACCTGGCACTTGTGGGCGGTAGGATTGCCCCCAATCAGAGACGAAGGGTGGCCTTGGTGCCTAGATCGGTGGCGGCAGCGCTAGTGCGCACCGCACCACAACGTGGGCCCCGGCGGCTGGACCGTATTGCCTTGCGCGGCGCCACGTGCACACGTGATGCCAAGTCCTGGGGGCAGTCCTTGGCACCATGCACATGCGGCGAGGCATGCAGAACCGCACACATGGAGCATGGCTGTGCCCACCTCTGCGCCCTGAATCACCAACGCACGTGTCGTGCTCCGCGAATGTCTGCAGCCCCCAGTGGTACCTGCTGCCCTCTTCAGAGTCACCAGCCCCATCGCTCTGCCCCCCCCCCCCCCCCTGTGGGTGCTCAGCCCTTGCACTTTGTGTCTATCTCCGCTGTGTGCACAATTCCTTGGGGCTGCACATTGTCGGCACCACATGCAGAGGCATATGGATGTGCAGTGGGGGCACAGGGGCAGCAAATGTGCACAGCGGCGCCTTTTTGGCGGGCATTATCCCGACAACCAGCTCCAGGACACCACTTGAGAGAGGTTCTAATGGTTGAATGAGCCGAGCGGCCCGGCAAAGGAGGGAGATAATGCCTCCCCCACGACCTCAGCAGTGAGGACTGCAAAGCACGCACATACATAGGCCATGGATGTCCCCATCTTGGGATTTTACGGGGACATGATCTCCGGAATGTGCAAATTTAGGGGAAAAGGGGGGGAATGGGAGGTGCGTTGGGGTTTTCTTTGGTTTTTGTGGAAGAATGGGGAGAGCGCGGTGCGAAAAGCCCCAAGATGCCACTTTTGGGTTGTGGACTGGGGGAGGGGGGTCACTAATGGGCCTCCAAGGGGAGGAACAACGGGGGGAAATGGGGGAAAATGGGGGGGAATGGGGGGGGGAATGGGGGGCAAACAGGCAAAGGAATCTTCCCCTATTGTTCCTCCATTGTTCCCCCATTTCCCCCAATTTCCCTTGCCCCCCCCCCCCCCCCCCATTACCCCCCTTTCCCCCCATTTTCTTGGTTTCCCATTTTCCCCTGGGGAACAGTACAGGGAACCTCCGCGGCAGATCGGTGGTGAATTTCATGGGCCTGCACATGCTCATGCCACAGCACTGTCATGGCCCCGCTACCGCACCGCAGCCTCAAGCACAGATGCAGACCTGGCGTCAGGACCGAGAGCAACACAACCCCCAGAACGCGTGTAGTAATTGCAACACAAACTTTGTCAAATGTGAACGATTTTGGCAGAGCAGTGAATGCACATGCACGTGGACATCGGAGCGCCAGTGCGCAGGCACATGCACAGCCCGGTGACCCCCCCCCCCCCCCCTCATGACGGACTCCCGACCCATCACACGTATGGGCTGCACATTTGGTCACGCAACGACGCTTACCCGGGCCAGTAGACCTAGACCTAGATCATCCCAACCAACACCCAAACCGCCCAACCAACACAGGTAAAGCTGGAACACATGCCAAATGTGGAGCACTCGTTTGTACTATATGCCCTACTTCTTGAACCAGGCGGTTGCCTGAGAGCTCACATTACACTCTTTGAACTTGTTGAGCCTGAAAAAAAAAAACCCTTGGCTAACCAATTAAATCCCTGGGCCTATTGGCACTGCAAGACAGGGTGCCTGACGTTCTCTCTTGGGAGTGCGTGACCTGCGGACCGGAGGCGCCATCGGTGGCGCAACTGCAGTGGGGTAGGAGGCATCAAGGAACAGTTCCTGGTTTGCCTACGGTTGTGAGGAATCATCACAAATGACTGCGACCAGCAGCGGAAGTGGCCGCCTCGGGGTGTAGGAAGAGGGAGATGGGACAGGGGGTGGTCTTGGTGGGTCTGACAGAGGCAGATGTGTTGGGGGCCCTCAGCGGGAGGCCCCCGGACGCATGTACACCGCCCCTGTTCCTTTGGTTGATGCCGGTTGCAGCCCCCGGGGGGCTTCACCCGTCGCCCCTTTGCCTGTCGGTCTACATGTTGCGCACGCGGTTCGCCGGTGTTGTACCCCCGGAAGTCTGGTGGCCCGCGCAGTGCACTGCTGTCCCCAGGGCTTCTTTTGAGCAGGGGGGGGGGGAGGGGGGAGGGGGTTTTGGATCCAAAACTTGGTGTACCAAAAATGGCCTGATCAGATTTTCCCTATTGTAAATTTCGTTTTTTCCCACGATGGTCACTTTGGTCTGGGGGGGGGGGGTTTCGGGGAGGGGTCCCCCCCCCCTCGGTTTTTTCGATCGGCGGACATTGGCTCGAACAATGGACAGTAGGCGGTGAAGGCCGTGGGGAGCAGGCGCGGCTGGAGCCTAATGCGGACATTGCAACCTGACCCATTGCAGCCCCTCGGTTTTTAATTATTCTAAAGAAGCCCTGGCTGTCCCCCCCACACCCCATGCCCCGAAAGGTCTGAGGCCGCAGGCCACGCTCACAACGCGGGGGTGCTAGGGTGCCGGATGCAGGGGCCCGCGGGGGTTGTGTTCGGGAACGCTGATCATCCCGCGGCCGGTCCTGGGGGTGTTCGGGGTGTTCAGGGGGTTGTTGTGCAGACACTCCATGGCTCCGACCACCACTGCAGGGGGTTACCACGCACCACGTCATCCCGCGTCATGTCATGCCCCGCGCCGTGTGGGCCTCAGCAAAGCCAAGCACTGCTCAATGCCCTCCGCTGCAGAGGGGCTCTCTACACAGTGCACCGCGTGCGCACAGGGGGGGGGGGGGGGGGCTGCGCAGGGGGTGAGAGCCAACACCGGGCCCAATGGCCCTTGCTCAGAGGCCCCCTGGGGCCCTTGGAGGGCGCGGGCCCTGTCCAACACAAACAGGGGTGTGGGGGCTTTTGGGACCATGCACCAGGGCTCCTTTTAACAATTCGGCACCACTGGGCTGGGGGTCGGTGTCCCACACCACCCACGTGACCCCCCCCACCCCCCCCATTAATATCTTCGGCCAAATTTTCCTGCGGGCCTTCGGCCAATCCAAAATTTTCTCTGGCGCCTTTGGCGCCAATTAGTTTACACCAAAAATCTTCTTCGGCGCCTCAAAAAACTCAGCACCCCCCCCCCCCCCCCGGCCCAAAAGCCCTGAGGGCATACTTACAGTGGGACAGCTACTGGAAGACGACTCCTACCTGAATCAAATCGCCCCCACGTGGCGCCCGATATACAGAGAAACCATTGGCCAGCTTGCCAATCAGACTTTCGTATTTTCTGAACACTCACGACAGACGCCCTGTGATCTGTCATCACTGATCTCTGATTGGCAGAGAGGCCCATTCCTCGCCGTGATGTCCTACCCTAGGAACAGGGAACGGCGCCAGCCGGATGAGGTCTGGCAAGCTCTGATGTCTTGCAGACTGCCGACATCTGACATAGATTTTATTCGAAAAACGCCGTGGCGTAAACAACCGGTAGGAGACAGGCTTAAGTCTTGGAAGCCTGACCGCCTGCTTTGCCCCTTGTGCCACGTGCCTGAAACTATGGCCCATATGATGCTGCACTGCAAATTTCTACCTTTCGTTTTTCCCATCATCGACCAATGCTTCCCCCCTTATGTCGTTGGTGGGAAGCACATATCATCGGTGGCGGAACTGATTGAACACCACCCTGCAGAGTCTCTGCATCTCCTTCCTGGACAATTGGGCTGGGCAGCGATAGAGGCCAACTGGGCCATCCGCTGTAAAGCCGCAAAAGAGCACAATTCTTTTCGCTCGACATCCTACTTCTTAAAAGTCTACGGACAGTTGCTGCACAGGTGGCAGCAATCCAAAGCACATGGAATCCGCCCAGAACAATTGTCCGCCTTCTTGGATCTGCTCATGTCTCTCCGGCGGGGGGATTCAGCGGACAGACCGCAGCTTGAGCCCACCCCCCCCACACCGCCCCCCACCAAAGCACAGCTGCGTGCCAAACGCAGACTCGAACGCAAGATGCGCTCACTACACAAACTGATTGCTCACCTTGACAGCCTTGAAGACCAGGGATATATGTTGGTCTTTACAGATGGCTCATCAGAGCGCTTCGAGGGGCTTGGTTATGTGGGGGGCTATGGGGTCTTTTCAACCCTCCCAGTTTCGCTGTCTGCCCCAGTGCCGCTGCACATGAAACAAACTATTAACGCGGCAGAACTCCTGGCGGCACTGCAGGCCCTACGGCTGCATGCCGATGAGCCTAAGATTGCCATCTGCACGGATTCTGAGTATGTCCTTAAAGGGGCGCAGGGAGCGGCGCGCCGGTGGCAGGCGAGAGGTTGGGTGGGATCGGCGGGACCTGTGTCAAATATCCCTCTCTGGAAAGAGCTACTGCAGCTTTTGGATTCCACTTTTCAAGATATTCTGTGGGTGAAAGTTCCCTCCCACGTGAATGTGGAAGGTAACGAGCAGGCCGACACCCTGGCTAACAATGGTAGACTCAACAACCCCCTGTACCCAGCTCGGAAGACCCCCAGGGTCCAAGCGGCAGGGCAACGCGCCAAACGGGCACGCCAGGTAGCGGCTCGGAGTCCCCCCCCCCGGGGTGTGTCCCCCCCGCGCCCAATCGTACTGAATTTTGAGCAGTGTATTGCTTCACCAGGACCAAGAGAGGAAACCCCGGATGTCCCTTCGGATCAGGGGCATGAGAGTGATGTGTGGCTGCAATTGGGTTTAGTTGAGATGCCAGACAGCCCGAGGAGCGAGGAGTCTACGCACAGCCACCTGTCGAGTGTTCCCACAGTCACCAATCACTCGGAAGGGCCGGGGACCCCCACAACCCCATTTTGTGACAGG
Organism: Eutreptiella sp. 'Long Island Sound 2002'; assembly: GCA_964036045.1. NCBI lineage: Eukaryota > Euglenozoa > Euglenophyceae > Eutreptiales > Eutreptiaceae > Eutreptiella > Eutreptiella sp. 'Long Island Sound 2002'. The sequence continues at coordinate 188,360,009 of OZ038380.1, read as the reverse complement.
ATCACGCATACAAGGGGGGGGAGGCGCAGCCCTTCAACGTCCTGCAGCGAGCACGGATCCACAGAGACCCAAACCCCCCCACCGGCGCCTGACACCGCATACAACGGGGACGGGAATCGGAGCCCCTCGACCTCATGCAGTGAACGGGGTTTTTCCTAGGGCACTTTGCTTTTGGGTTGTTGTGACGCTGGGCACCATACTTGGTTTTGTTCATTGTGATGCCCTATTTGTTCTGACACGACAGGTGCCCTATGTGTTTGGCGCTGGCACACGAAGGTTATATGTTATACTATCAGGCTTGGCAGCTGCCGCCTGCTCCCAGTGTGCACCCGCTTCCAGGAAGCGGCATGTCGAATGCTCGTGTACATATCAGGCTGTGTCTTAACGACTGGATGTAGCATAGCAGTTGATTGTGGACAACACCTGGAACATTGGCTGGAATTGCCTGGGTGGGGGCATCCAGTATCTGTGACCGACCATGATTGAGCCAAAAGCCCTGCCATGCACCCATGTACACCCCGGGCACACACCGCCCCTGCTCATCCCCCACACTGTGGGTTTGGGGGGGGGGGGGGGCATCCCATGGCCCTCCAACAACCCCCCCCTCCCCAACCCCTTACCCCCATTGCTTTCACTGAACGGTGGGTTTTTGACCCTTGCCCCTTGGGACACTTGGGACACTTGCCCCTTAGGACACTTGCCCCGCGCCCCCCCTCTTGCGAGAGCCACACCATTGTTGTGTCGTTTCCGCAACTTGTGCGGGTCCTTCTCTCGTGGCTCTGCCACGTCCTGCTTTCGCGCCCACCCCTGTACTCACAGCGTGCAGGACTTAATTAGGCTGACCTGTTTCGGCAACTCCCGGAGCCATGGAATTTGGCGGTTCCATTTTCTGGGGTTCCATGAAAATCAATTTTTTTTCGGTGATTCCAGGCTTGGCATGGTATTTTGGCGACATTCCTTGCTGCCCTTACACGTATTTTCACTCCCTCTTGTCCTTTGGAGGTGGAGATTGGGGAATCACCGGACGGCCGGTACATTCATTTTGCACTAGTGCATTTTTCCCAAGGCAAACAAAGCCCTTGTCAGAGCAACAAGGGGTGTTGTTCGCCAAAGTTTGGAATTTTAGTGTTGCTCTCGCAAGGGGGGGCGGGGGTACCCCCCCCCCCCCCCGTGTCCTCTGTCGGCCCAAATTTCAGCCACCACAAAGCGAGGGTGCAGGCCGTGGGCTGGTTCCCCTTGGGGACCAGGAAACAGGGGAGCAGACCTTTTGCTGCCCCCACCCCCCCCAACAGAAAAGGGGCCGCACCGAAAGCAGGCCCAGCACCCCCCCCCAGCATGCCCTCGCACCCTCAGTGCAGGCCGTCACATGGTGATCGAGGTCCCTCAGGGAGCGGAGGCCGAGCGACGAGTATGTTGGGATCTGGGACCCGCATGGTAACCCAGCAGGCGGTCCTCCTCTCCCACACAAATGAACAGGTAGACCCAACCACCACCCTACCCCCCCCCCCCCCCCCCAGCCTGCGCCCCCGACGGGAGGGGTGCACGGAGTCGGCGCCCTCAGGGCCTAAAAAGTGGAGGCTGTGAAGGGCTCACAGCTTGACCGCTGTGGGTATCCCTTGAGCGGCCTGCCCAGGGAACCTCCAGGTGTGCACGTGCCCCTCCAACTTCATCACAGACGCCTAGGCCAGCACAGCCTCGTGCACTCCAGTGCAGTTGTGGGTGACCCCTGGAGGCCAGACAGCCACCAACCGACCCCTGCCCCCCCCCCCCCTTCCTCAACGGAGAGGCCATTCGGGTGTGGTGCCCTCTGGGCCCCCTCGTCTACGCGGGCTGCAGCGCCGGAGCCAGTGCAGCCAGCACTGGTGGCACCCAGGGCAGGGAAGCACACTCTGCGCCCTGGTGCCCCTCCACCTGCCCAGGGTACACCCTCGGCCGTGGGAGCCGGACCCAGCCCGCGAGGCAGCACCACCTGTGCCTAAGGCAGTCAAGGAGTGCGGGTCTGACCCCAGTCGTGCCACGTACCACCGCCTTCCCGTGCCAATAGGCAGTCGTGGAGTGGTTGGGTAGCATGTCCTTGTGACGTGGAGGTTGCGAGCCCAGGCCCACATCTCCCCCGGCGGGCTCAGTGTCAGGCTCTCCAGCCTCCCTGCCGGGGCTTGGAGCACCAGGCACACACTTCCCCGCGCCATGTGCGCCAACGCCGAACAACAATGGAGCAAGCAGGTGTGCCACAGCCCTCCCCCCCCCCCCCCCTCAGACACACACCCCAAAAAGCACGCGTCGTTTTCCGTGGAGACGAGCCGGAGTTGCTATGCGTCACAGTGAAAAGGAGCTTTGCAGATGACATGAAATGCGTCAAGACACTGCTTAATCACCTACCCACATGGAGAATTCTAGACGTGGTCCTGTTGGACTCCGCAGATTCAGCTCTGGGAGATGGAAGCAAAGTGTTACTGAAAGACCTACCCTTTACGCCGGACAGGGCTATCAAGGCAGAGAGAGCGGTGTGTAGCCTGGGTCTCGGGACTGAGTTCTTCCCATGGGTATTTCGCATCACGTCAACCAGCAATTCGGGCCACAAACAGCCAAAACTGCGCATTTTGAAGCTGTTGGAGAAAGGACGTTCCCCCAAAGAACTAGTATTTGAAGAACCGGAGATGCCGAAGAATCTATATGCGATACAGAGCCACGTGGCCTGGTCTGCCGACCTCTACATGTTGTTGGACTCCACCAAGGACAAGTTGGACGAGGTCCCGGGTTCGGACCCCAAGGCGACCAAATACATTTTCTCAGAGCTGTCTGAAGAGGTCATTAACACTGTGGTTACCACGTTCGGGGGAAAACCCAGATTTGCATTGATGCCTATTGAGTGGTATGAGGGCACTGCCATCGAAAAAAAGACCACCGTGTTTGAAATGTTTACGCAAAAGGAGCATAGGTCGCAGTATGCCCCACATATGTTTGGTTTTGTGCTTTCTGCCTTGTGGCAGAACGGAGATGTCTTGCGTAATGACTCCGCAGCCATTTAGCAAATTTCCTACAACAAACTGCGAATCGGCCTCACGCCAGATACCAAAAAGCTCCTTATTTCGAAGATAGACCAGATGGCCCCCATGGGGTATATATTGAAAGATGAAGAAACAATGGACTATGTCACGGCCTTTGATGGCGATGACTCGGATGTTTCTAGTGTCATGTCTGAGTGGGGCTCAATTGATGTCTGCCATTTGATTGGGGCCCCTCCCTATTGGAAAGAACCGGCGATAAAGCAAATCCTGTCCCTGTCCGACCAAAAGGACTTCCTGCTGACAAAAATGCGGTGGTCGGTCGCGGAGATGCGATTTGCCACATGGAAAATACAGGCTCCAACGGTCCAGCCGCTGATTGGAAAAGTTTTCCGCACACAGGCGAAGGAAAGGCAAATGGTTGTCATCAACAAAGAGGAGTACAAACAGAGGCGCCACCCCAGGACCCAGTCTAACCTGCTGGTCTCTAATAAGCCCAGGCATGAGCAAACAAAGGAAGAGACAGCACTCTCGTTTGATTTTAAGCGAAAAAGGGACACTGAGTCACCATGACCTTGCCCTACGCCACCCAGCCCCGCAAGGCTGCCAGGCTGTCTCCCGATCAAGCCCAGCAGGGTCCCATACCCCCCTTGAATGCATATGCTCCAGTGCAAGCGCCGCAGATTTCCTCTTTCCTTAATTCAGATATGAAGGTTGCCACTTTCAATTGCAATGGACTTCTGACTGTCCCTGCAAACAGTACAGGTACAGAACAACGCATCCATACCATCGTGCGTTTCATACGCCGAGCAGGTGTCACAGTTCTGGGGCTACAGGAGCCTCACCTAAAAGATGAGTCGATGTTCCTCCAAGTCAAAGAAGCATTATCCCGAAAAAATTTGAAATGTGTCAGTAATTTCTCTCCACACGGCAGAGGAGGAGCGGCTCTCATTTTTCCGAAAACATGGAAAGTGAGGCAGAGCTGGGCCCTGGAACCCCGCTCCCTATACGTGATGTTAGAGGATGAGCAAGGGTTTTTGCATAGTTTTATGGTGTCCCATTTCCACCACGAAGCCTCCCTTCGGAAAAAACAATGGTCTGATATTGCCATGTTACCCCGTTCCCTAATTGCACCCAACACCATCTGGCTATGTGATCATAACTCCGTACTGCTGCCCACCAGAGACGTGGCAAATTCCAAAGCGGCGACAGACCAGCCAGCAACACTTGTTGCAAGGGAGGAGGAAGCTTCGACTCTCATGAGTATGGGGCTTGTGGATGCATATGCATGTGCGCATTCAGGCAGAGCAACGGACCATGACCCGCACGGATGGACCTGGGGTTTCCCATCTTCAAGGTCAAAGCCCCACACGAACACGCCACAACAGAATTCGAAACGGCAGAAGGCACAAACCCCTGATGAAGATAACCAGGCCCAGTCCTGCGACAGACGCCGCAGAATTGACAGAATCCACATCCCCTACAGTATGGAGTCTTTTATTTCAGAATGCTACCCCACCTTTCTGGCCGATTCTGATCACAAATTAGTTTTATTGGGCTTACGCTGCCCGTCAGCCCCGGCAGCTACTCGTAGAAAACGCTGCCCCATTGGGTTTTTGTGCGATGAGGAAGAGGTTGCAGAAATCAAGAGCCAATTACAAACAATTCCAGGAGAGGGGGAAATCTGGTGGGATAAAGCACTGTCGCTCATCCGGCGGAGAGCGGTACAGTACGAAACCAAACATACCCCGACAGGTTTCACAGAGTTACAGGTACTGGTAATGGAGTCTACCAGACTTAGGCTGTGCCCCCAAGCATGGCACTACCTCTGGGCTAATGGCTACCCGTCAATCCGTGACCCAGCCTCGGCCTATTCACTGCTAGTGCACATGGCGGAATCCCAGCAGAGGGATCGGTCATGTGCCATGGTGCTGGATAAGTTAAAGACTCTTATGCACGAACCCTACGACGCCCCAGCGCGCAGGACACGCCAGGAGGTGTGGCGACTGGTGAAGCAGCTACAGTCGAAAAGAAAACTGATGTCTCTCAGGCATAAAACAGGACAGGTCTTGTGTGATCCACATGCGATTGCCTCTGAGATCGCATCCTTCTGGCAACAAACAATGTCGGTTGGGGGGCAGCCACTGACAGAATGCCATTCCTACCTGGCCTCCTTTTTTAAGTCCAAAAACATACCCCTGATGGCAGAAATGCTCATTAAGCCGCTTTCGGCCCCGCTAGTGCACGCAGCTCTTCTTGCTTTGAACAGAACCTCGGCACCAGGCCTGGATGGCGTTCCCTGCTCTATATATGCTTCATTTGCTGAACAATTTAGCCCGGTGATGCATAACTTGATTCAGGGATACTACCGTTCGGGCACAATGAATGAGGACTGGGCGCTGGCCCTGCTTAACGTGATCCCGAAAACTCGTGGGACAGTGACAGTTAAAGACCTTAGGCCGTTGGTTCTGCAAAACACTTGTCACAAGTGGATTGCATCGTGTGTCTCCCTACAGTTACAGGATTTCATTGCGGCCCTCACCCCGGTGCACCAAAAGGGCTTCATTAAAGGCAGGTGTATATTCGACCATCTATGGAATGCGTTTGGCTCCTGGAGTGCTATGCAGGAAGGGCTCTTCTGCCCGATTGATTTTCGGAAAGCTTATGATTCGGTAGCACACTCATACGCACAAGCATTTTTCACCCATATGTGCCTCCCCACGGAAATGATCCAGCTACTAATGCTTCTGTTCTAGGCGCCCATGGCACTGATTGTGCACGGCACAGTGATGCTACATGAAATAATTACACCCACGTCAGGCATCAGACAGGGTTGCCCCTTATCCCCCTCACTCTTTGCGGTTTTGATTTCCCCGATCTCTACGTATTTGATGGAACTGTCCCCTGCTGTAACGGTATTGTTGTATGCAGATGATTTGCTAATCATCATCCGTGATGCCCCCCTGCAAGCGGCTCTTGCCCTACGCTCTTGCATTGAAGTTATGAAAATTTTTTCTCAATTTTGTGGACTCCAGATAAACCACGATAAATCAGCAATCCTGATTGTTGGCCCATGGGAAACCTCGGAACAGGAACTCCTGGACGCCACTAGCATCAATGTCCAAACAGCCTACACATACCTAGGGGTAAAATTGGGTTACGTGGCACCCGAAGAGGCCTTCGCACCAGCTTTACAAAAGGCCCTTGGGAGGGCACACTCAATGCAACACTGGAACTTAACTCTGAAAGAGCGAGTGTTCTTGTTAAAAATGTGGATCCTCCCGGTGCTTGTGTACCCAGCACGGGTGATTTTTCCAGTCAAGAAGGTGGTGGACTCTTTGAAAACAATCTACAACATAGCATTGGGACTGAACTCATGGGGGTTGACCCAGGATATCCTAGCTCTCCCCGAGTCCCAAGGGGGGCTTAGCTTGGCTCAGCCGCATTATTTTATGTGGTGGCATCACTCAGCCCTTTTCGTGAACTATACTCTACGTCCTGCGGAAATCCCCCCGACTGTGTCTGCACAGTTTGAGGCCTGGGCGGGGCCCAGAGCTATTACCGTCACGCCGGCCCAACTGGGTTGGTTTCAAATGGACATCAATTTGCCTTGGATCTCCCTCCCCTATTTAGCCTTTAGTGCAAAGTCTTTCTCGCTCCTACAACAAGGTTTGAATGTTAACCCTCCAGACGCTCTGAGCTACGATATGCCCCTGTGGCACAATGTTTTGTTCAAAAACGCCCATTTCCATACGTATTCGTCACCATCGCTCATCAGGGAGGGCATACTTACAGTGGGACAGCTACTGGAAGACGACTCCTACCTGAATCAAATCGCCCCCACGTGGCGCCCGATATACAGAGAAACCATTGGCCAGCTTGCCAATCAGACTTTCGTATTTTCTGAACACTCACGACAGACGCCCTGTGATCTGTCATCACTGATCTCTGATTGGCAGAGAGGCCCATTCCTCGCCGTGATGTCCTACCCTAGGAACAGGGAACGGCGCCAGCCGGATGAGGTCTGGCAAGCTCTGATGTCTTGCAGACTGCCGACATCTGACATAGATTTTATTCGAAAAACGCCGTGGCGTAAACAACCGGTAGGAGACAGGCTTAAGTCTTGGAAGCCTGACCGCCTGCTTTGCCCCTTGTGCCACGTGCCTGAAACTATGGCCCATATGATGCTGCACTGCAAATTTCTACCTTTCGTTTTTCCCATCATCGACCAATGCTTCCCCCCTTATGTCGTTGGTGGGAAGCACATATCATCGGTGGCGGAACTGATTGAACACCACCCTGCAGAGTCTCTGCATCTCCTTCCTGGACAATTGGGCTGGGCAGCGATAGAGGCCAACTGGGCCATCCGCTGTAAAGCCGCAAAAGAGCACAATTCTTTTCGCTCGACATCCTACTTCTTAAAAGTCTACGGACAGTTGCTGCACAGGTGGCAGCAATCCAAAGCACATGGAATCCGCCCAGAACAATTGTCCGCCTTCTTGGATCTGCTCATGTCTCTCCGGCGGGGGGATTCAGCGGACAGACCGCAGCTTGAGCCCACCCCCCCCACACCGCCCCCCACCAAAGCACAGCTGCGTGCCAAACGCAGACTCGAACGCAAGATGCGCTCACTACACAAACTGATTGCTCACCTTGACAGCCTTGAAGACCAGGGATATATGTTGGTCTTTACAGATGGCTCATCAGAGCGCTTCGAGGGGCTTGGTTATGTGGGGGGCTATGGGGTCTTTTCAACCCTCCCAGTTTCGCTGTCTGCCCCAGTGCCGCTGCACATGAAACAAACTATTAACGCGGCAGAACTCCTGGCGGCACTGCAGGCCCTACGGCTGCATGCCGATGAGCCTAAGATTGCCATCTGCACGGATTCTGAGTATGTCCTTAAAGGGGCGCAGGGAGCGGCGCGCCGGTGGCAGGCGAGAGGTTGGGTGGGATCGGCGGGACCTGTGTCAAATATCCCTCTCTGGAAAGAGCTACTGCAGCTTTTGGATTCCACTTTTCAAGATATTCTGTGGGTGAAAGTTCCCTCCCACGTGAATGTGGAAGGTAACGAGCAGGCCGACACCCTGGCTAACAATGGTAGACTCAACAACCCCCTGTACCCAGCTCGGAAGACCCCCAGGGTCCAAGCGGCAGGGCAACGCGCCAAACGGGCACGCCAGGTAGCGGCTCGGAGTCCCCCCCCCCGGGGTGTGTCCCCCCCGCGCCCAATCGTACTGAATTTTGAGCAGTGTATTGCTTCACCAGGACCAAGAGAGGAAACCCCGGATGTCCCTTCGGATCAGGGGCATGAGAGTGATGTGTGGCTGCAATTGGGTTTAGTTGAGATGCCAGACAGCCCGAGGAGCGAGGAGTCTACGCACAGCCACCTGTCGAGTGTTCCCACAGTCACCAATCACTCGGAAGGGCCGGGGACCCCCACAACCCCATTTTGTGACAGGATCACGCATACAAGGGGGGGGAGGCGCAGCCCTTCAACGTCCTGCAGCGAGCACGGATCCACAGAGACCCAAACCCCCCCACCGGCGCCTGACACCGCATACAACGGGGACGGGAATCGGAGCCCCTCGACCTCATGCAGTGAACGGGGTTTTTCCTAGGGCACTTTGCTTTTGGGTTGTTGTGACGCTGGGCACCATACTTGGTTTTGTTCATTGTGATGCCCTATTTGTTCTGACACGACAGGTGCCCTATGTGTTTGGCGCTGGCACACGAAGGTTATATGTTATGCTATCAGGCTTGGCAGCTGCCGCCTGCTCCCAGTGTGCACCCGCTTCCAGGAAGCGGCATGTCGAATGCTCGTGTACATATCAGGCTGTGTCTTAACGACTGGATGTAGCATAGCAGTTGATTGTGGACAACACCTGGAACATTGGCTGGAAGTGCCTGGGCGGGGGCATCCAGTATCTGTGACCGACCATGATTGAGCCAGACACACAAGGGCACATACACACAGGCACGGCGGCATCTCCCGCCCGCGAGCGCCACCGCTGGGTCTGGGGGCGGTCAACAGTCCGGTAGGCCTTGTGACCGGACACCCGGGTACGGCCGCCCAGTCGGGTCCCGCAGGGAAGGCGGCGCGGACCGTGGGTAGGCGACCAGGCGAGGCCTTGACCCAACCCAACCCAACCCAACCCAACCCCGTGTCCACCCCCCCCCCCCCCGTGTCCATCCCCCCCCCGTGTCCATCCCCCCCCCCCGTGTCCATCCCCCCCCCCGTGTCCATCCCCCCCCCCGTGTCCATCCCCCCCCCCGTGTCCATCCCCCCCCCCCCAGGGGGGGAACCGTCACTTGGCCCATGAACAATAAGAAATCAATAGGAAATCACAGGCGCCGAAGACGCTGAAGAAAATTTTTAGTTGGGTTATACTAGAATTGGCTGGTCGGGAGTGGTGTACGGTCCCCCCCCCCCCCCCAGGGGGGGAACCGTCACTTGGTGACGGTTCTCCCCGGGGTGGGAGGGAAACGTTGTCCCTTGGGAGGGGATGGACATGGGGGGGGAAGGTAGTTACGTGCTCCCAGTGCAATGGGGGGTGTGTGCCTTTGGGGGGGTTTTAGCGCGCCGGGCATCTGTTTTTTACCATTCCCCACCCGTACCTGTTTTTGCCCCCCCTCACCAAACAATCTGGAGTACCTGCTTGCCGTGTCTAAGCATTTGGCCCGTCCTTTGCACCCAGTTTATGATGATGGCAAGGGTGGTGGTTGGAAGTGGTAGGAGTGACATTTTGTGTTGTTGAATTCTCATATTTCGGCTTATGCAAGGTGCCTTGCAAGGAAGGTTTGCGGTCTAGTGCGGTCTACTTGGGGGACTTCCCTAGGTGAGGATAAACTTGGGGCTAGAGATAAGGTACTTAATACAAAGGTAGCGCGCCGGGCATGCGCCGGGCGCGCGCCGGGCAAACATTCCCCCTTTGATAGCCCCCCCCCCCCCGCCCCCAAACTCCACCATTGATCCCCGGCCAAACTTCGCCGGCGTTGAGGCCCCACACAACTCCACTGCCCCTGCCCCCCCCTCCTCTGTTCCAGATCCCATAGAGGCATGTCCTGTGCACCGGCACTGTGTGCCCGCGCGGCCGTGATTTGATCGGGGCCCCGCAATGTTCGGCAAACTGACGGACAAGTTCGCCAACGTGCAAAACCTCGGGACCGGCCTTGTCGAGTTCCTGGAAAGCACCACCGGCGAAGATGAGCTGAAGCGGCACCAGGAAGGCGCCCCGCCGCCCGACGGCACGTCCCAGACCGACGCGGACTGCGTTGCGGATGACGAGACCGTCCCAAGCGCCCCCGCCGACGCGGCCCCAGACCCATCCGCAGGATCGGCAGAGGACGAGGGGCTGCCCGCTGAGGCCGCGGCCGGTGCCGCGGCACAAGTGGAGGCCGCGGGGGGCGGCCCTGACGCCGCAGAAGACGGGGACGTGCTGGACAACGGGCACCCCCGTCCGGAGGGGGCCAGTCCTGCCCCTGCGGTGGGGGACGGGGCGGCGGAGGCGCCAGAGGAGGCCCTGGAGGCGGAGGGGCCGGTCGCGGAGGAGGGGGGATGGGGGGGGCAGGCCGCAGAGGAGGGGGAGTGGGGGGCCACCCCGGACTGGCTGGGGCATGAGGAGGGCGTGGCCGCCGGCGCGGAGGAGGCCGCGGACGTGGCAGCGTACGATGCGGGGGGCGAGTGGCAGGCGGTGGAGGTCCAGGAGGCGGCCTTTGGGGGGGCGGCGGAGGGGGCGGGGGAGGGCGGGCAGGAGCCCCGCCGCGCGCAGGAGCAGCTCCGGCAGCGGGAGGAGGAGTGGGGGGCGCTGGAGGCGGAGCTGAGGGCGCAGATCGAGGGGGCGGTGGCGCGGGAGCAGGAGGCCCACCGGCAGTGCGGCGCGCTGCGGCAGCAGCTGCAGTCGCAGGCCGACGGGGGAAAGGCCGGGGCCGAGCACGCGAAGACGGTGAGTGACCTGGAGCAGAAGCTGCAGGCGTCCGCAAAGCGGGAGGCGCAGCAGAGGCTGGAAATGGACACGGCGCAGGAGGCGTTCCAGTCGCTGAAAGAGGAGTTCCAGAAGACGCAGCAGAAGGAGGTCCCCCCCCCTCCCTCCATCCTCCTAAACACAGGCCGACCCCCTTTCATCCCTTGAGGCCTGCTCTTGATTGTGCCCAAGGCTGAGGGCGGGCTGTCTCTCAGTGCAGCGCAGGCCCTTACCCTCAGGCAAGAGGGGGGCGTGGGGCGGCGTGCGGGGGGGGGGGGGGGGTACTGAGGCGGAAGTACTCCCTTCCCCCATTTGAGGCTGGCAAACCACGGCCCAACAATCAACAATGAGCCATGAGAGGAGCTGTATCATCAATACAGCCGATTGGAACTGCCAACCATTGCATGCCGGGACGTAGGGGGTTGACCTGCGTGCGGCCATTGGAGGCGCACGTCGTTCACGCTGCACAACCACAAGACCCCAAGGGCGCTGCAGACCTTCCAGTCCCAGAACTGGTCTCCTTTGGGGCCTCTCAGGGGAGTAGGTCCAGGACCAGAGTCAAGGACATGTGCCCACATGCAGCGCACCAGGCAAGCGGTCCCCCAAGGGGGTGGGAGGGGGTGGTGGTGGTCTGCCACTTCACTCTCATGGGGGCGTTGCCCCCCCCCTCCCCCCATTCCCAAGGCTGGGGTGTGTCGCAGTCCCTGGATGGGGCTCTGGCACATCACACCCCCCGCCGCGTGGCCCATCACCGGCCTGATGCAGCCAGGGCCGGGGCGTCTCCGTTGTGTCTGGGCCGGCCCAGGGGCAGTGCCCCCGCACAGCGACCGAAGTCGGTGCCGCAAGCACGTCCGGCGTGCGTTCAACAGCGACACGGGGGACTGCCTCCACCAAAGTCTGGGTGCCGTTGGGTGGGTGGCTCGGGCCCTGCCTCACTCGCAGATATGTACGTATGCGCATGTATACGCGTATACCTGTTCACGTGTGTGCCTGTTCACGCGTATACGTGCACCCGTATACTAGCACCATGTCTATGTAGGGAGTTAGGGTACACGTGTATACATTGCGTATACTGAAACACAGGGTAGCAATAGTGTGTAACTGTGCATAGGGGTCAATCGGTCTGTAGGTTGTTGACACTGTGCCACAAGTAGACGCGGCTAATTGTAGACACTGTCGGCATGTTGTGGACGCGGAGAGACAATATTCAAGAAGGAGGCCGAAGGCCCCCTTCCCAAAGCACAGGGCAGCAACAGCATTTCCCCGTGCACAGGGGTCCGGCGGTCTGTAGTTCAAGTAGACGCAGCCTGACAATGGTAGGCAGTTTTGGCACATTGTACACGCCAAGTGACAATGTCCGGAAAATCAAGGTGCAGCTCTCTTGGGGTGGAGGGCATGCAGGCAACCTTTGCTTGACAAGGCAGGGTTTCTGAGTTCCATGGACTGTGTTGCATATTTTCGGTTTTTCAACTTTTAGGGGGGCTTCGTCAGTTGTGGCACGTTGGGTGCACTGATAGGCTGCCCACACCCTATATCGCCATGGCTCCGGTGTACGCAGGGGGGTGGTGGAAAAAAAATTCGCGCGAATTTTTTTTTCGTACCCCCCTCCCCCTCCGGGGGTACCCCCCGAAAAAAAAGCTGGCACCCCATGTAGGAATTTTTTTTCGCCAGGAGGAATTTGTTTACTATGTGCTACTTGAACTTGCATGGCACCTTCACTTTGCCACATTTTATGACATTGGCACATGAACTACTGCCGAGATAAAAGTAAGTGGGTTTTTTTTTTGCATGGCGCCATTGATTTCTCTCCAGTAGCGGGGGACACTTGTTAAATGCAATTATCAGCCCACGGACAAGGGGCCCCTAGCGCGGGGCGCTGCCACCCACATTGAGCATTGTGTTCGATCCATCTACTCTCCAAGCGGAGCTGCGAGCCTTGCTACGCTAGCGGTGCCCCACTCAGCAGTGAGTGTGGGCGAAGTGTCTGATGTGTGTCAAACTCTCGTGCAGAAGTGCGATGCGCACAAGACCCTTATTCTCGCCATTGGCCAGGAGAAGCGGCCATTGGCTTCTCGTAGGGACGCGCGTCTTATAGCGACCAGACAAAGTGCGGCTGCTGTTTTGGAGGACATGTCGAGAGCTGTTCAAGTGAAATTGTATAGCAAGGACGACCGCGACTTGGCATGTCTCGCGGCCATTGGAGCCCAAGAAGACGCGCGTGAAGGGAAAGCGGCAAAAATTGAAAGGTGAGACCAGGTTGCAACGGGACATTCTCCCCAATGCAAACAATGTGGCAGAGCAAGCAGCAGCAGCGAAGGCCCTCAAGGCAGGAGACAAAGGAGCCGCATCAGTCATGGCGGTTTAGGAACAACATGATGCAGATTATGACCCTGACGAGGACAAGGAGAACAGTAGTAGTAGTAGCAGCAACAGCAATAGCCGAAGCAGCGATCACAGCAGCAGCAGCAACAACAGCAACAGCAGGAGTAGCAGCAGCAAACAGAGCAGTAGTAGTAGCAACACGCGGGCCGAGAAGCAGAAGAAGAAGCAGATTACGAAGAAGAAGAAGCACACGAAAGCGAACATACTAACACACCAACACACAAACCGTACCCTCATTGAGAACCAATCTTTTTTGGCAAGCCATTGTGGTGTAGTGGTCATCAACCAGCATGCGAGAAGGCAATGGGGCCACGACATTGTGGGGTCCATTGTAGGCTTTGGCAACCTACAGAACGGCCAGAATGGACATCAATCACCCTTGTCCTTCAATGCCGCTGGTTCGGTTTCTCGCTCTAGATAGGGTGTATTGCCTTATCTGGAGACTCTTTCCTGCCGATAAGAGGCCACGGAGGGGCGGTGCGCTGCAGCCGGAACAAATCGGGGGTCTTTGTGCCCTTAAACACAAATACCACCCATATCGGCTGAAATATCCATGGTTACCTTGAAAAATACCCTCCATGCACCTTCCAAACCCAAACACGTGGGGTAGACTTAAGGACATTTCAGGTTTTGAGGTCCGGAAAAAATTTTCGCGCGAATTTTTTTTTCGTACCCCCCTCCCCCTCTGGGGGTACCCTACGAAAAAAAAGCTGTACGCCGGTACCAGGAATTTTTTTTCTACCCCCCCCTTGGGTGTACGCAACGTGTACACCCATACACACACTCCCTCTGTTGATATGGTGTTTGTATACGTGTATACGCGCGTGTACGCGTACACGTCGCGTATGCGTGCGTAATCCGTGGCCCTGCAGGGGGGTGAAGGGAGGGAGCAGGGGCACGGGGTGCGCAGGAAGACAGGCCGCACACGGACGTGTGCGGCACATGGGCACGCGCCGCACCCGCACCGCCTCCGCCCCCTCCGAAGGAGCGGCAGCTGAGTCTCGTGCGCAAGGACCGGGACGAGCTGCGGAAGAAGGTCAAAGACCTGGAGAAGCGGCTGGAGAAGCAGGCGCACGAGGGCTCCGACGGGGTCTCGGAGGCGCTGAAGGAGGAGGGGGAGAAGCTGTCGCGGGAGGTGGGGGTCAAGAACGAGAAGATCAAAGAGCTGATGCGGGCGAAGAAGGACCTGGAGGCCCAAGTGCAGGAGCTGTCCGACGGCCTGGCCCACCTGCAGGAGAAGGAGCGGCAGTGGGCGGAGATGAAGGTGCAGTACGAGCAGCTGCAGGACATGTCGCGGGGGCAGACCCAACAGAGCGAGCGCGCCGGCCGCGACCTGCGCGACGCGCAGAAGCAGATCGCGAGCCTCAACGCGTCGCTGGAGGCCGCGTCCAGCGACCGCGAGGCGCACGCGGCGCACGTCGCGGAGGAGTTCGCCGCGAAGGAGCAGCGGCTGCTGGAGGAGCTGGCGGCCGCGCGGCACGGCGTCGAGCGGATCCAGCGCGAGGCGGACGCCCGCGTCACGGTGCTGATGCGGGAGCTGGAGGCGGCGCAGCAGCGGACGACGCAGGCCGAGCGGCGGATCGTGGAGGTGACGACCGGGATGCCGGAGGCGCTGCAGCCGCTGCAGCAGCAGATCGAGACCCTGGAGGCCCAGATCGCGCCGCTCCGGGCGATGTTGGAGGAGCGGGACGGGCGGGTCGGGTCGCTGCAGGCGGCGCTGGAGCAGCAGCAGGGCCGGGCCCGGGCCATCGAGGCGGAGTCGAGGCAGTGGATGGAGAGGGAGCACGGCCTCCAGAAGGGCCTGCGGGCCGCCCAGGCCGAGGCCGCCGCCGAGCGCGACAAGGCCCAGGCGCTGCAGGAGGAGCTCGCGCAGGCCCAGGCCTCGCAGCGGGCGGCCGAGCGCGAGCTGCAGCAGCACAAGGCCCAGCTCAGCGCCGCCCTCGCCAAACTGCAGACGGCGCAGCAGGAGCTCGTGGCCTCGCAGGCCACCGTCACCCGCCTCAACGCGCAGAAGTCCACCGCCGCGGCGGCGGCGGCCACCGCCGTGGCCGCCGCGCCCCCGCCCAAGCCCGCGGACCCGCCCGCGGCCCCCGCGGCGGCCGATCTCCCGCAGCCGCAGTGGCAGACCTCGCTGCAGCAGGTCAGCGACGCCAAGGCCCATCTGCAGCGCGAACTGAAGAAGTTGATGGTGGAGAACGCGGACCTGAAGGGCAAGGGGGCGCAGTTCGACGCGCTGAAGCGGAAGTATCAGGACGTGAACCATCGGTACAACGTGCTGCTGGAGTTGATGGGGGAGAAGGAGGAGGAGTGCCTGGACCTCAAGGCGCGGCTTGCGGCGGTGGGGTAGGCGGCCCCCCTCATGCCCCTGCGCAGCCCGGCCCTGACCTGCACGAACTGCACCCCCCCCCTCCCCATTAACCCTTATGCCATGCTGAGGAGTGCATTACCTCTGCCTGTTTTGCTGCTTTGTTTCTGATCCTCTCTCTTCTTAGTTCAATATCTCTCACATAATCTAGGTCATACCCCCCCCGTTAACCCTGACTGCCACGGTATTCAGGCAGACATGCGCTTAACCCACTGACCTCACCGTTGCATGCGTTCCTTCATTGTACTTACGATAGCGGAGCACCCCAACCAAGAAGGGCACACGAGCAATTGTGAAACTGTTTACTGCAGAACTAAGGGCTGAACTTGTCTATGGCGGGGACATTCAGTCAATCAGTACCGACCATTGATCCCTCTGACTGCCTGACTTGGACCCAGACACGCTTTAGAACAAAACAAACGTAAGGAGGAATAACACCCCCCCCCCTCGGGTCCAAACCCGCCCCCCCCCCCCCCCCCCACCTTCTCCTTCCGAGTCACCTGAAAAAATGTACTCTGTGTTCTGTTCACATTGAATAGTATGTCTCTATGAAAATGGACGGTCATGAAGTGATCCTCTTTTATTGTGGACACAGATTTTGCCACAAATGTATTGCCTTGGGTTTACCTTTGCACTGTGGCTTTTGTTGACAAGGAGGAGGGTCAACCAAGTATGGGCTTTTGTTATGCCAAAAAACCTTTCCGGCGCCTTTGGCGCCAACTATGTTTAGTCCTGTTGGCAAGGGGGAGGGTCAGCCCCCACCCCCCCCCCCCCGGCAGACCCCCCCCCGGTCCAACCCCCCCCCCCCCCTCCTCCGTTCCAATGCGTGTCTGCTTGGGCCCCTAAAGCGGTTGATCCCGGGGGAATTGGGCGGATGGGCATAGGAACACCGCTGCTTTTCTGGACAGCTCCGTGGCACCATTTGTATTTGACCCCCGAAGGCAGGGCGACCCTCAGTGACTCAAGTGTTTCTCCTTTTTAACAGCGCCGAGCGCCTGTCAGGCAGGGGTTCCCGGGTAACCGACGGCGGTTGCTCGCCAACCGACGCTGAGTACCGGCCACACCATGCGGCCACCCCGTCAAATTCCGATAGTTAACCCCCGAACGCTGGCAGTTACCTGCATGTTCCTGGGACTTCCCCCAAGCGCCGGCCGTTGACCGCCGTCTCCACTTACCTGACCACCAACAGCGACCGGCTGTTGGTAGTTTAGCGACCGGTCCAGCACTTTCGGTTGCCCTCCGCCCGCTCGGTTGGTTGTTGATGGGGATGTGGGGGCGAGGGGGGCGGCCCATTAGAGTCCAGCCAGCCCCCCCCCCCCCCCCCAACCCGCCCCCAGATCCCCCAACAGTTCTACCCGCCCTTCTGCCCTTTGAAATTCTGGGGGAAACTGCTGGCGCTGTAGGCGCCGAAGCAAACTTTTCGGGCATACGGAATGGGGTAAGGCTGCTTGTCCAACCTTTGCATGTACACTGAAATGCTCAGAATTCTTTGGGGATTTCAGGAGCAGTGCAGAATTTGCCTGGTTTCCTGCCTTGCTTCCCTGTCCTCTGTGTGGACTACTACCAGCTGTGCTCACCTGTTCTGCTGCCCCTGCTTTTTTTTTTGCATTCCACCTGCTCACGTTTCCAATCAAATCAAATGTCCAGTGCACTCTTTCTCGTGCCTCCCAACAAACCAACCAGGTGGTGCACACTGTGTATGCCTGTCAGTGTGGCACCGCAATCCGCAATGCCACGAATGCCGTTTGGTTAGGGGCAGTGCGTGAGTCAGGCCACCTGGGCCGCATGTCCAACTGTTTGGAGGTGCCTGATCCCCCCGCGCCTTCTTCACGCCCCCCCCCCCCCCCCGCCCGGGGAACCCCCCCCGCCCGCCACTCCTCCTGGGGAACCCCCCCCCCCTGCCCGCCACCAACAGCCCCCCCCTCCAGACCCCCAAAAGTTCTTCAACAAGCCACCCCCCTCGTTTGTGGGTGCCCAGGACTGTTCTTTGCATCTTCCTGGCGGTCCCCCCTGTCGCCGCTGTACCTCCGCAGCACCGCAGGGGTATCACCAGGGGTCATGCCCAGCCGGACAATGGTACGGGCGCTGCAATGACGTTGCGGTTGAGGGGCCCGTGGGCCACACGGCGGGGCGTGCCCCTGTGTTCTGCACCCCACCCCACCGCCCAAAGGCAGGGGCCCAAACCTCAGGCGTCCCGTGCATCCTGTAGGGGACATGTGTATGCAGCATATCTAATCCGAGGGGGGGCGGGATGGGGAAGCCCAGCCTGTGCCCCTTGTGCCACTGCCGAGTCTCACCCTCCGCAGCCCCGCGCCCCCCTGCCCCCCCTCGTCCATGTGCTTCACACAACACATGCATCACAATTACACGTCCCTGCACACCATGCGTCCCCGGGACCAGTCCCCCGGCCCCGAGTCACGGGTCCCTAAGCCACGCCCCGTACCCCAGAGCCCCACATGGGCCTCCCGCCATCACACGGTGCTGCCCGCACCACCACACAATGCGTCACGCATGTGCGTAGCCCACACCGCGTGTGCCTTCCAGACCGGTCAATGACCCCCCCCATCAGACCGTGTCCCTCTACACGGCCCTGTGCCCCCCCCGAACACCCGGTGCCCGGTACACCGCCAGTCCCCAAGGCCTTGGGGCCGTGTAGGCGTACAAGACCGGGGGGTCATCCGCCCCCACGGAACGCCCCCACCCCCGGGCCCGTGATGTATTGGAAGGCCTGACACCCGCAGGAGGCCGTCCATCCCCCCCCCCCCCCCAAAGAGTTTTGCTTAACAACTCAGCATCTCACGGGGACCCCCCCCTCGGACCTGGATTTCACAGAGGGAAAACATGGCAGTTACAAAAGGAAATATTGATTTGGGCTATTTTTGGTACACAAACTTTTGGACCTTTGGGTTCCAGACCCCCCCCCCCCCCTCCTCCTCTTACAATGTATGATCCAGCCGCAGCAATGTTCAGTGCAATGTCCTGCTCTTCGGCCTTCGGTCACAAATGTCCTCGGCATTTATTGAGGAAACTCTCCAGTCCCCCTGTGCGCCAGAGACCACAGGAGGGGAGTGGGGGGTTCTTCTTAGACCCCCCCCCCCCCCGATCCTCTAATACATCTCTACCCCCGGGGGCACGGACACAACGCAGTACGGCCCAGGACGTAGCCCTTCCCCACCGATGATGGTATGTACGCCCCTCACCCCCTGGGTCAGACAAGCAGCTTCCTGACGGTACTGGCGTGCTACCGCAAGGGACGGGCGGGGGGGGGGGTTACCACAAGGCACATTCGTAGCCAAACCCCCGCCTTTTGGGGGGGCGCCTGTTCGGAGGTCCATTCACAGACCTGCGCCGTCGGGGGGGGAATAGTTTGATTTTTTTTGACCCTCAATGAACACAGCCTCAGCACCCTCAATGAAGTATGTCTTGTTGGAGGCAAGCTTGTTCACTTTGTGTTGTACTTCTTCCTTTGAAGCACCCCATATTTGAAAATCAAACTCCACATTTTGATTGTCGAGAAATTGGGTGGTTGAGACCCAACAACTCAATGATTCGACATATTCCAAATCGTTGGCTCAAAGAAATACCGCGGCCAAAGAAGCCTCCTTGCAACCCCTTGTGGCCTTCGGTGGTGGATGCCTCTGCGGTGCAGGTCCGCTGCAGCCGGGGCCCTCCATCCCCCCAGACCTGCTCCCGGAGCCCCGGGGCCTGCCCTCATCGGTACCCCGGCCTCTACCCCTGACCCGTGCCCCCCAGTCGTCGCCCCCCGAGGCCCTGCGCAACGACTGTGCCCTGGACCGGTGGCACGTTGTCTGACCCTTCTTCTTAAATCCCCGGGCTCATCCAACGGCGTGACACAGTCGCTCTGCAGGGGCGGCGGACCGGGTATCCGGCCCTCAACACCAGCCCGTACCCCCCCTCCCCCTGTCAGATGCACACACCAGCGCTCACTAAGTCAGTGCTGGAGTCGGCAAACCCCGCATGGACTCGGAGTGTGCATGTGGATGCACTTGGTCAACGGCGTGGGCAACAGCCCATCTCTGGGACAGCCGGCCCCGGAGTAGTCAACTGACAAGTCATCTGGGGGCTCCGTTGACACGACCACAACACGTTCGGACCGACAGAGGGTCGGAATGTGCAAGGGCGAGAGGCCAATAGGCGCCGCCAAAGGCAAACAAACAAATGCCATGGCCTTGTGCCCCCCCCCCCCCCCCATCACTGTCACTGTAATGGCTGAAAGTGTCTATGGCGGGGACATTCAGTCGATCAGCACCGACCATTGATCCCCCATCACTGTCCCCATGCCGGTCTCCGTTGTGGTCCCGATCTGCGCCGCATTCCCCCCACTTCCCATCGTTGGGCTTGTGGGGCATTGCCAGGGCCTTTCTCTTGGTACGTGTCCTCGGGCCCTGCATTCAGATGGGCTTTGGGCGGTTTGGGTTCTAAGGCTTGTGAGGCCTGGTCCCCTTTGTCTGACCCCCCCCCCCCCTCTCCTCCCACACAAACACTGTGGTATGGCCACCACAAAGCTCTGCAAGGCCCTGCCAAAGGCCGTGGTCCAGACTGCAGCCCGCCTCTTCCCCAAAATGTCCTTCATCACGATGGTGTTTGCAGTCGTTGATCATGCCCCCCCCCCCCTGCCCGCGTGTGCCCCTGCCATGACCTCAGAACTCCTGCACCGACAGCCCCCCCCCCCCCCCCGGCCGATGGACCGGCTGAGAGAGCAATGAAGGCCGTGGGGCAGGTGCGGCTGGAGCGACAGTGGCGGGTCCACACCTGACCAATTGCGGCCCCGGCACCGCCGCCTGGGAGGGAAAGGGGTCAAGGGAAGGGCAGCGGTAAGTGGCGAGAGGCCAATAGGCGCCGCCCGCTACAGACAGCAACACAACCAGGCATCATGCCAGCCCCCCCCCCCCCCGGTCCGATGAGCTAACCGCAAAAAACGCCTCACTGTACTTTACATAGTGGAGCACCCCAACCAAGAAGGGGACACGTGCATTGATTGGACTTCGCAGTACTGCTGGACTAATGGCTGGAATTGTCTATGGCGGGGACATTCAGTCTATCGGAACCGACCATTGATCCCCCCCCCCCCGTCCGATGCCAGGGAAGTGGGCCTCATCCGAAAGCAGTCGGTCTTATCGGGCGCCCGGGTCTACGCATGAAGGGGCACGGCCCGAATGCTACCCCTTGGCCTTGGAAACAGACCCGATGCTTGACCCCCAGCCCGGGGCACGTCCAGGGCTTTGCTTCGATGATATCCCCCGGCCACACAACGCCCTCTGGCAGAAGTTCGGCGATTTGCTGCGCATGTACGGCCCTGACCCCAGACAATGTGAACCCGCAAAGTGTGTGACCAAGAGAGAGACGGGGCGGTTGTGAAAAGTGTTGTTCCCGTTGCGATGCTGCGCTCATGCTGGGGGCCTCCGGGGGTGGGGCATGAGGGCACTGCACCCCGTCCTGCTCGGCGATGGGGGACACGACAGTGAATGTGCAGCGGCCAAGGGAGGGGTCGTGTGGTCTGTAGGGGGTCTGTGACACAGTTTGTGGGGACTTAGGGCCCTTGCACTACGGTGTCCCCTGTTCATCATCGGTGGTCCATTCTGTGCACCATTCGTGTGTATGTTGTTTGTGATGTACTTTTTTTTGCTGTCGGCGTGTGTACAAAAAAAATCGCCACGTCGTATAATTTTTTTGACCAAGATTTCTGCACACAGCTGCAAGACGAATTGAAAAAAATATCTTTGGGATGTGCACAATGAATCCCAAAGAGGCAGGCACACTGAAACTTCAAAATAGAATTTTTTTTTTTTGCTCACCCTGACAATAGAAAAAAAACTGCACAAAATGGCGCGGGGGCTCTGTGCGCTCGGTCCGACCGTTGAGCCCAGCTGCCAACTGCTGATCCGCAGGGCAGACATCCAGCAGACATTAGCTACTTGAGGACACACCTCCTCCGGCGGGAAGGAAACGCGGATAAGGAAGTGCCGGACGTGGGTCCAGCGGATGGATATTGCCTGGACCAGTAGGTACCCTCGCCCCCCCCCCCCCATGTCCAGCCCCCCCCCCCCTTGTCCATCTCCCCACCCCCAGGGGGGGGGGGGTTCACTTGGCCCATGAACAATAAAGGCCCCTAAGAAATAAATGGAAAGTCACAGGCGCCGAAGAAAATTTTTAGTTGGGTTATAAACCCCCCCCCACTTATAACCGCCCCACCACTTATAACCCACCCCCCGGGAGATCCGTGCCACCCAGGGACTTATAACCCCCCCTTTTCAGCACACAAGCATAGAACAAGAAATGCCAGCGGATGGATTGCCAATAATCGGGAATCTGTTACTTCTTCCACCGCTGCACCAATGAGGCCTGTGCCTGTTTCTTGGCAGGGCGCTGCTCATTGGCATTCTCACACTCAAGAGCACGCTTCGGTCGGAAGCAAATCAATGCATCATTGGCGTCATATTGATAACCCGGCAGCTCTCTCATATCAATGGGGCTACCATCAGACATGGGCCAGATGTAGCCACGCTTCTTGAATGACTTAGCAATATTCACAACCGAGAGAGCATGTTTGTAGGCAGCAGCTGTGAAATGAGTGCCCAAAATGCGGCGCTGCGCAGCAGTGAGCTTACGTTTGAAGGTGCAAATGTGTCTGGATCCATGCCACCAAGGGACTTATGACACCTCCCCCCCACTTATAACCCCCCCCCCCCCCGCACCCTCAACCAATCCGCAATGCTACTACCATCGGGGGGGTTATAAGTGTGGGGGGGAGTTATACTAGAATTCAGGTTACTGTTGTGTGGTGTCCGTCCCGCCCCGGGGTGGGGGGAACCATGTACCCTTGGGGGGGGATGGACATTAGGGGGGAGGGTACATGTGAGGGAGGGTGTGCCAGAGGAGGGGCAGGGGCAATATCCCCTCGTGGAGCAGTGCCACCTGCTGCGGTGGCTGAGGGCCAAATGAGGTGCTAGTGCCCATGGCAAGCGTCCGCACTAGGCACCGTGGCGCATAGTGTCGGTGGGTGGCAAAAAAAAAATCCCATTTTTCTGTCTGTGGGTGCGGTGAGCTGATTTTTACAAAGGGAATTGTGGGGAAGATCTTCGACCTCCAGAAAAATGGGGAAAATGGGACTGTGAGAAATGGTTATCTCTCTGTTTGGTTCTGAGATGAAATAGCAAAAGAGAAATCGGTGGTTGTTGTCTTTGGGCTTGCGAGCCACCACCTCATTGACGGGTCCGTGCATGGCCACCACATCTGCCACTGCCTCAAGCGTGTCCCCGGTGTTGATAAGCGATGCAAGCCTCCAAAGGCGACCTGTTCCAATCGAACTATTGCTTGGGAGCATGTTTGCGCTGTGGGGCTGGGCCCATGTCATATGCACTGACCCCTGATCAGTGACAGTCCCGAGAGCCCCCTTGGACACGGGCCACAAGCGAAAAGGGCTTGATTGGGGGGGGGCTCCAATCAGTCCAGAGCATTTTCCCATAGGTCGTGCCCTACGCCACACCGGGGCTTGTGTAGAATGCCAGGCAGCCCACCCACTGGGCAGGACAGGTTTTTTCCACAGCCACTCCACCACCTGTTCCATCACTCGACCACCAGCTGAATACTGCATCAACTCAGACAAGCCCTCGGGAGGTTATGGTTTTCACAGTGTCTGGCGCACAAAAGCGTCCTATTGCATCCGCCCCAGTCATGGACAAGACCCTATAGCTGTTCCACCTCCGGAGTGGGTTCATCAACGCACATCATTTGTAGACTGTGAAGGTACTCCTGCCTCTAGCGATGCGCTCCGTGGGGTCTGGCACCCATTCATGCCTCTGGGGCATCTGACACAGGGGCCTGCAACGGGATGCAGCTGCTGCGTTTGGTGAAGGTCTACACGGCACTGCGCAACACCACGCACAATGCAAAGGGCCACGTTTGTGCAGTAGAGGGCCCTTCCTGCCCCCACCGGACTGCCATCCATCAACACGTGGTGCGAAGGGGGTTGTTCGACCCGCCTGCAGTGATGGCGTACCCAGATTAGGGTTAGGGACACCGAGCTGGTGGAACCAGTCTTGGTTTTATAACCCTTTTTAGGGTCTAGGGTGGACCTACCAGGTTTAGCAGCAGCAGCAGCAGCAGCAGCAGGAGCAGCAAGCAGCAAGCAGCAAGCAGCACGCGCGAAATGGGTAAAAAACAGAACTCCGTCGTGGTGCTTCGGATTCGGGTGAAATTTTGGTGGATGATACCTATGGGTGTGAAGTACAACCACACCAAGTATGAGCTAGAAACTCAATGGTGGCGGCCGGGAACGGGTGTCGCAAGTGGCGGACCTCAGTTTCAAAAACTGCAGTTTAGGGCCAAAAACAGCCATTTTTGGGCCAAAACGGCCCTAGAACCCATTCAAAACGGCCAAACGAAGGGAAAGGGTGGGTACACTCTATGTGCGGCCGGACTTTCCCATGTCAACGAGCCCTTTGCGGCCCTCTAACTCCACCATATGTCCCGGAAACGGCCAAAAAGGCCCCCAGAAGCCCCAAATTTTGTGCAGATTGGCTGGCGACAGCCACAAACCAAGAATAGGCCATATCTTTGGCTACATGGCTCAAAACGCGATTCCGAGGGCACCTAATCCACCCGCAACCCCCCATGTTTTGTGGTTTCCACCCCTCAGAATTGCCCAAATGGACGCCTAGACCCCCGTACCTAGGCCCACTAGACTGCGGCAAGCTGCAAGCTCAAGCCCAAACAGGTGGGTGCCCAAATGGGTCACTATGGTCCAATAGGGGCAAAAAGATGACTTTTCTAAAAAATGATCCTAGACCATGTGTGATGCTAAAACAAGTATTTTTGGACTGTTTTGAGCTTGTGGTGGCCCATTTTGGTCCTCCGAAAATCCCAAAATGCCTTGAAGATGCGCTATTTTGGGACCAAAAATGGGTCAAAAATGGGTCAAAAACGCATTTTTCCAAAACTCATCCTACACCATTTGGGGTGCACAAACGGGTGAAATGAGCCCATTTTGAGGCCATTTTGGGGCATTTTGGCCCCTCACAAGTCCACAAAAGCCTTGAAAGTGGGCCTTGTGGTGAAGGGGATCACTTGCAAGCTGATTCCACTTTGTCAACGGCCTTCAATGTGTGACTCATTGGTGTCCCTCACCATTCATATCTAATGTTCCTTCCCCCACCAGCTCGGTCCCAATATTCAGTCTTGATTAGGGTTAGGGTTAACCTAACCTGGCGTACCCAGGGCCCTCTGCCTCTCATCCCTCACCACTGCACTTGGCCACAAACCCGGAAGGGGCCACCTACGGCCCCGCAGCTGAGATGCCCCGGGGGTTAGGCCGTATCTCACAAAGGGCACGTGCGACGCATTGGATCGGATGGGGCCCTTCATCGGGCCATCGCATGCCAACACGCACCAGCACTGTGTTGGAGCCTGGAGGATGGGGGGTGGGGATGGGGGTGGGGGTGGCCTGGGGAAGAGGGCTGGGGGGGGGGGGGCGTAGTTGATGGGTCGGGGCAGCGGGTCGAAGGGGGGGGGGGGTTGCGGCACGGGTGCATCACGTCACCCCCCCCTCTACTGCACGCAGCAACGGGCTGACCCCGACGCAGGCGGACGCACGATGAGCCCCCGCAATGCGTACACCATCCCTGGCACACACACACCCCACAGCCCCCACGTGTTGCGCAGCCTCTGCAGTGCCCCTGCGGATCGCGTGGGCATGTCCGACCCTTTGTTCTTGGCGTTGGTGGTCTTGGCCGCGGTTGTGCTTTGTGGCGGTGCTGCTGCGCTGCTCCGGGCCGCTCTGAGGCCCTCGAGAGGGGGCGCGCCGCCCAGCCCCAAGGCCGACAGCACCGCGGGGCACACCGACCGCGCGCCCTCCGCCCCGGGCCTGAGGAAGAGGGCCCCGCAGCGCGAAGATGTGCCGGCGGAGGCGGAGGGGCATGCGATGCCGCACCCCATCGAAGGTGATTCCGAGGACGACGCTGAGTCGCAGGCACCCAAGACTTGTGTGGTGGTGCGCAGGCGCGCGCAGGTGCTGTGCGTGAGCCTCTGCCTGGCACGACAAGTGCCCTCGTCCCTGCACACCCCCCCCCCCCATCTGTCAGGGTTAGCTATGTGGGTTCAAGTGGGCAAACACTCACCACAAATGTGTACGACTCTATGTGGCTGGCAAATTTGTCACCAAACCCATGTCTTATGGGGCTGCACTACATTTGGTATCGAATCAAATTAGGTCCCAAATTAATCAGGTCCCTACGCCCGCTGTAGCTTGGACAAGGGCGTGGCTTGTACAAGGGGGGGTACCAGTCGATCTGATTTTTCGGATATTTGTGCATTGTATTCCCCCTTCTTCCACCAGCTCACCATGCAATCTTCTCGTTTTGAACCTGGGCATCTACGGCCTTGGCCAAGCCACAGTACTCCCTGTACAACCCCCTCCCCTCGTCCGGCTGCGCCGTGCCTCATCGCAGATGTGACGTGCAGAGCATCCCTCGTCGCTGCCCGCCTCCCCCGTGTGTGGCGGTCCCACGCCCATGTGTCACCGCGGTGCTACGGCGGAGGGTCCCGGGAGGTGGAGCGGTCGCAGTGCAGTGAGACGGACGGTTTGGGGGGATGCTGTGGGGTCTGCATCACCGAACGAGGAGACGGGTGCTGTGCGACCGAAGGGGGGGTGGCACAGCCATGCCCCTGCCCAGGGCAGGGGGCGGGGGGGGTTGCAGATGCAATTTTCCCCTGCATTTTTGGCATCTCAAGGAGGCGGTCATTTTTTGCACCTTTTCCTTCTCTTTTTTTTTGGCATTTTTTTGCATCTGTCTTGCCTTCCGTTTCCTTTTATTGTGGCAATCCATGGACAAGTTTATGTCACATGCACCACTTTGATGGGGGGGGGGGGGGATGCAGATGCATTGATTTGCATTTTTTTTCAGTCTCAACTTGTATCCCCCCCCCCCCTTGCCCCGTCTCAACTCAACGGCCTTGGCCTCGGCCCTGCAGTAGTGGGGGGAGGGGGTCAAGGAGGTGACTACGGGGCCTCAGGGCCGCAGGATGTGACTGACGGACCGTCCGTCCAGCCCTTCGGCCGGAGCGATGGGGTGGGTGGGGGGCCCGGGTCTGGTCCGCCGGGGCAATGGAGTGGGCATGCCCCCTCAGAACAGGGGCATATGGGGGGGGGGGGGTGGGCCAATGATGAAGCGCATCACACACCATCGGACACCCCCCCCCCTGACACATGACCGACCACATCTGTCGACTCCGGTCGGTCTTGCCTGACGCATGAGGCCGCGGCCGCACAATGTACGCTCATTGCCCCCCCGCGACGCATGCCTCAGTGCCTCAGGGGGCGGGGGGGGGGGCGGTGTGCCTCACTCGTGCGTTGGGGTGTGCTCGATAGGACGGGCCCTGGCGGTCTCGAGAGGGGGGGCCTGCGGAAAGGGGTCTCCAACGCCCCCCACAAATGGATTCGGCCCCTGCCCTGCCACCTCCGCAGCCCCCGCCACATGGGGTGCAGCCCCTGCGGCCCTTCCGGGGCCCACGACAACGGCCGCCGTCCAGACGGGCAGTCTGCACAGTGCCATTTGCACGGGGGCATGGGGGGGGGGCGGAGGGGGCGTACATCTGGGGATGGACCTGAGGTATGGGCCTGCACGCCCCGCACCTCTGCCCCCCCCGGTACACGTCGTCGTTGTGTTGAGGGGGCGAGGGCACTGCCGCCACATGTTGTGTGCTCAGGAGGAGGACCCGGCCAAGGCATGGGTCGCGGCGTGTCAGTGCCGGGACTGCAAGGCCATGCGGAGGCGGCAGCTCAGCGATTTGTGGGAAGAGGTCGTGCGCCATGGGGCCGTGCCGGTGCCGCATGCCCCCAAACTGCTGTTCTCGGCGGCGGAGCACCAGCGGTAGGCCGTGCCTGTGAACCCCTGGCCCTGCGGCGCCTCCAGCCCAGGCAATTTTCAGGAGACGTGTCGTAAGGAGGACCCCCTCCCCCTTGCTGCCCAGGGAAACATGTAGATCAGGACAAAATGGATGTGGACCCATTTGGAAATCCCCCCTCGTGCCAGATATTTCCTTCCATCGTACGGATGCCATGTGTGTGTGCCAACATGTGTTACCGGACACGGGCTGCAGGGCGGGGGGGTTCTGCGTGCAACCTGCAGTGTGAATGCGCAACATAGAGATGAGACGCGGTGTCAATGGGCACTGTGTTCTCTGTAGACACTCAAGACTGATGCCGGACGACAAGACGGAAGACCATACGATTCATGGATTCCCCACCCTCTGTGTTTGATCCGCTGCGCCCGGCAACAGCAAGGGGCCTTACACCAAAATTTCCCTTCTTTTCTAAGGAGTAGTACCAACCCCCCCTCCCCAATGTTGGCCCCCCAAAAACCCTCAAATTATTTCCTAGATGGTAGTTCACGTCCACGCATCCCACCCCCTCCCCCTTGCTCAACCCCCCCCCCCCCCCCCTAGTCCAGCCCGGGTCTGCAGTCCATTGAACTCAGGAGGGCATTTGCGGGAATCGCCAAGGTGGGGGCCCCCGTCTGGTCCAGCCCCCCAATCTCATGAATTGTTGGTACCTCGCCAGCCCAAGGCTGCGAAGGGGCACTCCTTCAGGCAGTCGTCTCACCCACATGCCACGCCCCCCACCCCCCACCCCAGTACACGAATTCCGGACTCCCCATTTTCCACTGTACAGTGGCCCGTACAGTCTGTTCTCAGAAACATCACACAGAAATAGGCAAAATTAGGCATCCATTTGTCTCTCTTTCCTGTGTTCCCGTGTGTCCTTGACCAGACCATGCCTTGCAATGTATGCCACTCCAAGACTCCTGAAACTGTTGATATTCTGTTTCGGCAAGGCGGATTGTGGTACCCTTCGACAAAAGCATCCTGACTGTGTAGAGGATTGGGCTATTTGTGAACTGTGTGTCTGCCAAGCCTGTTCAAACCCCCTTTTTGGTTCAAAGTCCGTTCAGTCTGCAACTGCAACTAGTACTACTCCTGCTACTACTAGTACAACGAGTTCTGCCAAATTGTGTAGGCCGTGGAGGGCGCCTCGCTGCCACGAGCACCACCAGCTGTGAAAGCCCCAATACACACACAATGCAATGACGGGCCCGTTGAACTGTTACCATGGAGCTGGCCCGGCGGAAGCCACGGAGCTACCACCCCACTTCCAGGGTGGTCTTGGGGCAGCGAGCCAGGTTCTGGTATCGCACTGGTCGAGGGGCAATACAGGGATGCACCCCTGGCCTGCACCGAAGGCCTGCTATAATGGGGAGCGACCCAACCCGAGGACACCAATGTGGCCATACAGGTCCAACCGGGAAGACCTGGTAAAAACGGTAGTACCACCTCGGGCGTCACACACACACATACACAACTGTCGCACAGAGATATCGGCTCTCCGAACCAAATGGGACAGCCTCGCCTATCGCTGCATAAGAATCTACCTCGCAAATAGTACAGATTGCACACACACACACACACAGAGAGAGAGATGTAGGATGTAAGAATATTGAACTTCGCAGTTTGAGCATGATTGGAATTGATACCTTGGCACGCACAGACCAGGAGGCACAAAAGGGCCAGACGGCTATTTGACTACCCAGCGGCACAGTGCAGTTTGTGAGTTGCAGTGTTTCCGCGATAACCCTAGTTCCGCGCGGTTGGCTGCAGGGGGGAGGAGAGACACTGCCAAGGCCTGCTGGCTTGCTTTGCAATTTCTGATTGTCCTCCCATTTCCAGAAGCTGTGAATCAGTGAGTCAGTGGAGGGTCTGCCAGCGAGGCCCGCTGAACATTGAATTGATGGTTCACTGATGGCTTGCAGGATGCCTGGGGAATGTTGAACCTCGCAGTTTGAGTTTTGATTGAAGTCCATGGGCGCCACACACACAAACCACTGCATCGGACCCGTGGATGTGCTTCGGCTCATGCCCCCGTGTTACGTCCGGTAGATTGCGCTGTGGAACCGTGGGACCATCGTAGTATGGGACCTGTCACCCTGAGAGTGGGCTCATGTACTGCAGGGTCAGAGGGTTCAGGGCCCACGCCCCCCCTTAGCCCTGCACTGCAAACCAATCCACAATGGCCGCTGGCACGAGGGCCAGCACGAGGGCCAGCACGCAATGATGGCAGGGGGCCCCGAACAGCGACACACTCTACGGCGGTTGGGTCGGCGTGATGGTCTGTTCATCTCCCCCCCCACCCCCTCCCCCAGTCTTGTTGCACTTGACCTGGTTGCAGGTCAGTGCACATGTGGTGACGTGCATTGGGGAGCGGCACCAGAGGTCATGGGGGACTGTGCAGTCCCGAGAAGGGCGTGTCCGAGGGTTTGGTGTGGTCAGGAACGCGCTATGCGGACGTGTCTGCCGTCGTGTCAAGGGGTGATGAAGCCTCTGGTGCGGACCTCTCGGGGGGGGGGGGGCGTCGCCATCGAGGCTCAGGCAGTGTGGCGTGGGGGGGGGGGGGGGATGCCCCCTGGGAGGGGGGGGGGGAGTGTTGTGCTGGCTGCAGCCCCCAGTGCAAACGTCGACAGATGGCCCGCCGCAGTTGCATGCGCAACCCCATGCCTCAGGCCTGAGGCGTTCGGGGCTGATGGCCCTTCACGATTTCTGGCGATGGTCGAGTGGGCCTGCCATCTCCACTTGGCCTTCAAGCTGCAGGGCTGCCGCCATGACTTCACCCCGGCCCTCGACAAGGGCCTCCTTCAGCAGCAGTTCGAGCCTTGGGACCCTCTGTTCGGTCATTTCCGGGGCGTCGAGCCGCCGGGCCGGGCCGGCGGTGCCGAGCGCTCGTGCGCCGTGCTGACGGTGGAAGAGGTCCTGCACGTGCTCCGGGTGCTGCCCCCGACACAAGCCCTTCTGGACACTCACGAGCAGTGCCTGCTTCGCCACAACAAGGCCCCCAGGTCTGTGGAGTGCGGTGAGCAGGGGGCTGGGGCATAGAGGGGGAGCAGACCCCCGGGCGCTGTGGCATGCACCGGGCGGCCCCTCCGTGCGCACGTGGCACTGGGGCCGGGGTGTCGCAGGGCGGACGATGTGGCCCTTCACCGGACCGACGGGAGGTGGGGGGGGGGGGGGGGCTGGCTGTGGTGGGACGCCGGGGGGGCGCAGCTCGGAAGTCAACAACGCATGGCTCAAGACTGTACGGCAGTTCCGAGGACTGTCTGTATGCTGACTCGTCTGTATTGCTTTTGGGCACTGAGGGATAGGGCTATGTGCGCGGCTGCAGGTGGATGTGCAGGGCAGAGGAGGGGTGTGGGGTGGTGGGGGCTTGCCTAAGGAAGGGCCTCCGAGTGTGGTCAGCGGTTGTGGGGGGTCATGGGAGAGTACCTTAGCTCGCCTGGCAAATTTTTACCCTATTTGCCCCCAGTTCTCCCCCCTTTTTCCCATTTTTTTGTCCCCGTGTTGGGGACCCCTGAGAAGGCAGGGGTGATGTAGCCATTCCGCCCACCCATGGGCCCCCGAGACGGCAGGGGTTAGATAGCCTGGGCTGGAGGAGGGAGTGCTGTTTGGGGGGTAAAGCATTGGGATAGATTGCTGGAACATTGATTTGGATGCCGGGCGCGCTGGGCGCGGGCCGGGCAAACATACCCTCATAGGGGCTGGTGCAGAGGTGTGCTCCCCCGAACCACCTCCAAGGACCGCCTCGCATGCGCATCAGGGACGATGACTGGAAGCTCCTGGACCAGCTGATCACCAACGAGCGGCTGCTGCGCTTCGCATTCCCCTACGTGTACCGCTACAAGTGGGACGTGGTGCCCGGCAAGCCCGACTACGGCAACGGGCACGTGGTGTTCACCAACGGCTCTGGGGTCTTTGTGGTGGTGGAGGTCAAGTGGTTGGGGTACAGTGCCCAGTCAGGGCCCACGGTGCAGGTGCCTGGCCTGTCCTCCTGCCCCTCGGCATCGCAGAGCCTTGGAACACACGTCGGGACTGGCATCCCCACACCTCCAATTTCCACATCACATTGCTTCTTTTTGGGGGGGGGGGTTCTGCACGGGGAATATCCCGCACCAGCCCAACAAGTCACAGGGAAAATTCCGCAGCTGCTACATCCTGAGTGCATTGTGATGAAAGGGATCCGGGGATTGTGATCCCCAAACGACACGCAATACAGCAGAGCAGCCAGCAATAACTCCTGAGATGACTGAAGCTTCAGACCATTGAACTTCACCGCACTTCTGTGTCTGGTGGGTGACAGTCTTGCGTTTGACGGCGGCCCATTCTCGGGCAATTGGTGCCAGACTGAATTGTGAAATGTGCTGAGGTGATCAGCAGCACGTTGTGAAATGTGCTGCGGGTCTGTGTGTGCGCATGGGGACTGCGAACAGCCAGGCGGCAAGACGAGACACAGCAGAGAAGAGACAGGGAACTAAAGCAAAGACAGATGCACTAAAAGAGAAGCAGGATAAAGGAAATGCAGGAAATGAAACGGCGAACAATGAGCACAAGCAGAGAGAAAACGACAAGAATCAGAGGGGAATAATAAGGTAAGAGAAACAAGATGATGTACCCTCTCCTCGGGAAGGTGTAGCGCACCATCAGTATGAGATGTTACTTGGCGTCCATGCACTGCGGGGCCAACTTCAGATGCCCCCGCGTGCCGATGATGGAGTACATACCAGGAAGTCAGTCCCAGCATGGTACAGGGAACTGGGCACCCGCCGTGTGTACAAGCCCAAAAAAAGGAAACCCAAGCAGGAGACTCTCCCCTCGTCGGCCGACGAGATTGCGATGCGCACGCAGAAATTGCTCATGCGCAATGTCACTGTGCAAACTAAGCAACATGTCTGACAGACCCTGGACACACCGGATTACCGTGCACCGGCGCAGATGGCCCACTGGATGCAATTGTTAAGTTTTTGTTACAACCCTTCCATGCTGCTCAGCGCACTCAGCTTGCCACTGAAGCAGGATGTGACATGGTTCAGAGGGCTAATGAAATGCTCGCCACCCGACATACCATTGTGCAATTGGGTAGTCGGCTGGCCAAGATGATTAGGTGTCACGGCCACACTTTCTGACAGACGGCAGTTGCTATTTCTTCTCTTTTCCATTCCTCCGTGAGTCTTTTGTGCTGCAAATGACCTTACGAAGCTTCCTCACACTGTCCCTCTTCGAACAGCCAGTCTCACAAAGCCACCCCACCACGTCACATACTTAACCAACGGCAGATGGTAGGGAGCCTGCCTAATGCACCATGAAAACACAGGCCACGCAAGAGTACATGGCTAGTTGGAAAGATGCAAGATTGCAGTTTTGATTTTCAGGTCCCCACAATCGATTTCCCCGTGAAGCCTCACGTATGATTTTGTCGGTTTTTTCGCATAGACATCTTCGTAGTATGGTGGCCTCATTCCTTGTCCGCGGGTTGGGTTCCCGGCTCGTCCGCTTGTGGATGTGGTCCGCGTAGATCTCGGGTCCATCGGCGAGTTCCCGCTCCCACCCAGCAGCACCTCCTATGGGAAAGCCCGCTTCATTGTCGAGACTAATAACATCAATGAATGTACTTTTTGCTCGGTTCTTGAAGAGTATCGTTTTGAGCCTCTTTGGGCCTGTGATGCTTCTGCCTTCGCTCCGGTCCTTGAGCATGTTTTGATAGATGCATTGATAGCCGGTGGTCCCCTGGGTACCGTGCTGCACGACTTCGACTATTCTTTTTCCGAACGCCTTTTGGCGTGACAGCGCAAGCTGTACTCGAGGGTGTACGCCTGAAGCGCGTATGACACGCCCCAGTCCCATTCTCAACACAATCACGCTGTGGGGACGAGACGTTGATTCCAGGATTGTTCTTGAGCATTTTCACCGCATTTCATGCCATCCTGGCTTGAATCGCACACTCCGAAAGTCAATAAAAAAAAAGGATTCCCTCCTCAAACAGGGAACCAGTCTGTACATGCGGAAGTACCCACCAGCCCATACTCCCTCCCTCAGCTTTGATGTCCAAACCCCCATCCCCCCCCAGTTCTGCCCCCGTCCCTCGTCTCAGCACCGCTGCATGACGAAGAAGGAGGACTGCTGCCACCAGGCTAAGCAATACGCCGAATGCTTCCAGGACCTGGAGCCCGATGCCGTGTGCGTCCTGCCCGCGGTGTACACCGAGAAAGAAAAGCATGTGCAGTGGCTGGGGGCGGACGTCGTGTCGGAACGCATCCCCGAGTTGTCCGCCGGGCAGAAAAAGGCCTCCGCCGTCGCGTACTCCGCAAACGACGGCACGCCCCACGCGAAGAAGTGGATGATGCCGCGGGATCCCGATGTTCTGGCGATGTGGACCGAGGAGCTCCGCTCTTTGGCGCGCGGCAGTGCCAGAGGGTACGCCGCGGAGCTGCTGAGGAGCCAGCCGTCCAAGAAAAGGAACGGGCCCAGTGGGGGTGAGGCCGGGCCAGAGCCCCGCACTGGGCCATCGAAGGCCAAGGCCGCCGCCGCCGACGGGCCCTCGTGGATCGGGCTGGAGGTGGGGCCGTTGAAGGATCTGGGGGGGAGGTACAAGCGCAACGCGCCCAAACAGAAGAAGTCGTGGCGGGGGAGGCCGTAGGGGCCACGGAGCACCCCCGGAGCGATGCCGAGGGTGTTGTTGGGGCGGTGGAGTGTGGGACGCGGCGCTCGGTGTGGCCCGGTGTGACGCACAAGACCCCCAAGGATTTGTGGAGGAAGGGAGTCCTGGGGGGGGGAGGGGCAGGAGGCTGCCACGGCCCGGGGCTACGTGGTGGTGTGGGGGGGGGGGGGGCTACCCATTGCGTACCGCTGCAGGGCTGCTGCCAATTTGATGGTGTCCTGCCTACGGGTTGTCTTCCCGTTGCACTCTTTGTGACAGAACGGTGGTCTTGTAGGCCACTGACGAGCCATTGTCTTCCTCCGCTTTTTCTGCTGATCGCCTCTTGTGCGCACGTGCAATAGCCCAGGCTTCCTTCGGGGGGGGAGGGGGTTTGCACGAGGCCATGGTGTGAGTTTGTTTGCCTTTGGTGGCGCCTATTGGCCTCTCGCCACATTCAGACCCTCTGTGGGTCCGAACGTGTTTTGATTGTGTCAACGGAACCCCTGGATGACTTGTCCTGTCTGACTACTCCGGGGTCCCTGTTGCCCGTGCCGTTGACCGGGGGGGGGGGGGGGCTATGACTGATGTACCCCCAATGCACGGGACAAAAGGGTGCCGGTCCATGTCCTTCGGGGGGGTGTTCCTCACCGCACTCCGACGGCGGTGCCCGGCCCCTTGGGGGTAGGCCACGGGCCGGGGGCCGGGGGAAAGCCGCAGCGCCCCGCGCGAGGGCCCTGTCGCCGGCGTGGGCGGGGGTCTGCGCTCGGGGCGGTCCCCTGCGGTGCGCCGGCGGCACGGGACTGAGGCGCCCACCGCCGTTGCCCTGGGGCGCTGCGCACGGCCACCGGCAGAGCACGCGGGTCCAGGGCATCGCTCGGCCGCCCCGCGGCCGAGGCCCCTACTGATCGCTCCTTCGCCCCCTACGCTCCCCTTCGCAGAGCCTCCGCTGCCCTCCACAATGCCTCTGCACGTCCCCAATGCCCCCCCAATGCGGCCCCGAGGCCCCGGCCAAGAAGGCTGCCCCTCAGCCCCAGTCAGTCCCGCGCAACTGCGCTTCAGGACCTCTGCTGAGGCCGTCGGTGGTCCAGAACGCGGCCGCTGCACGTCCGCGAGGTTTGCCTTCGAGGGAGGCCGCCCAATCAAAGTGCGAGGACGGCGTGGGGAGGGCAAGGGCCACAGCCCCGTGTGCGAGTGCACGCGGTGTGTGAGGCCTGCCAAGCCCCCGAGTCTGTGTCCCTGGGCACGCCCCGAAGGTCCCCGCCCTCCGCCCGTCGGATGGGGCAGCGGGTGGGCACGGGCTTCACAGGGAGCACACTGCCAAAGGGGGAGCGCACGCGGCATACCAATCCCACCGCCGTTTTATCAGGGCGCGCGGACATGGCCCCACGACGTGCGTGGGGCCGTCCCCGGCGGCGGGTGTTGACCACGTGGACCGACCTGTGGTCGCAGACCGCCCCGTCCCCAACGCATCAGTGGCCTCTGATGGGCCACGGTACACTCCGCATGGGCCCCCACCCCCTTCTTTGCGTCAAGGAGCGGTCACTCGGGTGGTGTGCCCTCCGGGCCCCCCCGTTTACGAGGACAGTTGCACCGCCGCCCGGACCTCTGGCCCGGGTGGACCCCGGGGCAGGGAAGCGCTCGGCGCGCCCCGGGGCCCCTCCAACCGCCCGCCCCGTCACCGTGGGAGGCAGGTCCAGCCTAGAGCAGCACCACCCGTGCCAGTGCAATCAGGGAGTGCGGACCGCCCCCAGTCGTGTGTGGAGCATGGCCACCCCCTGCCATCGGCAGTAGTGGGCGACCAGCGGCATGTCAGTAGACCTGGAGGTGGCGTGTCCAGGCCGACAACTCCCCCGGTGGGCTCAGTGTCAGGCTCCCCCAGCCTCCCCACCGGGGCCTGGAGCACCAGGCGACACACTTCCCCAGACATCCTTTCGCATGTTTGGGCCAATGTTGGGCCGTTGGGCCAAAATTGCGCAGAAGTGGAAAACACCTCCCGACCCGGCGCCCAAGGCCAGGCCGCCAGATTTTTGGCTCAGCCCGCAGATTTGGGCAGAGTAAATGTGAATGTGAAAGATGGCTCGAGTACAGGAGAGCCTGAAGCGCTGGGACAAAGGTAATAACAAACAGGTCGGTGCTGTGATGTTGCTTGTGGACGCGATTTGGAGACGCGACGTTGCTGCCGTCTGCCTGCTTCACAGCAAGAGGACTGCAGCCGTGTCAGACTATACCGCTGCCCTGACACGTCGTAAGCAAAAAGCACTGAGCAAGCATGTCCAAGCAAGCCCTGAGAATCAAAGTGCGTCATAATTGCATAAGAGACGTGGGTTCCCAACAGCAATGCTAGACCCCTCAGGTTGTTCCCACAGATGTATTGAAGCCAGTGTCATCTATTTGTGACCCATTTCTAGCTGCCAAAGATCCATCGCAGCCCTTTTGGGACGAAGCATGACTGAAAAAGGACACAGAAACATGTTTCCCCAAAAAAAAACATAAGAATCAGAGGGCTGTTGTGAAGCGGAATTGACCATCTTCCAATTCCTGCAAAGCCACAACTGATGGCTGTGCTGCAACTGCGTCTTGGAGCCACATGGTGTCAAGAACAGGGGTGTAGAGTAGAGGACGTGGCGTCGGACAGAGGGGTGTAGAAACGAGGATTAATGCGCCCCTCTCCAGTAAGCAACAAGCAACACATCACTGAGCCCTCTTGCCAGTACCCTCATCCCAACTCTTCGGCCTCTGATGTACTCGAGCCATCCTGTGCATTGGCAAGTGGCCATCCTGAACGTTCAACCTGCCAATCGAAAGCCCCATATTTCACCCACCACACCTAT
This sequence comes from Eutreptiella sp. 'Long Island Sound 2002', assembly GCA_964036045.1. Taxonomy (NCBI): domain Eukaryota; phylum Euglenozoa; class Euglenophyceae; order Eutreptiales; family Eutreptiaceae; genus Eutreptiella; species Eutreptiella sp. 'Long Island Sound 2002'. Next base: position 188,322,933 of record OZ038380.1, on the reverse strand, counting down.
TTCTATGGTGGTCACACGGCACTGCTGAGCTGGGAGCAGAGTGCTGGGCCTTCGCATGGAGCCATGGGGTGTTGGGGAGATGGGGGTAAATGAGGGGGGGCGCCTTGTGTATCTGTTGTACCTCAACCAGCTGCCATGACTGCTTGAACTGTCCTTCCCGGCCAGTGGCCAGTGGCCTTCTTACGCCGGCGTTCAAAGGGTTGGAGGTGTGTGGCAATGCAATTTGTTGCTGGGTTTCGGCTGTCTACTGCCGCTCTATTGGTGTGTGTGTGTGTGTGTGTGTGTGTGTGTGTGTGTGTGTGTGTGTGTGTGTGTGTGTGTGTGTGTGTGTGTGTGTGTGATGATGTTTCTGCCCTGGGCCTGTGGTTTATTGAACATCATTACTTGAGTGATACCCCCTGAGTGGTGCAGGGCGGTGGGGAAAGGAGGGACCTGCCTGAAGGTGTAAGGTAGCATCACTGGGCTACTGGCTGCGGCATCGTCCTGCAGGCCCCTGCCTGGGCGATGCTGGCAGTGGTGAACGACGCGGGCTCATGCTGACCCACATCTCCACGTACCCTGTACTACAGAAAGGCGCCTAGCGCAGTCAAACAATGCCACTGCTTTTGTTCTGACTGTGTCTCACGAGATTCAGTGCAAGCCGGCCTCCTTGATTGCTGCCCACTGTCTTGGTTGTTGCCTGTTTGTTACGTATATCGTGTGTGTGTGTGTGTGTGTGTGCTTTTCTTGCTCTGTTTTTGTTTCGCGGTTTTCAACATGTGTGTGTGTGTGTGTTTGTCACACCTCAGAGCTTTGTGAGGTCCGCTCACGAAGCCCGAGTTTATGCCCACGCTGTGTTCATGCTTGTTTTGAAGGGGTCGGGTTGTTGTTGCATTGTTTAAGGCCATGACATGGGCTCCTGGCTATGGCCACAGTGTGTCCTCTTGCGTGGGTTATACCCCTGACAATGTCTCAGAAACACTGACAATGTCTCAGAAATGCTTGTAGTGGGGCGGGCAATGCCTTGAAGAACGCCCCAAGGGTGCGGGCTGGGACCTGGTTGGAGAGAATCTGTGCATTGTGATACGAGGAGCTAGGGCCGTGCTGAAGGGAGAGGGGCAGTCTAATATACGTGCACACCCCGCCAATTTTCTTGCCCTATGTGGAGCTGTATGAAGGGCACTGCAGGTGGTTGAGGTGGAAGTATGAGATGCCATAGGTGGTGTAGAATGGTTCGCACTCATGTTTGGACAACTGGTGTTTCCCAAGGGTAATCTGCAATGTGTGCGACTCATTCCCGACTGGTGGAAAAGCATGATACACTCAAGTGCAGAATATAGAGTTGGAGAACACAGAGGCATGGGGGGCACCCTTGGCACAATGCACGTGTAGTGCAACTATTTGGCCGTTTGGCTGCACTAAAAACCCGTACTTCATGATACTAGGGGCATCATTGTTTTGACAACAGGTCTTTGATGCTTCATCCACATCGGGATGTGGCATATTTGGTTTTTCACCCAATTTCACCCATTTTTATCTACTTTCACCCCTTTTTTTTCACACATTTTTTGCTCATTTCTCCACATATTCTCCTTTCTAGATTGATTTCTGGTTGCGAAGGGAAAGGCAAAGCGTGACAACAAGGAGATTTGGTCCATCATGCAATGTTGGACTGGTTTGGTTCCGTCACCGGATGGTGATGCACAGGTCCATGCCACCATTGTAGCCATGTACACCCCTTTGTTGGGGACCCCCTTGTGTCCTCAGACCGCTTTTGCTACTTGTTATGGAGTTGACCATTGGGGACAAGGTGTTCTACACCAGGTCAAATGGGCTTTGAGTTCCTGCGAAGGCTTTTGGCTCATTCTTGAAAAAAAAATCAGAATTTGACCCTACTGGGCCAGTTTCCACCCAAGATTCGCCGAAACCAATCCAGAATCCACAGGTTAGTTCGCTGCAACCACCTGTAACTACCTTGAACGGTGTGTTTCCTCTACACACCCGTGCGATAATGAGTAGTACATCTACAAGGGTTTTCGCATATGTGCAGAAAGTTGTGAGGGGCCTGTTTTGATTGAGTGGGGGGGACTACCAAGGGTGGGTCAACCAATCTAGGTGCTCTGGGCACATGTTAAGCACCCTATGCCCTGTTGCAAACAATTCACCCATTCAGTATTGGAGGAGAAAAGATTCTAGTGCTCTCCATCAAATGCTGTGGGGGCTTGCAAAAGGTGTTGAGAGAGAGAGAGAGAGAGAGAGAGAGAGAGAGAGAGAGAGAGAGAGAGAGAGAGAGACTCTTGGCAATGATGAACCCAGTGCTGGGCCAAGATACGGTGCTCCATGGCACTTTGCACTTCACCCTCATCCCTACCTTCGTCTTACGTGGCAGCACTGTTGGTTGCATCATCAGTGGTCCACACATGAGGGGAATCCTGTTCCCATGGTCCGGTGAAGGGGTAAAACAGACCTTGAATAAATACCCCGACCCCCCCATGTCCAGCCCCCCCCCTTGTCCATCCCCCCCCCCGGGGGGGGGGGACCGTCACTTGGCCCATGAACAATAAGAAATCAATAGGAAACCACAGGCGCCGAAGGCACCGAAGAAAATTTTTAGTTGGGTTATACTAGAATTGGCTGGTCGGGAGCGGTGTACGGTTCCCCCCCCCCCCTAGGGGGGGAACCGTCATTTGGTGACGGTTCCCCCCGGGCTGGGGGGGAACCGTGTACCCTGGGGGGGGGCTGGACATGGGGGGGTCGGGGTACAAAAAAATGTGCAAAGTGCAGTAAAATGCGCAAAAAGAAACCAGACTGATGGAACCCATTCACATTGTCATGCCAAATGCATGCATCAAAGTGGCACCACAACCCCCCCCTATATCGCGATCCCCATAGTCAGGAGAATTTTTGCATAACCCACACTGGGGCCCTGTTGCATAATGTTGCCACACTGGGGACGACCCACATGGCTGCACAACTGCTGCCACAGTAGTGCTCAGGGGCCTTAGCCTGGTGCATGCTCCACGCTATGACGTTCCCTTATTGGGTTGCGCACTCCAGAAGCTGCACGTTGTACGTTCAAGGCGATTTCAAGAAATTTCAAGCACAAATGGTGTTACAGGTGGGTTCTTGTGGTGCCATACCACCATAGTTGCTTACAGGCGGAACATGCAATGCAAGGTGTTCCTTTTGCTTGTCAAACAACACAGCTACCACATCCCACTGCCCACATCTGCACCCCTGGTCGTTTGGCCCACTCAAAGACTCACCGGGACTCATCTCCGGATTCGGAGGAATGAAATACCCTCTGTTCCATCACCATCACCGTCCCATGCGGCGCACCAGGACATCCATTCTGGCTGTTTGTGGACGGCATTTTGATTGTTGACGTTGCTATTACAGCCCCACATCATGTTGCCGGGCCCCGCAGCACGTCCGCTGGCACCGATGGCCTTGAGTTGAGCCCCTGCTGCATGCACTTCTGTCTCTGGCTGTTGGCCCTCGTGTTATGGACCGGGGCCAGCGCCGATGCCTCGGCGACCACCCCCGCCCCCATCCCCCGCTCCGAGTGCGTACTAGCGCTGGGGTCGCCGGTGCACTCCTCATGCCTCGCGATTCTGAGGGCGGGGCAGGTCCTCGCGGCCATGGAACTCGACCTGCTGGGCCCCGCCAACCGCCACGATATCGGGGATTGGGTGAGGCTGCTGCACATGGCCGAGGCCCACGCCGGGGTCGTCCCCCAGGGCAGGTACGGGGCCGGGGCCATCACCGTCTTCCCCGCGTCCAAGAGGTTCAAGAAGTGGTGGAGCACGGCCCGGAAGCACCTCCCGGTGCGGCGGTGGGTCGGGCGCCGGCACCATGAGCACGGGCACGCCCACATGGCCTTCCTCAGCTCCCCGTTCAGCTCCGCCCTCGTCGTGAGCATGGACGGCGGCGGGGGGGCCGACGGCGTCGGCGGCGTCTTCCTCGCGCGCCGCGACCCCTTCGAGCTCACGCTCCTGGGCCCGGTCCTGCCCAACATCGGCACCGGGTACCTCCTCGTCGCCAGCGCCTTCCCGCACCTGGCGCGCCTCGCGACGCGCAGCGCCCTGCCGTGCTGGGACCGGCACTTCCGCGAGCCGTGCCGCGCGCTCCCGGCGCTGCTGATGCCGCTGTCCATGATGAGCGCCACCCCGGCCCCCGGGTGGGGGGACACGCTGTACCAGGCGCTGGATGCCAACGCCGGCGCCGTCGGCCCGCAGAAGACCTTCCGGGGGCACGTGTCGCGGGCAACGCCGGCCGAGGTCGCGGACTTGGCGGCGGCCGTGCAGGCGTGTGGGGGCATTGCCGGGGGAGGGGGTAGGGGAGGGCATGGGGGCAGGGGCCAGGGCACGGCAGCATGCCGCACCACAGGCCCCCAGAGCTTCGCTTAACAACCCAGCACCAGCGCGCGGGGGGGGGGGGGGGTGCCAGACCACCCTCACCCCAACACCCCCCCCTTCGCCCCCCCCCCCCCTCCTTTTCAGTGATGGGGAAGGTTTTCTCTGGGCCTTTCGGCCGACGAAAAATTTTTGGGCTCTCGCCACTGCTCATTCAGACCCTCTGTGGGTCCGAACGTGTTTTGGTTGTGTCACCGGAGCCCCTGGATGACTTGTCCTGTTTGACTACTCCGGGGCCGACCGTCCCAGAGACGGGCTGTTGCCCCGCGCCGTTGACCAGGTGCATCCACATGCACACTCCGAGTCCATGCAGGGTTTGCCGACTCCAGCAGACTGTGGTCAGTCGTCGACCAATCGGCGTCGGTTGAGTGCCCACCGCCCTCGGTTCGTCGGTTAACCGAATCCCGCCACCGATAACAGGGGCCCGTAGAGAAAAAACCGAAAGATCCCATTCCTCGGGAACAAGCCCCCCCAACCCCCGAGGACAAGCCCCCCTTTAGCCCCCAGGACAGGACGAACATGGAGAGCCCAGAGGAAACTGGGCAGGGGGAAAGGGACACACAAGGGGAGGTAACAGGGCAGAGCAGACCACGCTCACCAAAAATGGTGCAGAGCACAGAAGGAGGCAAAGGAAAGGACAAAAAGGAAAGAATCGTTGTATTTGTTAGAAGCCCCTGTCAGGAAAATCATCCTGCAGATGCACACACCAGCACTCACAAGTCAGTCACCCGCCGGCCGGCGCTCCGCGCCGGGCCGCGCGTATCGGAGGCCGGCAGCGTTGGGCTTTCCTTTGGCCCCCCGGACCGCCCTCGTCCCCGTGCCCGTCCCTGTACCGCAGGCCGCCGTGGAGGCGAAGGTGCTGGACGCCCTGCACGCGTGCAACATCAGCGCCCACCTGCCGGCGGTGGAGGGCATCGCGATGGTTGGGGGGGTGGCCCTGAACGTGCGGCTCAACACGGCCCTCCAGGAGGCCCTGGGCAAGCCCGTCTTCGTCCCGGCCGCCCCGGACGACCTGGGCCTCCCCATCGGCTACGGCTGGTCCCTGGAGCCCCCGCCGGCCCCGCCCCGCAGCCTCGCCTTCCTGGGCCCCGCGGTGGACCACGACGGGGCAGCGGAGGTCATGCGGCGGCTGCATCTGACGTCGGAGCCGCTCCGGATGGCGACGGCGGCCGCCGCGCTGGCGCAGGGGCTGGTGCTGGGGGTCATGGTGGGCCCGCAGGAGTACGGGCTGCAGGGCCTTGGGCACCGCGTTATCGTCGCGGCCCCGCACGCCCACGACCGCCTCTGGGGCGTCGTCCCCTCGAACGCCTCCTTCCGCCGCTTCACTTGGGTAGTGCGCGGTGGGGACGTCCCCGCGCTGCTGCTGCACAACGTCACGTCCCCGCACGCGACGTTCACCGCGGCGCTGCGGGAGCCGCTACGGGCGCGGTACCGCGACGCCACGTGGCCGAATGGGCACATCGTGACGCGCACCGTTGACGGCGGGGTCGACCCCTTCATGCACCGCCTGCTATCGGAGGTGGCGGCCACCGGGGCCCCGGCGGTACTGCTGAGCACCCGGTGGCCGCGGGTCCCGGAGGCCCCGCACCCCAACTGCCTGGCGTGCCACCTGCGGTTGATGGAGGACCGCCCCCTCGACCACGTCATCGCGGACGACCGCCACATTACGCGCAGTCTGCGCTCGCCACACCCTGCGCCACCCCCTCGACCCGCCATCGATCTGCTCGGCCAGCCCTGCGAGACGCAGCAGTCTTGTCTCTAGGGGCCGCTCTGGAGGATGGTGCCAACGGTCATGTTCACTTTGTCGATATCGCATGGGTGGTCAGGGGCGAAGGATGCTCTGTGCTTCTGCGGCAGCAGTGGGGCTGGATCAGTGCCTTCGGACGCACAACCCATCTGTGGGTGTCCACTTTGTGGGCACGTTACCTACAAGGCGCACTCACAGACTTTTGCTGATGAAAAGATCATTCAAGTGATGGTACAGATTGCTTGCGTGTGCGGCATTTTTGTCCTTCCTGTAACTGACCCGCCTTTGAGGCACGTTTGTTTCCTTTTTCACGGCGAGCTGTGGTATGCCAGCACGTCCATTCACAACGCAATGCAGGAGTGCACAGTGATCAAGCACTGGCGCCGACGGCTTCAGCCAATGATTGCATTCTGCGCACAGTTTCTTTGGTTTATGTGTTTCCATTTGTCTGATAACGAATAAACAAACACAAATGTTTGCAGCATTTGTAGCCAAAACTTGCTACATGCTTGCTCATCAAATTAACACGGTTGCTGAGGGCTGCACAAGCGCCATAACTACCACTTTTGGGGGCAGTTTTTGGGCAACATGACTGTCTTTTGGCGCGGTTTTTCGGGAACAAAGGATAGTATTGCACGGACACCAGTTGTTGATTCCCAAAGGGATTTCTGCAATTCTGTGCCGAAGACAACCAATTTGCAATGTGCAATCTTGCAACTGCGATTGTAAGCAATGTTTCCCCCAAAAGGCTATGTTTTTAGGCGTTTTTTTCGGGTAAAATGACCGATTTTTGGCCTGCAATAAGTGACCGCAGGGATTGGACGCTCCCACGGGGGGGGGGCAACTCCGCGGGTCCTGGGACGCCAACTACCCCTGCCCCCCCCCCCCCCCCCCCCCTAGGGGCCTTCGGCCAACAGTTAGTTGCCAAAGGTGTCGCCCTCAGGCGTCCATGGGCGCCGAAGGCGCCTGATGCTACATGAACACCAAAGGTGCCCTAAGGAAAATTTTGTCCAATTTGCACCCCAACACTATCCTTAAACCCAACGTTGACTCCAACACCCACCCCCAACCCTGAGCCTACTCCTATCCCTACACCTAATCAAGACTGAATATTGGGACCAAGCTGGTGGGGGAGGGAACATCAGCTATGACTGGTGAGGGACATCAAGAATGATTCACACATTGATGGCTCTTGACAAAATGAAATTAGCTTGCAAGTGAACCCCATCACCACGAGGCCCACTTTCAAGGCTTTTTGGACTTCTAAGGGGCCAAAATGCCCCAAAATGGGCTCAAAATGGGCTCATTTCACCCGTTTGTGCACCCCAAATGGTCTCGGATGAGGTTTGGAAAAATGCGTTTTTGACCCATTTTTGACCCATTTTTGGTCCCAAAACAGCCCATTTTCAAGGCATTTTGGGATTTTCGGAGGACCAAAATGGGCCACCACAAGCTCAAAACGGTCCAAAAACACTTGTTTTAGCGTCGCACATGGTCTAGGATCATTTTTGAGAAAAGTCATCTTTTTGCCCCTACTGGACCCTGTTAACCCATTTGGGCACCCACCTGTTTGGGCTTGAGCTTGCAGCTTGCCGCAGCCTAGTGGGCCTAGGTATTGGGGTCTAGGCGTCCGTTTGGGCAATTCTGAGGGGTGGAAACCACAAAAAGTGGGGGGTTGTGGGTGGAGTAGGTGCCCTCGGAATCGCATTTTGAGCCATGTAGCCCAAGATATGGCCTATTCTTGGTTTGTGGCGGTTGGCATTTGGAGCTTCTGGGGGCCTTTTTGGGCCGCTTCCGGGACATATCATGGAGTTAGAGGGCCGCAAAGAGCTCGTTGACACGGGGAAGTCAAGCCGCACGTGTAGTGTACCCACCGTTTCCCTTCGTTTGGCCGTTTTGAATGTGTTCCGGGGCTTTTTTGGCCCAAAAGTGGCTGTTTTTGGCCCTAAACTGCAGTTTTTGAAACAGAGGTCCGCCACTTGCGGATCCCGTTCCCGGCCGCCACCGTTGAGTTTCTCGCTCAAACTTTGTGTGATTGTACTTCACACCCATAGGTATCATGCACCAAAATTTCAACCAAATCCAAAACACCACGACAGAGTTCTGATTTTTCCCCATTTCGCGCGTGCTGCTTGCTGCTGCTTGCTGCTTGCTGCTTGCTGCTGCTAAACCTGGTAGGTCCACCCTAGACCCTAAAAAGGGTTATAAAACCAAGACTGGTTCCACCAGCTCGGTGACCCTAATCAAGACTGAATATTGGGACCGAGCTGGTGGGGGAGGGAACATTAGATATGAATGGTGAGGGACACCAATGAGTCACACATTGAAGGCCGTTGACAGGGTGGAATCAGCTTGCAAGTGATCCCCTTCACCACAAGGCCCACTTTCAAGGCTTTTGTGGACTTGTGAGGGGCCAAAATGCCCCAAAATGGGCTCAAAATAGGCTCATTTCACCCGTTTGTGAACCCCAAATGGTCTAGGATGAGTTTTGGAAAAATGCGTTTTTGACCCATTTTTGACCCATTTTTGGTCCCAAAACAGCGCATCTTCAAGGCATTTTGGGATTTTCGGAGGACCAAAATGGGCCACCCCAAGCTCAAAACAGTCCAAAAACACTTGTTTTAGCATCACACATGGTCTAGGATCATTTTTGAGAAAAGTCATCTTTTTGCCCCTATTGGACCCTATTGACCCATTTGGGCACCCACCTGTTTGGGCTTGAGCTTGCAGCTTGCCGCAGCCTACTGGGCTTGGGTACGGGGGTCTAGGCGTCAATTTGGGCAATTTTGAGGGGTGGAAACCACAAAACGAGGGGGGTTGCGGGTGGATTAGGTGCCCTCGGAATCGCGTTTTGAGCCATGTAGTCAAAGATATGGCCTATTCTTGGTTTGTGGCTGTCGCCAGCCAATCTGCACAAAATTTGGGGCTTGTGGGGGCCTTTTTGGGCCATTTCCGGGACATATGGTGGAGTCAGAGGGCCGCAAATGGCTCGTTGACACAAGAAAGTCAAGCCGCACATGGAGTGCACCCACCCTTTCCCTTTCCTTGGCCGTTTTGAATGGGTTCTAGGGCTCTTTTGGCCCAAAAATGCCTGTTTTTGGCCCTAAATTGCAGTTTTTGAAACTGAGGTCCGCCACTTGCGACACCCATTCCCGGCCGCCACCGTTGAGTTTCTGGCTCAAACTTTGTGTGGTTGTCCCTCACACCCATTGGTATCATCCACCAAAATTTCAGCCGAATGTGAAGCACCACGACGGATGTCTGATTTTTCCCCATTTCGCGCGTGCTGCTTGCTGCTTGTTGCTGCTTGCTGCTTGTTGCTTGTTGCTGCTGCTGCTAAACCTGGTAGGTCCACCCTAGACCCTAGAAAGGGTTATAAAACCAAGACTGGTTCCACCAGCTCGGTGACCCTAATCAAGACTGAATATTGGGACCAAGCTGGTGGGGGAGGGAACATCAGCTATGACTGGTGAAGGACATCAAGAATGATTCACACATTGATGGCTCTTGACAAAGTGAAATCAGCTTGCAAGTGAACCCCATCACCACGAGGCCAACTTTCAAGGCTTTTTGGACTTCTGAGGGGCCAAAATGCCCCAAAATGGGCTCAAAATGGGCTCATTTCACCCGTTTGTGCACCCCAAATGGTCTAGGATGAGGTTTGGAAAAATGTGTTTTTGACCCATTTTTGACCCATTTTTGGTCCCAAAACAGCCCATTTTCAAGGCATTTTGGGATGTTCGGAGGACCAAAATGGGCCACCACAAGCTCAAAACGGTCCAAAAACACTTGTTTTAGCGTCGCACATGGTCTAGGATCATTTTTGAGAAAAGTCATCTTTTTGCCCCTACTGGACCCTGTTGACCCATTTGGGCACCCACCTGTTTGGGCTTGAGCTTGCAGCTTGCCGCAGCCTAGTGGGCCTAGGTATTGGGGTCTAGGCGTCCGTTTGGGCAATTCTGAGGGGTGGAAACCACAAAAAGTGGGGGGTTGCGGGTGGAGTAGGTGCCCTCGGAATCGCATTTTGAGCCATGTAGCCAAAGATATGGCCTATTCTTGGTTTGTGGCTGTCGGCATTTGGAGCTTCTGGGGCCCTTTTTGGGCCGTTTCCGGGACATATCATGGAGTCAGAGGGCCGCAAAGAGCTCGTTGACATGGGGAAGTCAAGCCGCACGTGTAGTGTACCCACCGTTTCCCTTCGTTTGGCCGTTTTGAATGTGTTCCAGGGCTTTTTTGGCCCAAAAGTGGCTGTTTTTGGCCCTAAACTGCAGTTTTTGAAACTGAGGTCCGCCACTTGCGAATCCCGTTCCCGGCCGCCACCGTTGAGTTTCCTGCTCAAACTTTGTGTGATTGTACTTCACACCCATAGGTATCATGCACCAAAATTTCAGCCGAATCCGAAGCACCACGACGGAGTTCTGATTTTTCCCCATTTCGCGCGTGCTGCTGCTTGCTTGCTGCTTGCTGCTTGCTGCTGCTTGCTGCTGCTTGCTGCTGCTGCTGCTAAACCTGGTAGGTCCACCCTAGACACTAAAAAGGGTTATAAAACCAAGACTGGTTCCACCAGCTCGGTGACCCTAGCCCTAACCCTAGCCCTGGCTCTCACCCTAGGCTAGGGTCAGAGTGAGTGTTGGGGTCCAAAATGGAGAGCAATGATGTGGCAAAAGCAGCCATGAACGAAATTGGGGGGATCTTGTTCAGCCCAATCAACATGGCTGGCATGGCCAAACCAACTGGCTGCAAAGGTTAGGGTTAGGTTTATGGTGATGGTATGGTTAGAGGGAGGGCAAGGGGAGGTAAGGGGAGCCTGTGCCCCCCCCCCCCCCCCAACACCCCAAATCACCCAACCTGGACCCCCCCCCCACCACCACCCCTAATTGCCCCACTTGGACCCCCCCCCCCCAACCGACCCTCCCGGAGCCCCCCCCCCCCCCCCCCCCATTCGCCCTCCCTGGACCCCCCCCTCAGATGCCCCCCCCCTCCCCCAAGGGGCCTCCGGCCAACAGTTAGTTGGGGGGGTAGTTGGCGTGCAGAACCGAGGGGTCGCCCCCCCCCGTGGACGCTCCCCTGTGCCTCGCATGACAGGCCTCGCATCTTCTGGTTGTCGAATAGGAAGGCCTTCATGTGCCACACTCCCCGCTTCTCCGGCCAATCTTTAGGGAACTGCAATCCCAATAGTGCACGGTGCCATTCGCTATGGGGAGGGGCACAATGGGAGCACACAACAGGGAGGTTTTCCAAGGTGCACAGGCAGCGGCAAACCTGATATGGGTTGTCCTGAGGCATTATCAGGCCCCAGGCTAAACAGTGGAGTCACAGTTCACCAGGGCCCCTAGTTGGACGACTGTCTGGGCGTACATGCCCATCCTCCATCCTCATTTTGGCTGGCATCACCCCAGACCGCCGGTGCAAGTACTTCCCCTGGGACACTACCTACCACTGCCTGCAGAGCCTTGTGACCCCGATCCTTGCTTAAATGGTGGAATGCGCAGTAGTGACGGGACAGCTTCAAGTGTGCTTGTGCGGCTAGATTTAGTGGAGACGCATGTGGGACAAGTTTGTTGTGGTTGTAGTTTACACCCTGGTGCCCTGCAGTGGTCCACTTTGAGGTAACAATGACCAACATCTGACCTTCTGAGTAAATCTCGAGAAAGGAAAGTGCCGGTTCCCTCGCACCCCCACTTACTGTGCAAAGGGGAGGGGGGGGTGGGCATCCTCATTGCAGACGAAATCGCTGTGGAAGAAGAACAGCCCTCATTATAGATTGCACAACACACTGGCCATCATCCCAAACGTTCAGGACAACTGTCTTGAAAAAATGTTGCCAAACGGCTTCAGCTTCTCCGTGCTTTTGCTGGCTGGACAAGGTGGTATTGTTGGTGCATTGCTGTGTATTTCAGATTTCTGGCATCCAAGGCACTTCACTGTACCCTGTATCATGCAGAACACTTCAGTTTTTCGCAACTTCAGCCATGGATGCTCATAATATTGACACATACTCGCCGGTGCTGTTGTCAATTTCAAACATTCTGGTGGCTGTATTGTACCACGATTCTGGCCCCTCAGAGTGCGGTGCTGACTACCGTACCATCACATTTGAGCGTTCTGGCTCTGTGGCGACGCATGATTGTGCCCCTGTAGCATGGATGTCTGTTGTCCCTGTGGCAACACCCCCACAACCCACCCCGGCTCCCTAGGCCCCCAACCAGTCGCAGAGAAGGCTCGGGGGGAAGAATGTACAGCTGAAGTTGGATGCTTTTTTGCGCCCCCCATCATCCCCTCCCTCCGATGAGACTGATGCTATCTAGCTCACCGGTGAGACCCAATCCCCCCAAACGGCCCTGCCCCCCCACTATGGTCGATGATGCACTTGTTGTGCAGTGCTGATAAAAGCCTGCCAAGCGGCAGCATCAGGCCTTGAGGTTGGCCATGCTACTCACGCAGAACCTCACGGCGGCTGAAAAATTGGAGGCCTTCGAATATGATGACAAACAATTCAGTCAACACTAGGCAATGGGAGACCCGGTGTGCCCAGCCAAGTCGTTGGATGACTAGAGGAAGACAGTTGGAGGAGTTAGTGAGGAACAGGTTTCGTAAAAGAATGTAGCGTACCGGTATGCAATCATTTCTGTTCTGGCGATTTTTTTCGTTTGTACAATGAGCCCCCCCAACCCCTCCGCTCCTCATATATGGTATTGCATTTAGATGAGTTCATTCAGCGGCTCGTTCGTCGGGATAGGGCCAATATCCACAGAGTTTTTCGCCAATATCCACGGAGTTTTTCACCAGTATGATGACACTGTTGCTGTTATTCTGCATCCAGATAGACGCTGCTGCTGAATGAGCCCATCAGCCCAACTCAAGGCGCCACACCAAATGCGTGGGGTCCATGACCCCAACTCCAGGCACCACACCGAAGTGGCCCCTCAACTTGCGGTGATGGACCCGCACGCTTCAATGTAGCCGCTCAAATTGTGGTGATGAACCCCTATGCTTCCGTGTGGGCCCTCGAGTTGGGGTCATGAACTACCACGCTTCAGTGTGGCCCCTCGAAGTAACCCACCACAACGCCGGTAACTTGCAATGCGGTAGGTGGTCACCGGCTACCGCCGGCGGAACGCCATCCACCAGCTTTACAACTTATAAGGCTTCAAGTCATCCAAACGGGTGTCGGCACATCTTCTTGGTCACGATGACGCGCTTGTTCCTTCGTGCCATCCATGCACGAAATTTTCATTCCATCATGGTACTTTGTCTTTTGGAGAGTCCATCATCCCAACTCGAGAGGCCACATCGCGGCGTGGGAGTCCATCCCCCCAACTTGCCAGACGGGGGCTGGGGTTAGGCCCTATGTCCTTATGTGTACCCAAGTATCATTTTTTATTATCCGGTCACTTTAGGCATCATATTACATTGTGGGTAATTTCTGTGAAATGCACACGGCTTCAGAGTTGGAAGAAAGCATTGCGCACTGTGCAGGGGTTTTGAGGTTTTGTGGTCATGATATTTGATTCTTCAAAATGATTACATATCGATTTTTCACAACAATTTTGGCACCGAGGAATTCTACGCAGGTTTGGAAACGGGGTTGGAAAAGGCAGTGTTTTAACTTGCTAGCTTGAACTCGAAGTAAGGACGGCAAACACTTTTGAACAGTGTTTGCAATCATTTGATAACCCAACCACTGTGGAAGATGAACATTGCTCACTGTTGACGCATACGTTGCGCATTGGTGATTAGATTCAGTTTCAAAGCGATCATTCTCAAAATTGATTTCAACATTTCATGCCACACTGTCTGCACAGTTCCCTGACGTCCATTTTTTCGAGTATGTGGACGACATTGCAGTAGTGGCCCCAAATGTGCACGTTTTGCGACGCGTTTTCAACGCATAGACACACCATCACCCACTATAGGTTTCAAGGTCAACAGGGACAAGACTGAATTGTATCACTGGTCTGTGAAGCCAAAGCACGCCGCGGTCCAGTGGGGACGGGACACAATACAAATGAAAGTGCCTGCTTATAGATATTTGGGGCATTACCTGGCCAACCCAGCATACCAAGCAGAAGTGCATGCTGACATACTACCTAGGGCACAGGCAGACGTGGCCCAGTTCGGACACCTGCCTCTAAACAATTTTGAACGCGCGCAATTGCTGAACTCAGTCTTAATACCACAATGGGTTTACCACAGCCTACTGGTTCTGGATGACAGGTTCTTCCACCAGTTCGACAAGGTGAGCAAAAATTTCGTCCTGTCTGCCAAAGGTATGGACAAAATACACAACACAACGCACACCACATCACCCAAGGGCGCAGGGGGGATGGGTTTGCACCAAGTGTTTTGCGCCTATAGAGCACGATACATCACAGTGATGCAAGATATACTCCGCAGGCCAAACCTGACCAGACACATGAGTCAAAACCCAGTACCGCCCAATATCACCACACTTCGCAATTATGTGCATGCAATACAACATGCACACCTACAGTGACAATATCACATCAGCAAACACGACCCCGTGGGGGACCAACATAATTCCACCATAATTCCCCATAATTCCACCATAATTCCCCATAATTCCACCATAATTCCCCACAATTCCACCATAATTCCCCATAATTCCCCATAATTCCCCATAATTCCCCATAATTCCCCATAATTCCCCATAATTCCCCATAATTCCCCATAATTCCCCATAATTCCCATAACCCCAGTCGTCTGGCGGGGAGCCGTCGTCTGGCGCCGGCGGGCGCACACCCCTGACCAAGCCTATTTGATGAAGAAAGTGAAGACGACGCACTATTTTGGAAGACGAAGGAGAAGGTGGTAGGACGAGAATAATACACACGCAAATACATGTGTCCAGACGCCACACAACCCACACCGGAAGAGGGGCAAATACCACCAAGTTTCGTCCCTTGTACAATGAATGGCATACCATGCTACCACAACCAACGCAAGGGTACAGCATGGCATAGCGACGGCAGTAAATGAAGTGACGATCACACAGGAGCGCCACGAGCCCCGGTGGCAGCAAAGTGTGGCCCACTACAGATCATCAATCGGGTGGTGGGCCCCCAAGATTCATATCGAGCAGAGCTATAGGGGTCGGTTATGGTTACTACAAATGCCCAACTAGGAGACTCCCTCACCCTAGATAACAAGGCAGTGGTGGACTATGGCCCCCTACCACCGGAAAGAGAGTGTGCGGACATGGACCTACGACACCAATTACACGCATATCTCACTTACATGCTCATCCCACTTTTCCGGATTGCAGGACACCAGCACATACGCTCAGCACATACACAGCAACAAAAAGCCGACATCAAAAGGAACCATGAGGTGGATGCCCTGGCTGAAATGGCAGCCGGATATCCCACCTAAAGACGTGTTAGAAATACATGTAGGAGGAGGCCTAGCACCGACCCCAGCGAAGAAATGGATGCTGAATAGACGGCTCTGGCTAGTATTCAAAGGGACACACTGGGTATCCTGGCTGCCGCTCAAAGGCAAACGGCGATCATACTGGCTGCAGTGGTTATGGGGAAATGTGAGATGGGAGGGATGTGGGCAACCCTGGAGTAAAGACACAACCCCTTGTGTGTTGTGTGGGACAACCCATCGAACGACAATACATGACAGACTGGTCCAATGCCCCACATGGAAATCACAATTCATGGACCTGTGATTGTCCACATGGGAAGACTGGCGGCCCTACGTCTCCACATGGCTGGACAACACAGATGAAACATACCTACATCACCTGGGACGACTATGCATCCCAACAGAAGGAAAACACCACATGAGGTGGCGAGTGGTGTGGCATCACTATCACATCACGGGGGCTGGCCCTGGCCGGGACCCGACCCCAAAGGGAGGGGGGGGGGACCCCCCCCCCCTCTACGGACCCCAAAATTGTCGTACGGAACAATGTGCTTTGTCGGCGCCAGAGGCGCCGGAGATTTTGTTTTAGGCATAGGGCAGGGGGAAATTTTTTTGTTCGACCCTATGTGTCTGTACTCAAAATACTCATAATTTCGTGGAGAATTCAAAAATGGCTAAAAAGCACAAAAAAGGATTTTGACCGCGACCCGGCCTCCGGGTCGGACCTTGGCTGATGGGAGCCTGAGTTGATGGGCAAATTTTTTTTGAAAAAAAAATTTACCTCACATGTGCACATTCAAAATGATCAGCGTGTCATGGAGATCATTTTGAGGTATATATGTTGGGGTACCCACCGACCCCCCCCGGGGGGGCCCGGCGGCTGACCGCCCGACCCGCCGACCCCCAAGGTTTGGGTCAACCAAGGGGGGGGAAGGGTTCCCCCCCCCCCTTCGGAGGGGGGTGGGGGTCCCCCCCCCCCCCCCCCTACAGCCCCCCAAGCTGTCGAACACCCCTCGGGGTCACACATTGGCTGGCGCCAGCCCCCGTGTATCACATGCTGCTGGGGTCACGCACTTACGCAATGAACTGTCGATGCCGCCACATGTCGAGACAAATGACCCCCTCCCCTCACAAACCCCAGAGACACCATGGTTCTCCAAATTGAAAGCACGAAGAGTTACTCCGAACCCAACAAAGAACAACGTGCAGGAGCAGTGCCTGTACAAAGCCCCGAAGAAAAAGCGCAGGACATCCACAGCAACCGCGACCCATACACGCCAGAAGAAAGCACAGCCTCTGCTGGCCAAACCACTCACATACGCCACAAAAGTGGAAGCAATAAAGGTGCTCACCAACCTACCACCAACAACCACTGCTTTGTGTGTCCAACTAGAAAGACACCTCGGCCACAGGCCGGAGGACCTGCCTCTTCCCAAAGAGGTGGGCCAGGCTCTCTCACAAGCACTGGAAGAACGCCGGACCATGGCGAACACGTTTCTCCAGAAAAGGCACTATGCAGGAGGCATACATCGAAACATGTTACGACTCATGAAGCATCGGATCCGCGAATACACGACATACAAGCACCAGGTAAAAAGGTTGTACCTTACAGCGGTGCGCGGACCCGTACCCCGTTAGATGTCTGGTTGGAAAGCCAGAGGCCTATAGTTGCTACAACGGCGCCAATCGTGGCTGGATGACTACTGAGGAACCAAGGAACTCCTTTTCAAGGCCATAGCAGTGCATACCACTCAGGTGTACAATGAACGGTGCTTTAGTGATTGGCAACACCACATCAAACATGCACTGAAATGGTGGTGGGAGCACAAAAGGGACTGGTATGAAAACCGGGGTCACATAGGTGAACACCCCCAGGGGCAGAAAGCGCAACAGATCTAGGGACCAAAAAATACAGTGGGCAAACAAGCGCCCATGTACGTGATGGACATATTTCCGCCAGGTGCACCCAGCGGAGCTTCCCTTTTTTCTTTCAGCACAAAACGTTAAACAACAACCGACTACTTTTCTTGTTTGCCCCAGTGGCGTGGCAGTTTTTGATGTTGCATGACCAGATGACAGGTTACAGGTGAGTTTCGAGTATACGTCCCACCACCACGTGTGATATGAGGGCCAAGTACCGCACGGGACAACATACGTTGTACTTACGCTGTTATTATTGATCCGGCCCATCTGGCCGAGCACGTACGAGGAACTTGTGGGTCTGAGCACAAAAAAAAAACGATGGGGAATGGGAGATCACTGCCTTGGTTTGTGTATAGTGCACTGCCTTCAACGGTCATAGCTCATCTCAGTCGGAGAAGGGAGCGGCTAGGATGGAGTTCAGAGGCATCAAGACAAAGAAGAATGAATTTGAGAGCGGGCATGGTGTGTGCTTCTTATGAGCCCGACAATAAGGCGTCCATCAAGCTATGGTGCTGTGCTAGTGTCTGTTTTGAGGTAAAGATTAGATTTTGTCTAACCAAGTTTCGCAAAACAATAAAGGTCCATCTAGGTTCTAGTCCCACATTTCGATTATAAACTAAAGCATGGTACCTTTTTCTAGAATCGAAAACTCTTATCTTTTTGCGAAAGAGGTAAGAGGATTTAAAAGGGGTTGAAACCATAACGTGGTGGTTTAAAAAAAAGGTAACCTTTTTCCTCCTCTTACCACCAAAATCTGTTCCATGCCCAATTCTAAACCATGGTCTTTTCCAATATGGATTTTACAACCCACCTTGAGCCCTTGGTGCTGTTGGTACTTTCGAGAACTCGCCGGTAGGCTCCGTGTTGGTGCTAGCAGACAGGGAGTCGTCCGGCCGCCTTTTTGCTGCTTGTCTTTGCCCTTCGGCTTGTGCTCTTTGCATTACTCTTTTTTCCAATTCTTATGGTCCTTTCTCTTCTACTTGCCGCGCGCTTCTTTGATTTTGGCCTTGACCTTCTTTTTTCTCGCGGAGTGCCAGTTCGTCATCTCATTCCATATCCTTTGCCCCGGCATCTTCGGTGGAATCCCTTCTTTACTATTGTCCTCAAGCCATTGTTGGAGTACTTGGCATGATTTCCGTCTCTATCTCAGGGCTTCTGGCCTTTTTTTTTTATAATTTTGGTTGTGCGCTTGGTGCCGCAGTGGTGTGATTCTCCCTCCTTATTGCCACCTTCTTCTACTTCGCCACACCTCGCTTTATCGGCGGCTCTGCTGATTCATGTCGTCCTTCAGTCTTCACACCGCTATTTTCTTTAGCCTGCACCCATTGTGCCTCATGCACATTGGGAAGCCTACGGGCATGGCGGTCTCCCACTGCATAACCTGGTTTCAGAATCAACAAATCCTCACTACGTGTCAGATACGGTCATTTGTGGGACCATCGTAGCACTAGACGGCTCTGAACCTTGATTCCGAGGGGTTACTTCGAGTATTGTGAAGTGAGCATGCTACGCCAGCTCATCTTGGTCTGAGCCGAAAAAAAACACCTAGCTTTATCAGTGGTGTCTCCCGCTATTCCTTCCATGGGCCATCTCGGCTGTGGGCCTCAAAGTACTCGTGCGGCTAACGCTCCGTTTTTGTGCATGCTGGTACGCTGCGGTACCATTGATCCCCCGTCATCGACGGGGAAGTTGACCTCAGTTTGTTCCGGTGTAAGGTCCAATGCCCAGATCTCTACTCCACACGGAGACGTGATGCTGCATAGTATCACTTCTTTGTACTTGGCTTGCTTTCACACCACAAACGATTTTCTGCTGCCGTCCTTAGCTGAGTGGCCATACATGGTGTAGTTCTTTATGCTTGCAAGAGCTTAGCTATCCTTCAATGCCTCTTCTTAGCACCTCCTACTCGTGCTTGAGCAGGACCTTCTACAACAACCGCAGAAGTTGCATGACCACAACCCTGTCGGTTTGTCGTATATCCTTGTCTGCGGGAAACAGGTCTTCCCAGCCTTACTCACACGCATGCGCCCGTATCGCCCTTGCGCCAAGTGGTGCTTTCAATGAAAAGCGGGCCAAAAAAAAATGGGGATAGGTTGGGAGGGGCAGATGTGGGACGCATGTACAATGCAAAAGGCCCGTGTACACAACCTACGTCACTCGCAGGCTCGTAATGGCAGTTGGAACAAAGCGCTTTTTTGCCCTGAAATGGACAAGTGTATGGCACCACAGCTACAAACGTGCCCTAGTTGAACACCTAGTTGTAATAATTTGACATGCAAATTGCCATAGAAGAAACACGGCCCCCGCTCACAACCCCTGCATGACACAGCGGTGACTATCATGGACTTTTACAACATTATCTTCACAACTAGTTGATCAATTTCACCTCAACATGGACCACTGTATGGCTCATGGCGTGGGATACGCCTCCTTGAACAGTTGCCAACAGCCCATTTCGTGTGCATGACGATGGGCCCTCAGCAGAGATGCTTGTGCGACACATGATGCACCGGCAATTGTCCTTTATAGTTAAGGTAAAATGCCCAGTCAAGAAACCACTTTTGGCGCAATTGTGCAGGTCGCAACAATTCCTGATGTAAGTTGTATAGCAGCATGCAGTTAGGTAAAACATTGATCTTTATTTAGGTTTGTTGGTTGTTATTTCAATTTCAATTTGCATTTGCCAATGAGAATAGTGCCATAGCCGCACGGCGGTAGCGCAATTTGAGGTTGCACCAGAATGTGTACCAACGCATTTGAAGGAGAACAGGCAAATTTGCACGAATTCTAGATGTAAAACGCCGAAGGCAACCAGCTCAAATTACCAGCCACCAACCGGCCAGCAAGTTCAAAAATGATTGTACCTCTTTCGGCCGCCTAAGAGGGCAACGCATCGAGCGGCAATTACAAACGCGCCACAGAACACTTTCAGCCTGGCACGCGCAACTTCAAGGACAAGCTCGGTCGTCGCGCCGATACTTGTGTGGGTCGATGGTGATGCGTATAGTGGAGTGCTGAACTCCAAGTGCTTTGGAGGCTTTGCCAGGGCTTCGGTGACTGTCAGCTCGGACTCTGTTGTGTCCTTTGGCATTGGGTACACTATTAGCGCTACGGCGGGGGTATGGGGCCTTTGTGTTGTCCCTTCGCGTCGTTTCAGCTTGCTTTTTGGCTTGGCAACTGACCTCCTTCAGCCATTGACAGCACTTCTTGGCGGACTCACAAATTGTAGTCATGGGAAAATTAAAGTATAAGATGCCCTATTTTTTGTACAACCCTAAATGCAATACTAGGCTTTTTGACCTACTTACCCCTCTTTTGCGTGTTTTTAGGGCAAACAATACCCCAATTCGCGTAAATTACCTACATTTTTCTTCGGGGGGGGGGGGGCTATTTTCATAAGTGTTTTGCACTAAAAACCCTTCTTTTTGCTTTTTATTTTAGCCTGCATTTTTTCATGTGCCTTTTTCCATGTTTTTTCCTGTTTTTGAAAGCAACCTTGGGTAAATGATACCTTTTGGTCATTCCCATTGCGAGGCCTCGCAATCCAAAAGTTAAACCAACGTATTTGCTTCCATTTACCCACGTCTTTTCCCGGTAATAAAAACACAAAAGCATCATGATGCAATCTGCAGTACAATCGTCGTGTGCAACGAGGACTTATTTGCAAAAAGCCCATAAATGCGAGTGCCTCGGAGGCCTCACAATAACAAATACAGCCTTCGGGCCAGGGTTTTGCTTAGTGTCCGTCCTACCCTACCCCGGGGGGGGGTGGGGGGGGGTCTGGCAGAATTTCAGGGTGGGTGGGTGTCCAACCCCCCCCCCAGGGTGGGGTGGGACTTTGTGGGGGCCCTTGGGTCTATCGAGCCAGTGCCACTTCTTTCTTTCTTCTGTTGCAGGTTCCGTGTAACATGTTTATTTATGGTGTGTTTACATGGCATTGCATATCACGTGTGCATGCCCCACGCCCATAAAGGGGCTAGAATGCTTTGTGGTTTGTGCTGGATGCGAAGGGGGTAACGCTAGAACCCCACAATTCCTGTGTCTGCCCCACGCCCATAAAGGGGCTAGGATGCTTTGTGGGTTGGGTACGTGGGTGGGTGGGTGGGTGGGTCGGTGTCAGACTCCCACCCCCCTGGGGGGGGGGGGCATTTGTCGGTCTGTGGGTATGCCAAAATTCTGGGTGGGTGGGTCCCTGAATTAACCCCCCCCCCTAGGGTGGCTAAGCAAAACCCTGCTTCGGGCAATACATCTAAGCACTTAGGCACCATACATGCCAAACAAGGACCCCCACACCGGACCTCAGAATGCGAGGCCTCGCAATCGAAAATGAAAAACTTCCTTTGAGGGCTTCTTTTTCTTCAACCCGGCCGCCGGCGTCTTGCTCCTTACCGTGGATCCAACGGCTGTCGACAGGTCGGGCAGACTCAACTTCCTCTTGGTCCCTTGGGTCAACATCGTCTGCTGTCCGCCAGGCTGTGCGGCAGGTTTCGGCTTCCGCTACTTCGGCTTGGGTGCACCCTTTGCACGGATTGTATTCCCCTCCTGCGATCCTCGTGATTCCGCTTGATACGGCTGCACTGCTTCGGCTTCCGTGGAGAATTGCGATGGTGAGGTTCTTCTTCCTCTTCCTCCTCCTCTTCACCCGGCACGTAGTGGTCATCGTCACCAACCGGAGGTACCTCGACTGCGGGAGCTTCCAGCCGGCAGTCAAAGAGGCATAACCGACGTGCTCATCCTCCACCTAGAGTGGCATTCCATAGTTGATCTGGAGTTCACACTGTGCAAGGCACGTCTGATCCACACCAGCCTGAACTAGCGGAGTTAGCACATGATGGAATCTTCGGGCCCAATCCGCTCTCTTCTCCTTCGTCAGCTGTAGGGAACACACCACAGGTGGGTCGTCCAGTGCACTAATCTTTGAAGAAGTGTGAACATCAAATCAAAGATCGTCACGCTCTTTGGGCTCTCCTTCCTTGGCAACAACGTCACCATCCACGTGTACAGAACCAGTGGCATGAACCCAAGTTCATCTCGCTCTCTTCGACCCAAACCGATGTATGGCGGAATCTGCAGGACAAAGGGGAAATGTAAATTTTCGATTGCGAGGCCTCGCAACACGCCAATGATGCAAATACCTTTTTGCGCAATCTTGAGCCCGAAATCAGCGCCCTTCAGTTGAATGCCACCTTTCCCATTACGTCCGGAACCAGGCAACCAGCAGCTTGGATATTCTTGTACCAATACTCGTGTCCGGTGATGCCTTGGGTATCCGAAACCTTCTCCGGCGCTTCGAATGTTGGCGTCACTTCCCCATAGATCGCCGGCACCATCTCTGCGTTCTCCTCGAGCTTCGTGAGAACCGGAGTCAAAGCATTTGCACCGGAGGCAAGGTCACCATTCAAAATTAGGAAATCTGTCTGGATCGGCTCCAAAAACGTCAATGGGTCCTGAGGGTCCTTGTACGGGGCGCACAACATCTTCACCATTCTCCCGGTTTCTTCAATGTTAAGGAAGTTGATCTTACCACTTTCACTTGTCTTGACTTGAGGCAACAGACTTGCCAATCTGGTGCGAATCTGTCCGAAATCCATTGCTGCTCCGCATTTCGCTACTGTTGCGCCAAGCATTGTCCAGAACCTTGCCTTCCACAAAGTTTCCTACTTCGGATGAGAAGCAGTCGCCAACCTGGACCTGCAGTTCGTTCCTGATATTCGCGATCAATGCATCCAGGCTCGGGAATCACATATGTAAGTAAAGAAGCAATGACTGCAAATTGCGCGGTACATTTTTTAGTGGACAAGATTTTTTCAGTCAAAAAACGTGGAGGGTAACGGACGGCGGTTGGCGCGTAACCCACGGTGGCTGGCGGGTAACCGACGGCGATTGGAGGGTGACCGATGGCGGTTGGCGGGTAACCATCTGGACATATGGGTTGCGTCAAAAAAATCCTTGTGAAACAGGAGTCGTCAAAATGAGCAAAACTCGGGATGTCGGGACATACGGGCTACATCAGAACTAAGAAAAATTCCTAGTGGAACCGCAATGGCCAGTATGTACAGATTTTGCTTACCACCGGACACACCAGCTTTTTTTTCTCAATTAAAAAACGTCCTGGTGCTGTACACAGCACAGGACGACAGTCCAGAGCTGACTTCTGTGCATCCTGGCTTTGCCGAAATCTGTACTTAGCACTGTCACTGCCCGAGCGGCTCTTGGCACTTTCGAGTTTGGCCTATTTGATAAAAAAAAGAACAAAGCAGCCTCAAATTCTGGCATGGGGCTTGCATGCACATGCAGGCTGCTTTGCACCCTCCATCCCTCCATACCGGCAAGTACAAACAGCTAATGGGGGGCCAACACTGTGGCAACGAGCCATGCCTCAGAGACCAATGCAGCCAAGCGAAATGAACCCAGGGAAAAAGAAGTGCAAGAAACCGAGATAAAAACTCCTCCATGCTGCAACAAAAGAAAAGGAACCCCAAAAAAGAAACACAACATATTGAAGATTGTCATTCTCATCCAGCATTGTCCCCCAATTAATATAGGTGGAGGGACCTTAGACCCGTGAGGGAGCACACTTGCACTGTGTGGATGGACTCTTGTACCGTCTACGCTATCCCCTGATCTGAGACAATCTGAAGAGCTTGTTTGGACGCAAGGCATGTGGTCACAAAGAAAAGGACAACCTGCCCGCCATGACCTCTGTAAACAAGCAGGTGTCATGGACCACCACAGATTGCAGTCACTGTAACCAACCACCCTTCATGGCACACCTCCCTCCCTTGTTTGACCCCTTGGTGCTGTGTTGGTTTGTGTCGTGTTGCATTGTGCTGTGGTGCAGTGTATTGTGAGTTGTTCTTTTGTGTGTTGTTTGGCCGTCTTCTGGGAGAGTGCGGGGAAAGCGACAACACAATATAACAGAATATAGCATGACAAAGTACAACACAATACACCACAATTCAACAACACAGTGCACCCCACCACAACAACACAACACAATACAACGCCGCACAACATAACACAACACAACGCAACACAACATCGCACAACACACTCACACTCACTGAGTACTGTACCCGGCCCACAGTAGCAGTTGTCTGCCTGACATGTCCAGATGGGAAACATCATCATGATAAATGGCATCCCTGGGGATAGGTGGGATTGAGTTGATGTCCGGTGGCATCCTGCGCAGAGGTGGCTTCGGGTTCTGGGTGCTAGGTGCTAGCATTGGTTCTGGTCAGCGAGTTCAGGTTGTGCACGGTCACCTGCACCATGACCGCGATGTAGGAAACGCCCGGAGTTCCATTCCTTGGAAATCCAACAAAAAATTCAAGATTGCACTGATATTGTAGCGCGCCATGGCATTCCCTCAATGGCAGTGCATGCTGTACGGGAGGGGGTTTGTGACAAGCGGGGCTGAAGGGCATGGGACGCTCAATGCCACCTTCACAGGTTTTGTTGTTCCAGCCGCTCGGCGGTTGCCACATCTGATGTGGCGCCGGGGCTACGTCTGGGAGTGCCAGTCCCTGCCCGGGTTCATCGTGGGCATCATGTTCTTCTACTTCTACTTCAGCATGTGCTTCACCATCCCCAAGTGCAGCCTCGTCTTCTCGGCGAATTGGACCGCGGCCATGTACGCACTGTCCATCTTCAACACGCTGATGACCGTGACGGCCTACGTCCTCGCCGTCAAGCTGGACCCGGGGCCGGTGCCCGCCAAGTGGCACCAGGACACCGAGGACCAGGCGCCGTCCGTGCCCCTGTGCGTCCACTGCAACGAGTACAAGCCCCACCGCACGCACCACTGCTCCCACTGCAAGCGCTGCGTGCTGCGGTACGACCACCACTGCGACTGGATCGACAACTGCGTGGGCCACGCCAACCACAAGTTCTTCTTCCTGTTCCAGTTCTACATCTCGTCGGCCATCATCCATCACTTCTATCTGCTGGTTATCATGACCACGCACGACCTGCACTTGACCTCGTCGGGGGTCAGCCACTGGGCGTGGTGTGTGCACGTGTTCCACATCGCCGGCCTGGCCATATACACGATGGTCATCATCCCCCTAAGCTGCTTCGGGGTGATGTTCTCTTTCTGGACCGCGTACCTGATCGTGAACAACCAGACGTCCCTGGAGCAGGAGACGGGGCACACCTTCGACCAGGGGTTCGTCAAGAACCTGCAGGAAGTCATGGGGGTGCGGCCTTGGGTGTGGTTCCTGCCCACCCAAGTGGAGATCAACGTGCCGAAGCTGGAGGCCCGGCGCTGGGCGGATGTGTGAGGGGGCCCTTGTCCAGAGCCCACAAGGAGGCTTCTGTTGTGGCTGCAGCCGAAGCCCTGCGCTGGGGCCATCAACGCCGGCGACACACGCACGGCGGCCGCCAAAGGGCCTGGCAGCAGCAGTGGCCGGTTTTGCCATTCGCTTTGAGGGCGTTTGCGGAGCCCCTTTGTTGGCCCTTTGCCGCTGCATCAGCACCGCCCCCACCCCCAACGCGTGCACCGAGGGCCTGTCCTGGACATCTCCCACGGGGACGGGCCCCGCGGCGGTTCCTCCGAGGCCGGCTTGGGGTGTTGTTCGTTTATTGCCCCAACTGCTGCCGACCCACTGCCCAAAGCCCACGGTCGAACCCCCGACTGCTGATGGGTAACCGCCACTGCCGATGGTGCACCGACGATCAGTTGACGGTGGTTGGCAGTGGCCTCAGGGTATTTCATGCCGAATGGTAGTATTCCGTAGGCCTGCTGCTTTGCACTGCCACTGGGGGCTGGGTAATTGGGACAGAGTCGTCTTTGTTATCCTTTTGGGGCACGTCCTGACGGCCACACCCTGTGACGCACACGGAGTGGGAATGCGGCGATGTGTGCGGGGCGAGCAGAGTTTGCTTAACAACTCAGCATCTCCTGTGGGGGGGGGGGGGGGGCTTAGGGGGGGTCTAACCATCCCCCCCCCCTCGGATTTCATGGTGGGAAAAATGAAATTGTACAGAAGTAAGTACGCCCCCCCCCTGTCCTGCCCCACCCCTTGTCCTTCCCCTCAGGGGGGGGGGGGCGTCACTTTGTCAACACAAAAAACTTTGTAACAGCTCACTGTGTTTTTGTGTGGGTGACTGTGTTGTGGTACTCTTGGCAGGACATTTTGCTCACTTGCGCTGAAATGGAACTTGACAGCACAACCATGTTTACCCCTGGGACGAACGTAATGTTCACCGGCTCCACAGGGGAACCTGTTTTGGTGCAGGTCGTTGGATATTCAGAGCACAGTGATGCACATCGCCGCATCTCTTATGAGCGTGAAGGCAAGCCAATCCTGCCACTGTATTCTGTCGTTTTGCAGTGCAATTTCTGTGCCTGGAAATGTGCGTGTATGGTGGTAGTGCGGTTCCCCAAAGGGGGGAAGGGGGACCGTCACTTGGCAACCGTCCCCCAGGGGGTGGGGGGGGACCGTCTTCCCTGGGGTGGGGCAGGACAAGGGGGGCGGGGGATTGATTTGGCTGTTTTTGGTACACAAACTTTTGGACTTTTGAGTTCCAGGACCCCCCACCCCCCAACCCCTTAAGTAGAACTCTGGGGGCGAGGGGAATGGCAGGAGGAGGTGGCTCAGCCCCGGTCTTGGGGACGTGAAACTGGACGCGGGGGAGGCCAACGCAGTCCCGAGGCAGCACCTCCAGCCCTTCGGCGTTGCCCGGTGGCACCAGGTGTCATCGGGGCCATGTAGGACCCGCACCCACACGCCTGCCGTGGGCCCCCGACATCGCCCCGTCGCCTTGGCACACCCGCAAGGGCCACTGAGGGGCGGCACGGCGGAAGCGGCAAGCGCACGGGGGTGTTTGTTGATGGTGGTGGTTGGGGTTGGGGGGGGGCAGGGCATGGGCCTTCTCCGGGAGGAGCATGTCAAAAGGTGTGCATTTACTGCTGCAGTCCAGTCCGAAGGCCTATGCCATGGGCTTTGCACGGGGGAAGGGAGGGGGGGGGCTGGGGGGGCGGGGAGGGTCATCTCAGCCCTCCTTGAAGTAGGGCAGCGTGGGGGGTGGGGGGCAGTGATGTATTACAACGGCCGTACACCGTAGGAGGAGAGGGGGGGGGGGTAACCCCCCTGGACCCCCTTCCCCCCCTAGACCCCCCCCCCTCCTTCCCTTCCAATGTTTGAGGCTGACAGCCAAAATTTTGCTTCAGCTCCTTCGACGCCAAGAGGATTTAAGCTCAAAAAAATTTGGCCCGCCATTGGCAGGAACCATAGGGGGACCCCGGGAAGAGGGGCGTTCCAGCCAACCCCCCCCCTTCAGAACCCCCCTCCCCCCCTTCTAATACATCCGGGGAGGGGGGGGTAGACTACCGTGCTCAGATGCTCAACCAGAGCCGATCTCCCCCACACCCCCTTGAGGGGGTGTGGGGGCAGTGTGGGCATGGGGCACACCACCCCTCGGGCCCCATGTCCGGCGGTGCCATCCCCGGGGCCTGGACGGAGGAGGGGATGCAGAAGGTGATGGGTGATGGATCAACAGCGAAGCGTCCCTGCCCTCCCACCCCTGTCCAGCCCCCGGCCCCAGACGTCCGCTGTTTGTCTGACCCCAGGGCTTTGCAGTGGAAACGATGAGAAGAGGCAGTGTGTTGATACGGTGAAGGCTGGGGGAGGGGCCACTGCCTTCAGGGTCAGGCCATGTTTGTTGTGGCCACAGCGGAGGTGTGTGGCGGGCCCCAAGGGGCCCTAGTTTTGAGAGTCATGTGGACCACTGGACGCAGTGCGTGCGGTGCGGGAGTTCCCACATGGCAGACCCCAGTTTCGAGGGGGTGGTCACATCACTCTACTGCTTTGGAGCCCCCGGTACGGCAGGGCTTATGTAGCAGGGCTGGGGCTGATGAGGACCAGGGTGAGGCCTGTATTGTGTGGTGTTCAAAGAGGAGAACACACTGACTGCCCCAATGATCGTTGCAGTCCTGTGCAGATCGCAGTGACCACCACACCTGCGGCAACGACGTGGTGCACTGGCACTGCACTGCCTGCATGGACCCGGACAAGCCCCCCCCCCCCTGCCCAACGAACACATTGTCCAACGAACACTTCTGTTCGACCGTATTTTTTTTGATACCTGAATTGATTAGGTACCCCATTGGATCAGTTCGTTAATCATGCATGCCCTTTTTGTGGCTTTGTGTCGTTGATGTTTCTGCCTCCGCTGGTGCCGCTCTGTTCATGGATAGGGACGATGGGATGGGGTCCCGTGAGATTAGTCCAACAGGCGCACGCGGTGTGCGCGTGGTGCAGGTATCCCCCCCAAGGATGGTATCAGCCTCATGCAAAGTGCCAGCACTGACCTGCCTAACCTGAGAGCGCCCAGTCTGTATTGTCCAATGCAAACACCAAGCGTTTACATAAAAGGCTGAAAAGCAAGGTAGAAGATCGGGATTGAGAGCCTGCAATTGGATGTCCACAGAACTGCCGAACATTGCTGCCTTTGCATACCAGGACGTGCATGTGTGGATTGCTTTGTGACCTGCGTGCGGCCAAATGTGGAGGGATGAGTGATGTGCCGTCCTCCGTGTGCGCTTGTCCCACCACACCTGTCACATGCACACCCACCCTCGTCTAAGCCTGGCAACCCTGGGATTCCACAGTCCTGCTCAACTTTATCCGAGGAAGTGGTGGGGGGGGGGGGGATACGTGCCACTGACACCGCTGACGCGCAAACGGCACACCATGCCACATTCAGCACAGCCCCAACACACCAACTGCTGGGCTCCGCAAACGCGGAAACGACACCAGCAAGAGCACCGGCCGCAGCGGCCAACAGAAAACAGCAACGCGATGCAACATGCGAAGGGAAGAACGGGTGACTGTCTAGGGGTGCATAAAGGAACAACAACCAGACGGAATGTCATACAGGGGGGGGATACGTGCCATTTGCTGCCACTGTGTGCACTGTGTGCCCTCATGGGCCCCTTCTGTGGGGCAGGGCTGGCGATGGTTGTTCCAAGGACACGGTGTGAGGTCAAATCCCCTCGCACAATCACCCAGCAGCAGAGGGCTGTTGGATCCCTGCAGTATCCCTACAGGAGACAATGAAGTGGCCACGCAACCTCTACGGAATTGCGAAAATAATGAAGTGGCTACATAACCCCTGCTGCAGCAGGGAAGAAATGAAGTGGCTGTGTAAGCCCTGCCAGGTTGGGAAATGAATGAAGTGGCATAGGGGGCACACTTAGCGCATTGCAAGAGCAATGCAACTATTTGGGCGTGTGGCCGTACTAGAGACCCATACTTTGTGATACTAGGGGCATCATTGTTGTTTGAAAGTAGGTTTTGATGCTTCTTCCACATTGGGGATATGGCATTTTTGGATGTTCACCTAGTTTCACCCATTTCCTCTTTTTTTCACATTTTTTTGCTCATCCACCACATCCACTCTTTTCTAGGTTGATTTCTCCACACCTTGGGACCTCCACAAGGCAGAGGTGATGTATCCATGTTGTTTTCTCACCATCATGAGGACCCTAGGCCGGCACGGCTGATGTCGGACCTGAGGATCACGATCAAGGCCGAGGGACAATCCAGCATCCTCTCCAAGTGCTGTATCACATCCAAGTACCATCATCGAAGGTGACCTCATTGGCTTCATCCATGCCAAGTGCTAGCCAAGACGTACCATGCTGTCATCCCGAGATGGTTGGCAGTGGGGCTGTGCTAGATGGCCCATCCTCCCACCCCCATTCGTGGAATCCCCCCCCCCCCCCCCGGAAGAAGGTCTCCCAGGGTCTACAATAGGACCTGCTCCTGAGGCAATTGTGATGCAAGGGCGTTTGGAAGGGGTGTGCTTGGGGGCTATTCAGGGGGAACTTGGTCTAAAAAGTAGTGCACAGTGCAAGGGCGTCCCCATATATATAGCGAAAAAGCCCTATTGCCTTAGGAAAGGAGAGAAGTGGCTACATAACCCCGGCCGCATCGAGGAACAAATGAAGTGGCTAAATACGCCCTGCCAAGTTGGGAAATGAATGAAGTGGGTCGTATAGAACCAAAAAACCCTACCGCAACCGGAAAACCAGTAGTGCTACATCAGCCCTATGGTAACGGCAAAGGAATGAAGTGGCCATGTAGACTCTATGGGAATGCCATGCACACAATGTGAGGCAGTGGCCACGAAGGTTGGAATCCGCTTAGGAGTGTGTAACAACCCACCTGCCGATTTGTTGCATTGTGAATGTGCACAGTGTCCGCGTCCAGTGATTCCCCATCAACATAATCCAACACCCACCTATAACAAAGAACATGGAGCCAACCCAGGTGAAAATGGGATGAAATGGCTGAAAATGGGTGGCAATTCAAATGTGCCACATCCTCAATGGATAGGAAGCGTAAAAGAAAAACGTGCTATGGAACACCGACTTTTTGAAAAAGGGCCAAAGCTGGGTTTAAGTCGTTGCCAACATACAGAATTTTGTGCTATGTGCCACTCTCTGAAGGAAACAATGTCCTTTGTGGATCCTCTTTATGAGCTAGCACTTGAACCCTGCATCCGCACTTTCGGATCATTGCGAATCAGTAGCATGGCTTGTCAATCATGGCCCACATTGTGCTGCATATTGCTACAAGTTGTGCCCCAATCGGGTCAAAGCACAATCCCTATGTCCCAAGAAGGCCGCCACCATCTTTCAACACACTCATGCAACAGCAGATTGCGCTCGGCCACGGCCACCAACCACCAAGGATATAAGACCCCTTGTGGCGCGCGCATAACTGCAGGGTCGTTTCCTCCCTTCCTCCCTGCTAGGTTTCATTGCGTGGGCACTACGCAATGCGCGCACAGTGTGCACATAGTGCAACAACTTGGCCTACGGCATTGGAGAAAGAAAGAACTGGCTACATAACCCCTGCCACATTGGAGAACAAATGAAGTGGCTACATAACCCATGCCAAGTTGGGGAAAGAATGAAGTGGCTTGTATATAACCAAAACCTGTGGTATTGGGGAAAGAATGAAGTGGCTACATGGTTGTGGCTATGCAAGTGATGGGCATCTAGCCACTTCATTCTTTCCATGGTATGGTTTATGTAGCCACTTTAGTCTTATTGCGACCGTGGTGTTATGTGACCACTTCATCAGTCCCCCGATACGGTGGGGCTTATGTCGGCACTTCATTTTTTGTCTATTGTTTTTGTTTGCCGCCCCACTCATGCTTGTGCTCCCGGCAAGAATCCGTATCGGACAAGACTTCTGCCCTAAATTTGGTGTTAGACAGGGCTGCCCTCTCTCCCCTTTGTTGTTCTGCCTTCTCATCTCTCCCATTGTATCGAAGCTTCAAGAGCAAGTAAACAACGTCCGGATCCTACTGTACGCTGATGACATCATGCTCATTTTTCACGGAGACCGAGGACCATCCCCTCCAAGCTGCGTGAATGCTAGCAAGCCTTAGCTGAGTTTGACTTCATAGTAGGTCTCAGTGTCAATTTCAATAAGTCCATACTGGTCCCTAAAGGGGGTTGGAACACACAATTTAAAGCCCAACTGGCCAAGCGACCATGAAAGTGCGGGACTCCGCTAAGTATCTAGGAGTGAAATTTGGACATGTCACCCCCCAACTAGCCTTTGGCTCGCCGTTCAAAGGCCCTACAACACTGGGACATACAAGAACAACGCATCGCCCTTATAGAATCCTGGATCCTCCCGCTACTATCTCTGCCTGCACGTGTTGTCTTTCGTGATAGAGCAGTCATCGCCTCTCTTAAGTATGTCTATACCCCTGCCGTGCACCTCACACACTATGGCATCACACTGCCCATTATGTCACAAGATGAGAAACAGGGTGGCTACAACTTGCTCACACCCAGGAAGTTTCTGTTGTGGCAACACGCATCCGCATTCGTGCATCATTCTTTTGACACGGCCATTTTACCCCAAGCAGTCACCCCACCATTTGTGGCGTGGGCCTCCGAAAATGGGGTGCTATGAGATCCAGTTTTCCTTCCCACTTTGCAATTGGGTCGACTGCCGTAGAAGCATATGCCGTTGCTGGGTAAATCTGCAAAATCGTTTTCGTTGCTCATGGCGCACCCCACTGTCACCTGCCCATGACGGTGTCCCAGGACCCACCCTTGTGGCACAACCGGATCTTTGTAAACCGCTGGGGCATCACCATCTATTGTCCTAATCTGATCCGGTAGGGTATCCATAGGCTGTCACAGCTGGCGCCACAACGTATCTGCTAACCACCACACACATACAAATCAATGTGACTCTTTGCTGCAGGCAAACTTGGGTTTCATGTCCTGCATATTTTATTTCATGGTTCAAATCTGTTTTTAATACTCGCCGAAGGGTTGCCACTGATGTCTGATGGTATGGAATTAGGAGATTACTTAGAGGCAGGGGTTCACAATGCTGTTAGAGAGAACACATCTGCCACTAGGGCCAAGGTACGTATCAACAAATCCCTCACACAGCTGGGCGATAACAAATCAAAGTGGCCGGAGGGTTTTGCAGGGGCTGTGGGCTTTTATGGATCTGAGGAACAGCTTGTGGACTGCATCATTGGATACACCCTGACGGAAAAGATCACATTGAACATGGGATTTGGGAACTTTGAGCGGGTATCACAGGAACCGAAACCGAGCCCTCCTAGGACTGATCTTGCACTGATGTCCCTGCTTCAGGGACAGGCAGATTTGATCCAATCGCTCACAGAGAAGGTAAACCGCCTGTCAGAGGCCCCAAAGACGCAAGAGGATAAAATCCCCCCTTTGTCGCTGAAGGAACTTCACAAACTGTCAGGGGTCTGGAACCATTCACAGTGGGTGACCCGGACAATCTACTTCCTCAAATGTGCCATCCTAAAGGAACCGTTGCTAGTCGAGAGAATGCAGATGACTCACCAATATAACGATCACTCGCAAAAACCCCTTCTATTTTCCTTGTCCGAGGAGCAGCGCAAGGATGAGACTATCTAGACCGAAATTGTGGCAGCAACAGGGGACACGCCAATGGGAGGAGATCCATCTACACCACCGAGGTCCCTAGAGATGAATGCGGCAGCGATTCAAATGGTGGAGGCCTTATGGATGCTGATATACTCATCAGTCTATTGCTACAAGAATCGGTACGAATCAGATTCCTCATCGTCAAAACAGGCCTTCTCCAACCTTGATTTCACCTCTGGCCTTAGTCCTGCAGGGGCGCGCCTGAAAAAGGTAATGAAAAAACGATTTAAAGTCGTTGATGGAGTCGAATTTTTTGAGGTACATTGTGGGGAGTGGGTGCGATCCGATTCTTCACCAGTGGGGCCCTGTAAAACCTGTCGACGGCATGGTGTCATCGAGACACACTGGGTCTGAATGTGCCCGAGATTGGAATGACGGGATACCCCATTCTGGCCGTCAATACCGGGATTTGCTAAACGACGACTAGACTGGGTCACCAAAAACCCCACACAAGTCCCAACCACAGTGGCTCCCGAAAAGTTCATCAAGTGGCCAAAAATCGTGGAAGCTTGGGTTCATCTAGGGGAACTCGACCTGTCGGAGTGTGCATCGGCATGCTTGGTATCCACGTGGAAACCAAGCACACGTCACTCGTACACAACCCACCTTCGGGGGTTCGCTAGAATTGGAGGTACATGCCCATGGGACCAAACCTAGTGCCTGGCGGAAAAAGTATTGTTATCCATGTGTGCGTCCGGATACCAGGCAGGATCCTTGCGAGGATGCGTTTCGGCCCTTAAAGTGGGGGTCCAGCTGGGACGGGAGAAAGAGGTACAAAGGCCCCGATTGTGGAGATTGGCTAAGGCACCGCAGGAAACACCCATTCACAGACCATACGGGGGACCAGAAGTGCTACAACTACTGGGGGAAGGGTGTCAAACGGTGGGAGACTAGAAGGTTTACGCAAGAGCAGTGCCTGTCCTTCTCCACCCTTCCTAGCATGCAGTCGTTACACTGGCACCCCAATCTGAGTCAACCCTGGACAAGCAATTTGCTGGGTTGAGGTCCCATGGGACATACTCAGATACACAGAGGACTCAAGGCGCCGCAGTAAATAAAAAGGCCTACAGAGGTGTTTGTTTTGGCGCTTCAAACGAGCTCCAGCCTTCACCGCCGACACGTAGCTGAGAGCGGATTCGCTATCACCCACCACACGCCAAACTGGCCATCCTATATTACTGCAGAGACGCACTCCCCTTACCAGGGCCTCAAGTTCCGCCTTCTGTTGTGTCTTCACGAAGGGGGAACAGTGAAACACCCTGCCTCCCAGCACAGGACCCCAGATGCCTACTTTAAATCTGTCTACATCGTATGCAGCGTCGATGAACAAAATTCCCCTGCCACATATAGACAAAGGTAATAGGGGCTTCGGGGTCCAACCACAACATAATGACATAATGACATAATGAGGCAGCGTAAGAGACTGGTAAGTAATGAGAGAGGGCAATTTTGCAGCCAGTTTTCATCCCATTGGCAATGGGCCCACCATCGTGATAAGAATGGCGCATACCCTGCATTGGGCCACAAAGCCCAAACATACCTCCCTAGAATGCGTCGTGCATGCTTTTTTGTGAGGGGCAATACTGCTACCCTGATCCAGAGGCCGACCAAGGAAGTCCAGCCGTGTCCTTTAGGGAAAACCCCTCGGACCAGAGAAAACCAATTGCTTACCCAACCATGGTATCTCAGACACAAGTTCCAGCACACTTTTAATACTTATAATGGCGCCCGCTTTCCGGAGGGCTTCACTTAGGGCCCCAACGGCCGAGCGAACACGATTTCTACCGTAGCCCACCACCAAAAAGTCATCGATATATTGCAAAACAAGAAGAGAATCCAAGTGAATGGATTCAAGTATGAATCCCAATACATACTGACAGATCAAGGGTCCAGTAGGCAATATCCCGAGGCCTGAGCTTATTTGGGATTTACCCGCCTCCCTGGACTTCTCACACGTGGCTGCGCACGATTTGGGGACCATGCCAGACATTTCTCCGGAAGGCCTGATCATGGCACGGGCTTTGGTGAGGGACGGAGTTTTGAAGCCTTGTGAGAGGGGGGGGGGGGGTCCCAAATGGATAGCTTTTTCCTATCCCCAAAAATACTTCCAAGGCATCCATGATTGTCCATCCGGTGCGGTTTAACAAACAAGAGTGTAGACTGGTGTAGACGGGTGTAGACGGGTGTAGACGGGTGTAGACTGCACAACTACCTGCCCCAACCCGAGTACTCTCCACCAATCCAAACTGAGCAAAATTCGTGGACTCAGAAGAGGATTGGGAGTGCCAGATGCGAGGCCCCCACGGCAGGGCCTGGGTATCTCAGGCACAGAGAGACATCGTAGCGGTGTATGATGGAGGCGTTCCGACACGGAACATCTCCCCCCCCCCTTTCTCATCCCTGATGCCGTTCTGCTGCATCCAAAATAGGAAAGCAGACGACCGATCCCAGTGCAAAAATAAAAAACGACGATACATGTGATACGAATGGCTCAAGGTAGTGACACAGCCATAACACGGCAGTGACATGGAGGTGCGCGGCCACGACATGCCCCTCGCTGGTTCAGAAAGCCCCACACATCATCTCTCTGGGTGTTGCAGTCCATTCTTTGCTGCAACGATGACGGGATCGCCCGATGCGGCCACACCTGGCGTGGCTCAAATTGAACTGCAAGTGACGGAGCATTCCCTGGAACTGCCCACCAGCAAGAAAGAACAGGTGACCCAGCTCATGTCCGCGGATGAGCCGGAGCCGGCTCCCGCTGCACAGACTCAGGTCCCGGCCGTCGGCCACTCCTTCTTCTCCGGCGTTTGGAACTTCGTGAACAGCATTGTAGGCGCGGGTATCATTGGGCTTGCCTTCGCCCTGAACGGCGCCGGGCTCTGGCTGGGGCTGGTGATGCTGGTGATGATCGCCATTCTGACGGACTTCAGCGTTAACCTCCTCATCCGCACAGGCGTGAAGGCGGACTGCCTCGGATATGAAGCCCTGTGCCACTCCCTCTTTGGCAACGCGGGCTTCTGGGTGACGACCGTCTGCATGTGGTTCTTCGCGACCGGGGCAATGCTGGCGTACCTGGTCATCATTGGGGACACGGTGCCGGTGGTGCTGCTCCGCTTCACCGGGCTGGCCTTCTTCCAACAGCGGCGCACCATTATCTTCCTGTGCGCCGTCTTCATCTGCTTCCCGTTGAGTGCCCTGAAGGACATCGGCAAACTGGGCAGCACGAGCTTCCTGTCCATCATGGCGGTCTGCGTGATCGTGGTGGTGGTGATCTTCCGGTCCCCGTCCACCGCGGACATGCAGGGCATCTACGCGCTGCACCAGCAGCGGGAGGCGGAAGGCTTCCCGGAGGAGGCCTACAGCGTAGTGCACGACCATTTCCCGCAGGCGTTTGGGGGCATCTGCTTCGCCTTCGTGTGCCAGCACTCCTCGTTCCTGGTCCGCAATTCCCTGCAGCGCCCCGAGAAGTGGGCCTGGGTGTCGAAGGCCTCCGTCACCCTCGCCACGGTGCTGTCGCTGCTGATGGCCACCACCGGGTACGCGAG
Source organism: Eutreptiella sp. 'Long Island Sound 2002' (assembly GCA_964036045.1). Taxonomy (NCBI): domain Eukaryota; phylum Euglenozoa; class Euglenophyceae; order Eutreptiales; family Eutreptiaceae; genus Eutreptiella; species Eutreptiella sp. 'Long Island Sound 2002'. The sequence continues at coordinate 188,285,961 of OZ038380.1, read as the reverse complement.
CTTCCTGCGCTGCACGCGAAGCAACATCCTCAACAACCTGATGGCCGACGACCCGTACGCCAACGTGGCGCGGCTCCTGCTGGCGCTGACCATGTTCCTGACGTACCCCATGGAGTTCTTCGTCGCACGGCAGGCCATCCAGTCGATCCTGGTCCACCACAAGTGCGCGGCCGGCAAGCACCCGGCCCACTGGACCATCACCCTCCTGCTGTTCCTGTTCACCCTCGTGTGCGGGCTGTACCTGCCGCAGGTGGCGCTGGGCCCCATCCTGGAGTTCAGCGGGGGCTTTGCGGCTGTGATGCTGGGGTTCGTCCTGCCTGGGGCCTGCTGCCTCCAGCACATGCGGTCCGCAAAGGCCCCTCTGCGGCTCGGGGGCTGTGTGGATGCGGCCGGGTCCCTCGTCCTGGTCGTCGTGGGGCTCGTGGCCATGGTGATGTCCACGTACTCCAACATCATGTCGCTGCTGCACGAGAGCGCCCAGTACTTGCCATGGTGCCCACGCACGGGGGTAGAGGCATAGCGACCCCCCCGCCGCCGCCGGACGTGCCGCGTGCGCGGTGCCCTGGTGCGCCCATGTCGCCCTCCTCTCACTGCATCGCTACTTCGTTGTCCGGAAAGTGGAATGGGTTTTGCCACCCGCGTTTACAGCGAAAACAAGTTTTTTTGATTGGCGTTGCTCACATGACGACTGCATAACCCCCCTCCCCCGCATGGGTCGGAAACTTACTCTGGATGACCCTGCCCAATAGCCAATTCCGAGGCCACAATCGATGTTGTCCATGCGAATCTCATCCTACAACACACCACTGAGCTGTGCCCAGGGTGTGTCATACGGCTCCAGATTCTGAATGACTTGGCTTGCGAGGGCTGTGGGTGGTGCTACGATTCCTCGTGTTCGTGTTCACAGACACATCTTTCACTGTCGCAATTGGGTGTAAATGTGTGCTGTCGGGGCGGTATGGCTGTTCTGGTTTGGCCGGAGTGTGCGTCAATTTGCACACACACGTTGGGCACTCCAGTGTTCTGTGTCCGAAGGCCCAGAACTCTGCCTTGTGGTGTGACCATGCGGAGCCTGCTTCTTGAAGCCACCTCGGGCAACAACAATCGACAACAAGACAAAGATCAGGTAAGGGTACCAAGCAACACCCACGCGCCCGTTGGTGTGGCATAGATCGAATGATATTGTGATCAGCAGCAAGTCCATGGTCCACGTCTAGCTGCCGTATACGCTCCCCCTGCCCAAATTCGAGACCTGAATCCCCCGAGTCCTCCCGAATGGTTGCCGCGAATCGGTCGCTTTCAGGTTTTGTGAACAGGTTTTATGCACTGGACACGATATTGTAGGTCACGCTGCTGGTTGCTGATTGTTTGTGCAGTTGTCCCATCAGTCCGTCCACAGCTCATTGCCATGACTGTGCTGTGTGTGCCAGCAAGGGGTCACCATTGACGGCGGTCACAGATCTTAATACAGCTCAACAAGCCCCCTTTGCAGAACGGGCCCCTGACGAACCGACTGGGGCAGCATTGTGTTCACTCTGTGTTTATGCCCGTTCGCCAACGAGTGTTGCCAAGGACTCCTTCCGTGTCACGAGGGGATTGCTGACCTCTGACCGCGGTTCCATGCAGCATGACACAGGGATCGCGTGTCCGCTTGCAATGGTCAGTGGCAACGTAAATGAGCATATTCCGAGTCGGGCACTGTGTGTGCAATTGTCTTTCTTTGTGTTCCTGGGTCTTGCTGATCCGTTTTGCCGTCTTGTTCAGGTTTCTGGGGCATAGTGTGCACAGTGGGGTCTGAACCTGTAACCTGAAAGGGTAGGACACATGGCACTTGGGCACCACCTATCCCTGACATGTACCTGCTCAAGTGTGACATATGGCCCAGGGACACTGAAGAACCTTCTGAGACACACTGGGTTTCCAAATGACTCCCAGTGCAAGTGGGGCCCTGCATCTGAGTGCCAGGTGGAGTGTGGTCGGGTGGAGGGGGGTTGCCAGGCCCTGATTCCAGCTTCTGCCCTTTGCATCCCTCCACGAAGTGGTGACCCAATTGGCGAACCCCCCGTACTTGGGGCAAGGGACAGTTCATCGCCAGCGGATGGCAGTCCAGCGATGCATCAAGTCTGTCCCTCTGTCCGGGACAATGGGCGCGGGCACAACTGAACTGCGCCATATAATCTGTGGAGGTTCGTTGCTTCTATTCACAAACTGCATGAGAACTACAGTCGCCCCGATATCCAGCACTGATCTCTTAATGCACCGGAGATGGCACACACCCAACAACTGCATCCCCTCGCAAGCCCTCCCCTCCCACCGGCCCGCAAATTCACCACACCGTAGTAATCTGCCAACACCCGGTGCAGTTGTTGTGTGTGCAGAATGGACTGCTTCTCGCGTTGTCGTGTTGTTTGCTGGCACATGTTCTTGCATGGCGCTGAGGAGGTCCCTTTCTGGGGACAGGGACCAGTGATTGGACTTGCCTGAGGTGAGGACGATCCCTGTCCCCAGAAAGGACGGTCCCTGTCCCCAGAAAGGGTGCAGTAAGGGTGCAATATCTTCGCCCCCCCATGTGCCATCCCTCCTCCCGTGTCGTCAGGGGGGTTGTAAAGGCACCTCAACGTCCAATGTGGACCTACGGGGGGGGGGGGGGGCTAAGGGAACCTGTTGTGGGGCTCAATGGCACGTGTGAGTCCTGCAGGACCAGTGATGTCTCTGACACAGAGATCATGTGGGTAACAACCGCCAGCGGAGTTTGGGGTTTGGGTCGCAGTTTTTTGTGCAGGGTGACGGCACCGTCCCCACCCCCCCCCCCTGCCCCCCAAGGAGGGGGAGGGGGGGAGGGTTGGCACGAGGTCATCGTTTTGATTTGTTTGCCTTTGGTGGCGCCTATTGGCCTCTCGCCACTGCACATTCCGACCCTCTGTGGGTCCGAACGTGTTTTGGTCATGTCAACGGTGCCCCTGGATGACTTGTCCTGTTTGACTACTCCCGGGTCAGCTGTCCCAGAGACAGGCTGTTGCCCATGCCGTTGACCAGGTGCATCCAGATGCACACTCTGAGTCCATGCTGGGTTTGCCGACTCCAGCACTGACTTGTGCGCACTGGTGTGTGCATCTGCAGGAACATTTTCCTGACAGGGGCTTCTAATGAGCACAATGATTCTTTCCCTTTTGTCCTTTCTGAGGGGAGGGGGTGTCCTTCACTTGTATCTGGTGATCGGATACCTCCATGCGAATGTTAGCCTGTCCCAGAGACAGGCTGTTGCTCGTGCCGTTGACCAGGTGCATCCAGATGCACACTCTGAGTCCATGCTTGGTTTGCCGACTCCAGCACTGACTTGTGCGCACTGGTGTGTGCATCTGCAGGAACATTTTCCTGACAGGGGCTTCTAACAACCACAATGATTCTTGCCCTTTTGTCCTTTCCGAGGGGAGGGGGGGGTCCTTCAGTTGTATCTGACGATCGGACACCTCCTTGCGAATGTTCGGCAATCGCTTTGGCACAACACACACCGTGGCCTTGCCCCTCGCCCTACCACTCCTTCTTTTGGAGAGCCTGTTGGAAGTGGTGGAAGGTTCACCAGCCCACAAAAGAAGGAGCGACTGCAATGGGTGGCACTGGACGCCTCCTCCCAACCCCGACCCCATTCAAACCTCCTGCATTCTGACTTAGTGTCAAGGTTCCGAGGCCGGTGCTGAAACAGGCGAGGCCGGGGCTCTTTGCAGTGCAGAATGTGTGTGGGTTGTCTCCATCGACGTTGTGCTTGGCAAATCAATGAAATTGAAAGCGAGTCATCCTCATCCAAATCTGGGCCCTCAGTAACACACAGGGAGATGAAACATGACTGGGTTCCTTCCACATTGCGCCATCAGCACTGGCCAGCATCGCGGCGTTGACAATATAATCCAAGGCGATTGGGCACTTCATACTGCTGCAACCAGAGGGGTACCCTGATCAATCGACAACGTGCGAAGGACTGTCAGCTTTGTTCCCAACGCCACGTGACCCAGCCCGTGTAGAGGAGGGGCATGGACCGGAGCTGTTGGGTTTGTCTTCACGAATTTTGCGGTCTTGCCTGTTGGGAGCATTTGGTTGTTTGATAGCGTTGGCCGTAAAGGCGGTTGGATGGTTTTGCAACCGCAGACCATGAGTAGGAGAGCACTGGCTGTGCGTGTATGTGGGAGTAAAAGTGGACCTCTGCAGTCCAAGCCAACCCCGGAATTATTGAGGTCCAACCTGGGGACAAGCTCAGTCCTCAACAGGAGTGTGGGGTGGCGGGGGCCCAGGGTCAGGGGGCTTCTGCAACAGAGCCCCCATGAAAGGGCCATCCGAGTCCCTTTAATGGCGTAGAAGGCGGCCACACAGCGGTCCACATGAACACCGGTTGAACGCGCTGCATTCTGCATAACACAGGCCTCAAAATGAGCAAGTTGTTGGGCTGACCATCTTCAGGGGCGTCTGTGAGGGAGTACCAGACACGGTGCGCACGCAGTGCGTATACTGGCATTGTTGCATGAACCAGTTCCGTTAATTTAGAGGGTATTGCATGCAGTTGGTAGGGCAAAAGGCCACAAAATGGTGTGCACACAAGTTTTGTTTGTTGTCCTGCACAGCAACGTCTCTTTCATGGCTTCCCAGTGGTGTGACTGTCATATACAAATATTCTACTGGTGCCCAAGTTGCAGCCACTGTTCAAGCAGCGTCTGAATGTGGGCAGTTCATGGCGATCAAGTATGAAGTTAATGCCAAGGTTGTTCATCACCTGCGGGCACCAGCACATCGAATTAAACTACGCATGGGCAGTCCATCGCCAGGAATTACCAGCAAACCTTCAGACATTACCAGGAATGACTGGCAAACAACCAAACACCACCAGGAACTACCAGCACACATCCAGACACCCCCAGGAAATACCAGCAAAGGGGGCCCCCAAATAACCACGAGGAAGTGCCTCAAAGCATCCAAAAGGCACCAGGTATTACCATGAACCATCCAGCAAGCAGTAGCAAGCATCTAGGAAGTAATAGCCAGCCACCAAGCTGCACCCTCCAGCCTTTACAGTACCTTCGAATGTGGACCCTTTTGCTCAGGTCATTGTTGAACTACCCCACACACATGGTGCGCGCATCGTGCAAATGCTCCCTTTGTGTGTGGGGGTGGGGGAAGGGGCTCCCCCGGCCCCCGCGCCGCCGTGATCCCCCCCCCCCCCCCAGAGGCCCTGTTGTGCTTCCATGTATTGTGGGGACATTCAGTCGATCGATACCGACCATTGATCCCCTGTTGGTGCTGGAACCCCTTAAGCCACCGGCAGGAGACTGACAAGGCACTCAAATGACTTCCCCTCATGACCCCCTGCAACCTCCGCACGAAGCATGGCCTCCCCTATGCCCCGAGGCCACAGGGCTCGAGCACCACCCTGACACAGCCTCAGCTCGCTGCACGTCCAAGGGAGGCCACTGTCATGCAGATGCCCAGGGATGGGTGTCCCAAGAGCATCTCCTCTTCATCCCAGGGGCCCGAGGAGGGTATTTCCTCTCCGCCCTTGGACTGCCCATATTCGGGCGCCACCTGTACCACGCACTCTGGCCTGTTGCTATGCGGAGTGTGTGCGTCACGGCGTTCTGCCGTCCTCTCGACGGGTGAACGGACGATGGAACTGGCCCTACATGACCTGAACTAAGGTCGATGGGTGACCCCTGATCGTATGTACACCGTAACCCCTTGGGTCAGCACATAGGGGGGTCGAGCAGCGTAGGTAATCAGGAGGGAGGGCTCAGGACAGCACTTGACGGAGAAGTGTCTGCGAGGCGGCAAGTGCTCTTCTTTCAAGTCACTGCTTGACAGCACACCACAGTACATGCAGATTTCAGCACGTCCTCTGCAGTCTGCCAAGTTTGTCAGAGTGCCAGGGCAGTGCACAACCCTTGCACTTTTTTATGGACTGTGAAGCTTTTTTTAGCCCATGAATCTTTTCTGGACACCGAGTTTTCCTGGAGCGGTGCTTTTTATGGACCGCAAATTTTTCCTGGAGCGCGACCTTTTTTGGACCTCAACTTTTCTCTGGACGGTGAATTTTTCCTGGACCACGGCTTTTCTTCGAACCGCAGGTGTTTTATAGACCACACCTTTTCCCCGGACTGCAAGTTTTTCTGGACTACAAGTTTCTTTTTGACCGTGACTTTTTTTATACCGCAAGTTTTTTGTTCTGACCGCGAGTTTTTTTTCTGGACTGCAACTTTTTTCTGGACCGCAACTTGTTTTTTTTTTAATGCACCGCAACTTTTCTTTACGCCGCGAATTTTTCGACTTTATTATTTTCGGGTCAAAATTTGCAACTTTCATGAGTTGACCCCCAAACCTGGCCCCAATAGTGATCCGGGGTCGGGTAGAAAGCAGCCGAAGCCGCATCCCCGTGGGTGAACGCAAAGATGTTTTTGTAGTTCTCTGGCTCTGCTGAATTTCGTCCTTTGGCGCGGATTTCAGGACCTTGGGGGTCCAGCGATGTTTGCCCATTTTGGTGTTACATATTAGGGATGTTAACACGCAGTGTACACACAGTGCGTTCAACGTGCATATTTTCCCATGTATCCTAGTCCAATGCTACGCACTGTTGCTGAACGTGCTCCATTTTATTGTTGAAGGCTTGGGATTCTCTTTTACCATGTATTGTGTGTAGCTTGATGCTCTGGCTGAAGAATGCGATTTCTACACCCAAATTCACCGTGGAAAATTTGAAACTCTGTGTCAACCGTTAATCCAGCGAATCAAAGAGATTGTGGATAAGTTTCTGGAGGATTCCGGCGTGTCCACGAACCAAGTGGACGAAGTGGTGTTGGTGGGAGGTCTGTGCGGCACATGTACAAAGGTGGTTATGGTGAGTGGCTGGGTGGGTGAGGAGGGTGGGGTGGGCCGGGCTGAATCTTCTGGACTCCAGTGCTCCATTGTTGGCTCTAAGCTGAACGTGGCAAGCTTGTGTGATTGTTCACAAAGCAAAAGACAGACGTGCGGTTGTCGCCTGCAGTGCGAAAGAAAGGCGCAATGGGGCAATGCAAAGAGAAATTATTAAAGATGCATCATTTTTATGGAGAGCTGTCAGCATTCCATAATGATAATACAGAGGGGGTAAGGTAAGTAAGTAAGCTCAGGGGAGATGCTTTGGGCCCCAAAGACATATGGATGTGCGGCCTCCTGCCCGCGGCAATGACTTTAAAGGGGATATGTAGTGGCCCAACCTGCACACGCATTTGTCCTTGACCGTCAACTCTCACGTGACAGTAGGCGGACGACTGTGTCGGTGACACTTCCATGATGGGCCCGGCTACGGTTGGTGCGGGGACTGGTCACTGGACGCCACCATGTTTGGTTCTCTGGCATAGTTTTTGGCCGATACAACCCGCTGCATAGCCAAACAGAAATGAGAAGGCCAAAACAGCGGCTTGCGGAGCTTTATCCCTGCCGACACCCACAAAGCTAAGAGCAGCTGCTCTAAACGTGCAACCCACGGGGCAGAATTTCGAGCAGGTTCAATTTCGTGTCTCAAATTGACCGCTTAAATTCCGGCAGTGTCTGCGAAATTTTTCACCGTCGTTCTTGTCTGCCCCAATTTTTCGTCTGGCGTTTTGTGCCTTTGCGGGTGTAAAGGGGTGACTTTAAATTGCTGGGTTTCCCCTTCATGGAGAGTGGCACCTAAGGCACGCGTGACATCTTTGGGCAAATGATGTGACTTTGTTTGGCCAAAATATTGTGATGCTCGATTTTGAGTGTATCTTCGGGCCTTCCACGCAATTTGCCTGCGAAATTTACCTCAGCGAAATTGAGCCCCCCCCGTGTACGAATCAACAGAGAACAGGACGGGCATGATTACGATGCTCCAATTGAACAGGTTCTCCACACCAATGGTTTCGGTGCAGTTAATGAATGCTTCAAATGAGGAATGTCCCGCAGCAACTACTAGCAGCAGGCTTTTTTGACGTGCAGTGTGTTGGACAGCCACATTGTCTTTTTCTGTTCTGCGCCAAGGAATGTCGTGTTCAGGGTATGTATCCTGGAGACTCCTGGAAATGCACCATGGGCATATGTTGCAGTCGCACTGAGTGGCAAGAAGCTCTTATATACGGGGCGGTGATTGAGAGCCAAGTTTCGTGTCGTATCTTTGGGCCAGTGGAAAGTCCACCTGGAAGTGCCACATGGGCACCCACTGGTCTCGAATTCACGGTGATGGTGATGGTGATGGTGATGGTGATGGTGATGGTGATGGTGATGGTGATGGTGATGGTGATGGTCATTCTGACGGGGAAGTTGAAAGTGATTGTGAGGATGATGGTGATGTGGATACCGTTGGAGGCAGCATTGGTGATGTCGATGCTGATGCTGACACTTTGTGATGGTGATGGCGAAGGTGATGCTGACATTGAAGGTGATTTTGACGCTAAGGCCAAAGAGATGTTGATGGTGATGGTGATGGTGATGGTGATGGTGATGGTGATGGTGATGGTGATGGTGATGGTGATGGTGATAGGGACAATGCCTCAGATATGTGCATGGGCCTGACCGAATGGGGCACACTTCAGTTGGGGGTCGCCAAAGTATTAGTTCATTTGCCAACGCTCATTTCCTCCTTCGATGAAGTGGCACCCTTCGAATATTGCAGAGCAAGCCCAACACATGCAGACAAGACCCAAACAGGGAACCCAAGGGGCTGTGCACGTGACAATGAACGGAGGCCATTGAGCCCTAGCACAAGTCATTGTTACAGCTACTGGGTGGCATCAGGTGCTGGGAGCAAACATCACATGAAAGTCAAAGATAATGGCCAAATTATGGGGGGTGCTGAGGTGTAATCTTGGGCCCCAACCTATGGCAAGAGATGGAGGGGGGGGGGGGGGCGCTCACTAAGGGGGGTAAATGGGGGTGGCAATGGAATAGTGTTTTGGGGGACCCCAATATATAGCCCAAATGATCAGCGTGATGAAGAGCTGGGGTGAATATATTTGTTAAAAAGGTCTCTCGCGCCCCGTTTGCTGTATTTCCAGAGATGTGCCATGTTTTCGCTGCGTGTGTATCCACTGGATTTGGTTGCATTTTTCCGGCATTGAGGTTTCCCTGTTTCATTGGCCAAATCCCAAATCTTTCAAAGGCATTCAAACATATCTCACAAGTCTAGCATCTTCAAGGGTCCAGCAGGCGGACTGTTGTTCGTTCATGTACATTGCACCGGAGCTCGGCGAGTGAGCCTTACCACGAAAGATGTGTCTAGGGAACTTACGCGACCCCCCCAGATGTGCATCTAAGGTGCGCACATGACTAAAGCGACAAACAAATAGTGAGTGACACAGCACCGGCGTGACCAATACGCAATTGATGGGCACAACGCTGAGCGCAATGATTAGCCTGGGTATTCGAACAGAAATATCAACCACCACAGTGGTACCGTTGATACCTTTGGACAATCAGATGGAGCAGCCGACACTCAGATCAACAACAATAGGACCATGCATAGCATAGATGTGCGTGCTATGCTCATGGCCGAAAACAAGCAAAAACGGGGCTGCTCTTGGTCAAAATGACACCACAAACAACACAGAACGCGCAACCGCTGAATTGTGGCAGCTGACTCAATGTGCCAATGAAGTGAACGGCGTGTTAGGGTCTAACCATGTTCTCCGGCGCCCAATCTTTGTAGTCACAAATTGGTGTAGGTTGGGGGTCCGGGTGGTGGGGTGTTCGGGGCAGGGACCTCCATCTCTGCCCCCCATGGGCCGAATGGAGCGACCTTCATGTCTGTGTGAAGCGCCCAAGGTTGTCATTGGTTGCTAACCGGCACCCTTGGGGGCTGAGTTAACCAGGATTTAATAACTGCACGTGCAGTGAACTCAAGGCAACATTTGGTACTGTCCGATGAGCTGTGATCGCATACTTGTGTCCCACGGGTATACATAAGCTAAGTATCTGGCACTTCATACCCCCATGGGCTGAATGCTCTGAATGGATGCAAACACGAGCGAGGAGCCCCCAATGCCATGGGTGGTGTACGCAGTTTGGAACTGGGCCGAGATGGGGATGCGGCGTTGCACGTCGCCGAAGGGAGAAGACCACAGCCCTGATACGTCCCAAGACATGTTATGGCGGGCACCGTAGCCCTTTGGTAACGGCGAGCACCCGGGGACACAAAGCGAAGCGGCGATCACAAACATGGTCAAAAAAGCCTGTGTGACACCCCAAGGCGGCCCCCAAGGCGCAATGTTGTCGTGCAGATGGTTGTGATGTTGGGATGACCTGTGTTGCCCAAAGATGCATATTCACACAGAGCCCAGGAGTCATATACACCGCGAGGGACAGAGGAACCCGTGGCCACACTGCAGAGAAGTGATGATGATGTTGCACAGACGCCATCCAGCTTACAAGGTGGCCTATCCGCTGGGATGGAGCTGATCTGGGGGACGGCTAGCCCCACACCACGAGCAGTCCGAGGGGCGTGTTTTTCGGCGTGCCTCCGGTCTACCTCTCTACCCCATCTTCATGTTTGTCGACCATCCTGTCTTTCTTCACTCATAGTCTTTAACTAGTGGGCTCCTCATGGCCGTGGCAACACACACCACTACATGGAGTGTGCAGTAGCAACGAATTGCCCACCCTACAGTGTCCCCACATGGGGACATGCCTTGCCCGCATGAAGCTGCAAGTTTACCGGGACATGCCTTGCCCGCATGAAGCTGCAAGTTTACCAATTCATGTTGTACATATGAATTGGGCTCAATGCTCACGCACACCAATGGCGTGACGGTCTAAACTGAGTCTGGTGTCAGCAACAACAAAAAAGAAGTGATGATGATGATGATGATGATGATGATGATGATGATGATGATGATGATGATGATGATGATGATGATGTTGATGATGTCCGGGGAGCTTATTTTTGTGAAGACACTCTGCCTCCCTCTTATCATAGTGCGGCACAGTTTGTGTACCCCATTAGACATGGCACTGCAAGTGCACCGGGTCCATCCTCAGACCTTAGTTTACTGATATAAACTATAGTTTAGGAACCGGGCAGTGTTTTTCTCAGTTGATTGTCTGTGACACATAATGGAGGGGTCTAACAAGAAATTGGGGGAGGGGGTGACATCCATTGCGTCCTCTGCAGAAGTTGTGCCAAGTATCCAAACGGATGATGATATGGCGACAGAGGAGGTGGAAAGAGTGCGCATTGACTAGAAGAAGTGGGTTGCAGGGCCTTACAAGGTATTGCTCCAAAGTGACGCGTACAAAAAGGATGTGGAAGAGTGGGAAATCCAAATGCACGAAATGCTGGCGGATGGCTATGTTTCAGGTGAGACCTCGCGGCAATTCATGGTCATTGTTGGTGGGGACTTTAACAATAAAGTGGAGCTGCTGAAGGCGCCGGGAGTATACTTTGGGCGGAAGCAGCTACGACCAGATTTTGAAAAGGAGGTTTTTTAGACAGACGATTCCATAGGGCAAGCCGAAAGTCCTAAGGTAGATAGGCGCCACATTGCCGAACTTGAGGCCAAGCTGGCAAATGCGGCAATTTGTCTTTTCCTTCTGACGGTAGGAGTGTGAGGGCTGTCCCCTCACACGCTACATGGCAACACAGCTCTTTGCCTGGCAAGATGGTGATAGATTGGGTCAACCATGCGAGTCCCTAGATATTAATGCCTAGATCGTGAGTGGGGAGTGAAGATGTTCAAATACCATTGTGGCCTACCGTTGTAACCTGCACTAGCTTGGCATCGGTGGGCCATAATGCTTTGGGGTACTCCCTGAGGCAATGCAAGCTTTTCTTTATAGCCCCAGATTCACTTTTGCCAGACTTGAGGTCAATACTCCTATGGTTGCCAGTGGTTCTGTGCATTGGTGTTTATTTTCTATGAATTCGGTAGGTGTTTTGGGGGATGTAGTGGGGCGTAGGGTGTGCCTCGCGGCTTCCAAAAAACCACAACGGTAGATTTTCCGCCGGCCGTGAGGTTTCACGTGATCCTCGTGTTTTCCCCTGGGCGGCTTTTTGAGTTGTAACTTACCTAAAGGAGGGCATGGCTGCCTTTCGCTAGGGGCTGCTCTGCCCTTGTATTCTTGATTTTGTTTTGCGTATGTGATGTGCCTCACAGGCACTGTGCTTTGACTGTTGACTTGCGTCGCAAGTGCCGGGCAGTAATGTGCCCGACGACCGTCCCCGGTGTGTAGCATATGCAGGTATACCGTAGGTGACAAGACTAGCATGTGTATATAGAACGCCCCCCTCTGCGTGTCCGTGTTTACTATGGTCGGGTGCACGGTTAGTACGGCATGGCACGTTGAGGTCTGGTGTGGGCCATGTGACACCCGTGAGATTCTGTTTCGGGGCGGAGAGAGTCGGGGGGGAGGCACGAGTCGTGGAGTGCATGCCATAAGTCCCTAAGGCTTCACTTTATGCCCGCCAAGTCGAAGTGAGAATTCTGGGGAATACATACCACTGGCTGTTCCTGCACAGCTCTTGGTGTTTGTGCTGGGAACCCACTGTTTGGCCCATGTGCTGGACAATCGTTTCCCCAAGAGTTTGTGCCCTTGCAGCCTTTGTGTACTAACGGTTTTATACCTTCATCAGGGCCTACCCAACTCAACCCGCCCAGTTCCTTTGGGTCTAAGAGCTTGAAAGGATGAACTGATTGCCCTTTTGGGGTATTGATTGTTGTCCCGCGTCGCACCTCGTGAACCTTGGTGGATACCAGCCATGCCCCATCAATCCCACTGTGCGTTGCTAGGATTTGCCTATGCACAAACTTACATGGCCACCTGGCTTTGTAGACATGCCTAGGGACCACGCTAGCAACACACCGTGTGTGCCCACAATCCTGTATTATGCATGCTAACCCTGACAACTGAGGTCTCACAATGCCTGCAGTACATGTATCATACATGCTTAACCCTGCCAGCTGAGGACTTATTCCGTTGGTGTGAGGGGAATGTGTGTTTCAGACACATGATTTTAGAACACCAGCTCAGATTCTTTTTTCCACTTCGATCAGTGGGTCCATTTCTTCCTGGTTTTGCCTTGATATGGAAGGCGTGGCTGGTACCGGGCAGCTTACTCTGTTACTCTGTAGTGTGGTTAGGAGAAGACAGTGTCCCCTCTCTCTGTGAGGGGTAGGCCCGTCTTAGAGATGCCATATGACTCTGGCTTCGCACCAAAATGCAAGATACCCGTGCGGAGAACTACCTTCGCAGCTGTCAAACTATGTTCACTGAAAGCAAAGCAAAAAGCAGAACTGTTCACCGTCTCAGTGTCTTTTTTTTGGCCACAGGAATCCTGTGATGCTCAGGCCAAGGCATTGGCTCTCATGGCTGTTCTTGGGGTTGTTGATTGTTGGAAGCCATGCACACGATGACGTTCCGGATTGGGCGGTTTTCATGCTGATCTTTTTTGGAGTCGTGATCCTAATTTTGGTTTGTGCACTTGTCTACACGGTCCGAGCAATGACGATGCTGACAAGTATGCTGCATGACTACAGCAATAATGTCGCGAAAGAGCGCGCAACCAGAGAAAGAAGTTGCACGCCTGTCATCCGGAATCCGGTCACACCGTGCGTCAACAGTCCCTTTGCAGGGGGACTAGGGCATTCGTCCACGGTAAACAGTCGCAACGGTGTGATCATTGACCTAGAGCACGCCAGCAGTGGCTTCCACACACCTCCATCCCACTGCTCGATGGATGGTGACTTTGAAATGCACGTGGACGATGGGCCGAGAGTGCGCTTCGACGATGCTCCAAAGGTGCGCATCGATGACACACCGACGAGCAGCCACATCATCACTAAGGGCACTTTCGACCAATTGTCCCGTCCATTGGGGCAAACACCTCAATCCACGGTACCTGCGAGAACGTCGCACGAGCGGGGCTCTATTGAGAAAATGCGGGCACTGGTTCCTGCAGGTGCGGGAGAAGCGTACATGATCTTTGGGGCCCACGAGCCCTTAGATGACGACTTCTTTATGCGGTTCTTGATTGCCCGTCAATTTGACGTGAAACAATCGAGTGCCCTTATGTTAGCATATCTGAAGTGGCGGGCAACTTCGTATCCGGAAGGACCTCCAATCGCCGCCGTCCAGAGACGAGCACAGTTCGGTGTAGTCTATATTGACTTTCTGGACAGGGAGTCCCGAAAAGTCATTGTGGTGCGTGCACGGTACCATAACAAGAATTGGACAACGGAAGAGACCAAACATGTGATTGTTGAATGGTTGGATGGCGCATTGCATGGGGCCAGCGCTGGAGTGCACCAGTTCTCAGTGCTTGTGGATCTGGAAGGTTTCGGCTACGCCAATGCGGACATGACGTGCCTGAAGAATACCCTCAGCATCCTCGACAATTTCTTTCCCGAGCGACTGGGGAACTTGTGGTTCATTCATGCAAATTTTGTATTCATGAGCCTATGGAAAGTGGTCAAAGGGTTTGTTGATCCGCGAACGGCATCAAAGATCCATTTCTACGGCCCAGAGTTTAAGGAGATGCTTCCCGCTCAGATCGACCCTGCAGTGTTGCCAGAGAAGTATGGCGGGCAGGCCCCAAACCCTCCCGTGGTCTTCATTGGGCGGCTCCATCCCCCGGGTGTGAAAATGCCAGCCGCATCTTCTTAGTCAGAGGGGGCAATGCTGCAGACGGATCGGCGTTGCGCTACGTAGTGTCCTGCATGCAGTTGCCCATGTTGGCGTGTAACGGACGGCAGTTTTTGATGATTTTCGTTGCCACGGGTGATTTTTTTCTGACCACAATGTCCCAGATCAGCCCTGTCCTTTTTTTTATCGGAAATGTTCTAACCTGCGCCTTTTCTGAGCCATGGGTTCTGTGGTTCCACATTTTTTCCCGTTAGCATCAATTAGTTCGCGAGCAATTTTGTGCCTGCAACCGCTACCAGTGTCTTAGTCTTTGGTTTGGTGTCTCAACTACGACCCTGCGTGTACAGACATGTTTGGTTTGGTGAGCCGCCATCATGGCATGACCGAAGAGTGTATTGTTCCATGGATCCTGAGAGTGTTGCTCAAAGATCGGCCGAAAGTTCACGTACAGCATCTCTGAGATTGTGTTGTGCGCATGTTCAGAATTTGGACATTAGAAGCGTGTGCATGGTGGCTACGTCCCTTGCACAACCTACTTATACAGTTTTTCCCCCCTCTGCAGCTCAAAAATGGTAATTTCCGAAAACGATTTTTTGGATACTTGACCATTCACAGTGATCAAATATCCTGTAAAGCATATTTTACACCCTTTTTATTTGGGTCTGGGGGATAGGGGGGGGGTTCAAGGGGCTGGCACACAGCCTGATTATGCAGTTTTTCCACCAACCGCAGCTCCAACATGGAAAGTTCCAAAATTGATCCTTTTTTTTATATTCTAACCATTTTCTTCTTCAAATTCTCCACAAAATTTTTATTCTTTACATGCTTGCGATTTGCACAGTGCAAAGCGCAATAGAAAGGTAAGGTGAGTCAGCACACAACACTACCCCCCCCCCTTGCAAAGTCCCCCCCCTTGCAAAGTCCCCCCCCCCCCCGGGACACCGTCACTTCCATGTTTTTCTAGTTAACATGAATTGTGCTGGTTTGTGTTGCCCATCTGCTTTACGCATGGCCTTGCATTGCTGTCCCAGTACTACAAATCAAGCACCTGTGTATGTTCTGTGATATTCTCTCTCCAAAGGCGTTGTATGGGAGTGTTGTGTTGCCACTTCAGACCCAAGATGTTTTCTCCCGGTGACCATGTACGGTACCACTCCCGCACACTTGGTGCACATGTGTTGGCCACTGTTGTGGGGCCTTCGCCAAATGGGATGCAGTTTTGCCACATTCGGTACATACGCCCTGGTGGGGTCACTCTGGTGGATGTGCAACAATTCAAAGTGTGTTATCCTCGTACCCAGAAGTTCTTTACCGTTCCTTTGGATCCTCAATAACATTTGTGTTGGATGAAACACATTGGCACCGCATCAACGCGAAAGTCGCTTCACATGTGTTCTCTTTGCTTGCGTCAGTGGAGGGTACCACAGTTTGCCTTGAGATACCCTTGCAATGCCCCCCCCCCCCCCCCCCGGGACACCGTCACTTGGTGACCGTCTCCCCCCCCCACCCGGGAGACCGTCGCGCGCTACCCCGGGACTTTGCAAGGGGGGGGAAGGGTACCTCTACTGGAAATTCGGGATGTTTCTTCAACACCCCTGACAGACCTGCACGCAATCATTACGTACTGTGGCTTTGCCATGATTCTGCCCCCCAGCGAGTGGGGCCACACTCAGCACTGGCAGCTGTAACAAAAAGAGCACCGGGCTGTGTCATGTCTGGGATGAGTCCTCCTGCCCATAACAACATTATACTTGGTACTGCAAACCACTGCTGTCAGCCGTGACTAATGTCGTTACTCCCAGCTTGGCTGTCACATACATCCGGTCCACCGGCCTGCCACTATTAGTAGTCGTTCTACTCGTGGGGATGATTTCATTCATCTCAAATATATGGGTAATGGGCATGAGATTGATCCCTTTTGACCCTGTCCCCTTTCCAATCCGCAGCCCTGTTACGACCTTGTGCTTGGGGCGAGGGATGGCAGGTTTCGGTGATGTGGGTTCTTTTGGTACCGCGCGTCGCACGCAAGCACCGCCTTGTCCAAGCACCAGGACCCGGTGTGACCGTAGTTGTCCTGACTTTCCTGGTGCTTGCGCAAGGGGAGGGGGGGGTAGCAACGGTGTGATCATTGACCTAGAGCACGCCAGCAGTGGCTTCCACACACCTCCATCCCACTGCTCGATGGATGGTGACTTTGAAATGCACGTGGACGATGGGCCGAGAGTGCGCTTCAACGATGCTCCAAAGGTGCGCATCGATGACACACCGACGAGCAGCCACATCATCACTAAGGGCACTTTCGACCAATTGCCCCCTCCATTGGGGCAAACACCTCAATTCACATGCGAGAACGTAGCAGGAGCGGGACTCGAGCAGTGACAACATGAAAAGTCCGACAAAGACGTTCGTATGCAGAGGTCCTGAAATCTAATTTACATCAGATCAGATCACCAGAGGATGGCAAAGCCAGCCCCTATCGGGTGAGAAGGAACCGAGCAAACGGCTGAGAGGGGCAGAAAAGGGCTGACACATGGGGTTAGCAGACAAAGGCAAAAAGGGAAACGCATGTGGCGGCCATGCAATGCCGGGTGGGGGGGGGGATTCAGGGTGGGCGGGCAGGGCTGGTGTGGAGCCTGTAAGTAGTGCAGGGTGGCAACAGGTGCACCACGTTGCGTTCTGGGTGTTGGAGCTAGTCTGGAAGGCTGGAGTGGATTGGTTTTGGGGGGAAAAGACTGGTGATCCGAGGCTGTTTTGGGTTGGAGGCAGTGTCGGGTGGGGGATTTTTTTGGCAGGTTGGTTTTGGCAGTTTTGCTTGGCCGCGAGGTGTCTAGGGAAGGTTGCTTTTTTTTTGGGGGGGGGTGGGGCTTTTACCCTGTCGGGCAGGTCTCTTGGGTCCTTGTAGGCAGCGTCCAGGGCCTTGTTATGGTCTTGGGTTCTTGGAAAGCGGGGCCCCAACGCGGGGCAGGGTGATAGCTCTGAGATAGTTGCGGCACGTTTTAAGAACGGAGGTGAGGTTTGTGTTTCATCATCTAAGGGCTTTGTGGAGAGATGGGCTTTTTCCGTTGGGGGGTTGGTCAGCGCATGATACAGGGAGAGGGGGAGAAGGGAGCGTGCAGCAAGGCGGCGATCAACACCCACGTGGGAAATCCACCACTCAAGAGCGACCATGTCAAAAGGGGGCCAGGCTGCAGAGATTTGCTCCTGCAGGTGTCTTGTGGTCCCACACATGGAAACGAAGGAGATGGGGCCCATAGGGTGCGTTGATCTGCACTTTACTCATGTCGCAAGGTTGTCGTAGGAAGGGGCATCCATAGGCCCCTGTGGTGCACTTAAAAGGAGAAGAGGAGAACAAGTTGCTGGGTCACAGAAAACTGAAACTCGACTGATGGTGAGTACGGTTGTGTTTGTGGAAACGGAGAAGAGATTTGATGTGATATTCAGGTATTTGGGTACCGAGGATCACCTTGAAGAGAGGTTGTTAGATCAAGCGCATTTGCAGGCATTGTATACCCTCCTTTTGGGGGCTCATTCGCGTAGCATACCCCAAGGCATGATATTTGATGTCCAACCTTTTGTAAAATCATTATTTTGCCCAATAAGACAATCCCCCAATGGATTTTTTGATTCTGAGGCCTCTATCCCCTGAAACTGGATATTATTTTTGGGGGGGTTGGCAAAATTTCGTGTTCAGAAGTTCGTGCTCAGCGGAGTTTGAACTAGGGTAAGTTTGGGCGGAGATGACCGGGATTCAAACTGCCGACCTACGAGTCTGTTGTTGGGTGCATTACCGTTGGACCATTGTTTGATCCGACAGAATCTGTTTTTCCCACTGCTTGAAGCCAAGTCTGCCAATGAAAAAACCCAAGCTGTGTGTTTTTGTCTATTTTTCTGCTTGCCCAACTGACTGTGTGATTGACAGCTTGCTTGACTGATTGAGTAATTGGCTGACCGTCAACTTCTCTCCGAGGTCCACTGCCGAAGGCAATAGAATTTGGCTCTTTATGGTTCCATGACCTTTGGGAGGGGGAGGTAAGAGTGAGGGAGACCACTTCAGGGCATAAGCGGCCCGTTTCGAGAAGGTCCCGGCGATCTCATTCCTTAAGAAATGCACGTGTGTTTCAAAGCGTGTGATGTGTACTATGTGGGAGGGGGGGGGGGGGTAGTACAAGAGAGAAGGCGAGGTTCTGCATTTTTGACCCTCTGTGAAAGGCCATTGGTAGGGGCGACAGAAGAGGAGCTCAATCGGAGCAAACACGTCAATCCTCTATACCTACGAGAACATTTTTACAGAAGCATGATTCTTTCGAGAAAATGCGGGCGCAGGTTCCTGTAGGTGTGGTAGAATATGATTTTGGGGTCCACAGGTGCGCAGATGATGATTTCTTCATGCGGCTCTTGATTGCCCGTCAATTTGATAGGAAGCAATCAATTGATTTTACATAAGCTCATGTGAAGTGGCGGGCATTTTTGTTTCTAGAAACACCCCCAATCACCGCAATCAAGAGAGGGGCATAGTTTGATGTGGTTGGAATTGACTTGTTCAATCCCCTTTTTGGGGGGGGGTCTGTTTTGGTGGAGGGTCGGGGAATGGGAGCCCGCCGTTTTTTAAAAACTCCGTTTTATACCTTTATATACAAAACGCGTGATGAAACAAGACATATTTTAACAACCACCAAGACAGCCGTGCCATATTACCGCTTCGATGTGCTGGTTAACATGTTACTTTTCGTTTTTATGAATTACATGGTTTTGGAAAGTTAGTAGCTTCACAAGTTTGACAATTTAACATTAGTATCCAATTATTGTGGATAAGCTAGGGATGAGACCTCGATATGCGCTGGCGAAGTTTGGGTACCGAATAACACTATATCAAAGCCACATGCCTCAAATCTAAAGAAATCGTGATTGGAAATTGATTATTTGACAGCACGGGCGACAGCGATCTGGCCCTATGTCGGCGCGCTCTCCAAAAGGCCTATCCAACCACAAAATTGGCTACAAGCCACGAAATCTAGATCGGAGACCTGACTTGTAAATGAATTTGGGCAAGCTACCACTACAGAAGCAGTTCGTTGCTGTACATATATTTTAGGCATTCTCCAGTACCGATCTTTCATTTTCCAAAGCTGAGTGCTCGACGCCGCCTTTTTGACAATAGATACTAATAGTGCATAAGGTATTCATCAAAACTAGCTTTTGGTTCATCCAAATCCGAAACAATAGGCCCGAGTTATCAATTGTTCGGCTTTAACGCTATATGGGTCAAAACACCAATCTTCGCAGCATACATATGCGTCTTTTTTTCTTTTAGGAAACATATTCTTACAAATCGCCACAAATGCATATCATTTAATGCATGATAAAGATAGCCTTGACATGGCGGTGGCTGCACAATTATGAAATACCGCATTTTTTGTAACTTTCAATTACAAATGGTTGGAGCAACACCAAAAGCTCAATCAGTCATTCTGTCATCCAAATAACCTAAAATCATCTTTTGTGTCTTGAAAATCCTTTTTCATTAATGCATTTCTCCAAAAATCCATAAATCACAAGTCAACCAATTCTTCGTTCAAAAGCCGCAGCTGATTTTGTTGACTCATCACTTCAACAGAAAGACTCGTGCAAATGGGTGTCAAGTAGAACCGTTACCCGACGTAGATTGGAGAAGCTAGCTCTACACTGAAGCATGGATCTGGTAGGAGTTCTTCACTTAGGTAGTAGGCACGGGTGAGGATGGCCGGAGGTGCTAGTGGTGCCAAGCTGAATCCCGGAGAACAAGCCAGGGGGAACCTATGGTAGAGGAGACCCCTTCCGTGAGTGGCAGCCACGAAACCAAAACAGTGTAGATGCCTAGGCCGATTCGGTAAGGCCATTGCAGACATCTGTACAACTTAATCATGCAAGCACAAACCGTTTGCAGTTCCACCCTTGCTATTTTCTTTGGGACTCCGGAAGTGAATCAAGCTAGAGCCCGTCGGCTCCTCCTGGCTTGTGCGAACATAGCCCGGGACCGTGTTTAATAAATTGCGGAGATCGGAGCAAATCCTTGAAAGCAGATCTCGATTGGTTCCCAGAACACCTAGATAATTATAATGATGAAATATCAACAGAGTATCAAGTTGTTTTGGTTTGAAACTCTCAGTTACTTTTGTTTGGAGCGTGAACATTATGCATAGTGGCGGCTTCCATGTTGGAGCTCCTATTATCAATCCCTGGCCTACCTCTACTTCCACGTGGTCCGCGGCGCCATGAGGTCACGTGGACACCACACTTTTGAGTGACGGCTTGGAAAATCCCCGGCGCCCAATGCCTCTAGACCACATGGTGTGGGCTAAAATGCAACTTTTCCTAATGACTCACTCCGGCAAGCATTGATAGTGCTCAAAAAGAGATGTGTAAATATAAAATTTGCATGAATGCACCGCGGATCCCCCAGTCTCCTGGGAAACAAATTGTTGAACATGCTGAGTGTATTCATTCAGCTCGTCATGTCCCCATTGGCTCGGCCAAAACTTTCTATATCCACAAACACAAAGAACTGGTAAACTATGCTGCAAGCTGAATGCAACGCGCCATCCAACCATTCCACAATCATCTCTTTGTGTATTGTATACACGGCAAATGGGGAGTACAAGTGGTAAGTAAGAGAGGAAACAATGCATCTCAAGCAAGAACAATGCAAATATTTGTTCCAATAGCTTGTATACCATCCACCTGAACCAAACAAAAAGTGAGCGGGTTGATTGTTCGATGAACATTGATCATTGAATTGGAATGGCTTGGGTGTTTGCTTAAAGCATCCTGCTCTCATTTCTTGTGCTGGTACCGTGCGCACACCGCAATAACTTTTCGGGACTCCTTGTCCAACAAGTGGAGGGGGGCTACACAACAGAGGGCAAGTGCAATGAGTGGAACGAGATTGTTGTTCATTGAGATAGAGCACGTGCCGATGGAGTCACATTGCATGATGTCGCGTGTATTACAAAGCGGCAACACAATTGCTTTAATGCAGCAAGGCTTCTCTTTTCATGTTGCTTGGCACCTTGAAAAGAAAAGCCGCACAACGCACGACGAATTCATGTGAACCTTCCTTTTCAGAAACCTTTCATATACTGTGATGAATGGTGTCATGTTTTCCACTGGTCTAAACATGTATTTTCTACAGGAGAGATATTTTGACTCCTTCTCAAGGCTCTCCAAGGTGAAATCTCCAATGGTTGTAACAATGCTTTAAACATTGTACGGATAGCGGCGATTACTGCTGCAAGCTAAGTAACGACATACTACTAAACAAAATAATGAATTTTAAGAGTCTATACTTGTTCACCTCCCCCGCCATGGGGGGCTTTTAATTGGGGGGCCGGGGAATGGGGCCCCGCCCCCCTCTAAAAGCAGTCCTTATGCCCTTATATACAATCCGCGCGCCGAAACGAAACATACCTCAAAAGTCTACGATGCAGCCCCTCTAAATGACCGCCTCGGAGAGCCGATTCTCGCCGTCATATTTATTTGGATTCACCATGGCTGTTTTACAAAGTTAGGACCTTTACAAGGTTTTCACTTCTTTTCTAGCATCCACTAATTCCATATAAGCTAGGGATGCGATTTAAAGGTGCAATAGCAAAGTGGAGGTACCAAATAACACTATATATAAGGCACAGGCCCCAAATCTCAAGAAATCTATTTGCCATATTATTTATTTGCTGTGCACGCGTGCATTTCGCAGTCGCCGGCATTTGCGATCTTTCATTTTGACTGTCGGAAGTGAAATCGGGCTACACTGCACGAAATTTCGATCTAAGACCTGATTTGTAAATGATTCTAAAAGCTGCATCTTCCTGTATAATTGAAACTCGCCGTCATTTTGTTTTAGCACCGCTTTTTGATTCGTTGATTTTCAGCGCACGCAGCCGCCTTATTAAGCTCAAAAACGAAAGGAACACCCCCAGATTGACCAAAATTGCCCCAATTTTCATCAGAATCCGATACAATAGGCCCGAGTTATGAATAGGTCAATTTTATGCTATTTGCACCCTGTGTCCCTAATCTTGCCAACTGCACCCTCCCTGTCTTTGCGCTGCTAGCTGAAACACAAGGCAAAGGAGTGTTTTTGCCTTTGTTTGTCACCGCCCGGCTCCATTTTCAACATAGAAAGGTGACCCGAAAATGGCTAAAAACCATAATAAGGCTTTTCTTTTGATGGTGCTTCGCACCAGCAAAGGAAAAGCTAGACCAAGCACGAAAGACGAAGAATTCATTTAATCCTACTTTTCCACAACCTCCACAACATATCGTGTAGCATTGCATCATTGAAATTTCTTCAACATGCTCATCGTTCTTTGTTATAAGTACCTAATCATGCATGTGTACATTGTGCAATCTGACTTCCACGTCCGACACATACCCTTCAGAGGCGATCACAGCCCGCACACTGCCCTTCCCCATCTCGTGGAGCCCCCCCCCGCTTGTTCTTTTTATAAAAAAAAATAGATTGAGAAATAGGCTACTAAATGTTGCCAACAAGTGAGTGCAGAGGAGCCGCAAAATTCAGGGCAGGGCCAGAACATATACCACTTTTGGCTACGGTTTGGCAAGATTCGGCTGCACGTTTGGGATTTCAATTGTTACAACAACCCACAAAAACCAAGAATCAATTCCCCATCCATCCAACATTGTTCCGCCTTGCCATTTTTGAGATCTCTATTTCCTCTAACCACAAAAGTCACAGAGTGGGGCATGGGCGAAGCCTTCAACGACAGAAGAACATCTAGTGATTCCAAACCGATCCTTTTTAGACAGCAACATACAAAAAGTAAATAGAAATCGCTATCGACATTTGATTTTGCTTCGTTCGCCCAAACACATCTTGTTGTGATACCCTTCGATGAAGGTCGCCATCCATATTATTTCGGTACATTGCTGCTGTAGCGCCCTCTGAGCGCAACGTGAAGCGCTCCCAAAAGCGCTTCACGACTTTTACGGAAATTGAATTACCTATGCATTTTGAGTGAGAAATCAATGAAACATTTATTAAAAGTCACAATAAATCATTATAAAAAGATCCAAAATTGCCTATGCTCCTGCTTAAGATGGAAAAAAAAGACGTGAAAAGCGTTGCAACAAGTGGCAACGCCGGCACGCTAAGCTTTGTAATTGACTTGAAAGGTCAATTAGAGGTCTAATTTATACAAATGATAAAAATCGACAATAATGATAAAAAAATAAAAGATCTCAAATCTAACCTAATCTGCATATCCCCTAACGTCAATGACGACAATTTGCGTTCTACGGTACCACCATCGGTTAACACTGCCCTCCCTAGCTCAAAGTTAGAAGATTTGGAGCGAAGATATACACATAATAGTGACGGATTACAGGTGGGACAAAATGCGAAGCAACCAAGAGTTGGTGTCAGTCAGCCAAAATAGAAGAAGACTTCCATTAGGGTTCGGAACCGGTTTTACCAATTAATCAGAAAACCCGATTATCGGCAATAATCGGAGGTTATTTTCAAAACCATTGGCACAACCGGTTATTTTGAAAACTAATTTAAACCAATTAATCGGAATGGTTCCAAATTTTTCAGGTTCTTTTCGGCAGTACATTTTGTCCAATTTTTGCATTCAACAGAGGCTTTGGTAGCAATAAGCGCTGGCCGATGGTGAATTACAACTTCCGACGTAGTTTTGATCACTGTGCGCCGACTTGTATGGGCTCTCAAGATTTTGGTTAGTAAAGGGCAATTAATCGGAAAAACCGGTTATTTTGAAAACTATTCATCAGCAAAACCGGTTGTTTTTGTAAAAATAATTCATTAAAACCGGTTATTTTCAAAACTACCAGGTTCCAAACCTTAGCTTCCATTAACACTCCCCACACAACCTCAGAGCTACCTTACAAATAAAGAGTAGGTTTGCAACTAAAACAAAATAGCAAGAATCAAAACTATTTAGGTCACAAAATGGGTTAAAAACAGAGGTGTTCATGACAAAAAATAGAATTGACTTTTTCCTTCACAGTCCCTGGAAAAGCAAAATTTGCCTCAAACACCAATGCACAAAGCTACAGCGACACACGTCCTAAGCTGAGCTTAATCCACAACTCCTCAGCGCTGCATTTGTTACTCGGCTCCACTCACAAAATCAAAGGCAGTTCCCCTTGTTGAGGCCATGGCTTTGAAAACGCTTTTCTATTTTTCATGTATCCCCTGTGGCTCTGCTCCAGCTCTGGCGCGGGCTCTAGCCCTGGCTCGGGGGCACGAGAGCTTTTCCCACTCCCCAAGACAGTGAGCACCGGCCACAAAAAAAAAACTGCTCAATATACTTGGTCTTGGCACACAAAAAGAGGCACATACAATGCCTTGGTATGTGCAATGAATGCTTGAATTTTATCTGCTTCCGTGACTGACTATCCGCCATCACACTGTTTCATGTGCTATCATGGACTATTCACAATGATTTGCTGGCATCTGTCACTGCCTGATGACCTTGCCATGCAAAGAGTGCAAAAGCAAAAAAAATTGACCAACACAATAACAGAGATCTTGTTTTCATCGGACCACATTGCACAATGCCTGCTCCATGGAGGAGTGATACACCATGCAACATGATGAACATTGCTGGAAGCAAGGTTCCTGAAATGAGAAACAATATTCAGATGGTGCTCAAATACATTACCACATGCCCTGCATGGCCCCAATCTGTTACCAGTGCTGATTCGCTGCACAAACTCAGGGAGCTGGAAAGCTGAGCAGGGGGGTGGGGTGTTGGAATTGCCCAACCTGGAACTAGCTGCTGTATTGCTCAGGCTACAACGCTACAAAAGCCTATTTAAGAGGTAGAAATAGAAAATGAACAAACAAATTGGAGTTTGGTTGAGCACATACTTGTGTGCACGAATCACTGAAACTGTGATCCCAGAATGGCTGTCTTGTAACAGTGCCCAACGCAAGGCAATGAAGCGGCATCCAGTGAGATGCAAGAAAACACATGGGCACTTCAGCAAGGGCACTGTGACCACTGAACCATTACCAGAGGAACCTTGGATGGCTGAATCCAACATGACAAATTCAACCCAAGCTATGGAATCCAGACTGTGTTCAGTGGTACAAATTAAACTATTGGCCACTAGATTGCACATATGCCATGACAAACCTCCACTGGTTGAAAGATCACTGCCTCAACAGAATGAGCCAGAAAATTAAGAAACCAACAACAACATGCGTTTCGACACCCCACCCCTTACTGAAGGAAAACAGCACAAAAATCCGAAATCTAAACCTGCTGCTCTATCTGACCTCCTCCTACAGCTCTGGAATCCAACTTTGGAATTTGCATGCATTTGATGCTACCATCTGGAGCTGCACCCTGATGAAAAGATTGTTTCGCCAGATTTGCGTGCCTCGTTTCACGAGCAACAAATCTTAGGTGAAGCCGGCCTTGTGAAACGGCACACATCATCCAGGGAAACCTAAAATGATGAGCATGACAGGCAAGATGAACCAATACACACAACCCCACAAAAAAGATACACCCAACAGGCTCATTCCATTACCAATTTGGAATGAAGCGGAATGAGACTTGTGAATTGGCAATCCATCCACGGGAGGGGGGGGGTAACAGAGTCTGCAGCTGAAATGCTGAACTGGTTGGTTGCTCTTCCGGTTGTGTCACAACCATTCCATGTGGCCTTATTGTGGCATTATTTGATGGCGCTGCACCGCACTGCTGGGCAAAGGTGTGCCACAGGAGCATCGGTGCCCGAGTCGAGCCAATGCCCTGGCCCAGGTCCTAGTGCCCAGCGATTGTTTGTTCGAGAAACCCATTGTCTCATATCTGAGGGGGGTGTCCTGGGTTGGTGCATGGACGTGGTAGAGCATCCCCCCATGATCCCAAAGCACACCCCTCTGAGGTCACAACCCCCATGCAGATGCACAACCACACCAGACCGTTGAGGCAGTTACATGTACAAACGTCCACCCTCTGCACCCCTACCCTGCTGAGGACGCCAGCATCACAGAAAAGAATTATGGCCCAGGAAGGGGTGATGGTCCTCATCAGTGCACCCATTCAATCACCCAGCAGCACACACCTGGGCCATTGCACTTGAACTCGAACACCAATCCGAGGAAGCCACGCGCACAGTGCATGACACCCCGCGCGCACAGCACGTTGTCTTTCGCAAGCTGTTTTTGTATTTTCTGGGGGATTTCTGGTTGGCAAGGACACGGTGGCCTAAGGGGTAAGCATACAACAGCGGAGGCCTCCACTCCACCTCCTCACCCATGCCATGGTGGTTGTAGGCGCCCAAACCCCCTGCCAAGGGCGTAGATTGATGAAGAGAGGAGAAGGATGCACTCTTTGGCACGGCCATCACGACGAAGACACATGCACCTCACTGGGTGCCCAAGCCTGCAAGGTACCATTTCATCCATTTCGCCTTTCAAACCGCTAACTCATGGAGGCAGTGGTATCAATGCATTTGTCTACACCTCCTCGTTCTTGTCCTCGTCCTCATCGTCGGACGTAAGTGATGAGGCGGACAACGACAAAGATGATGAATCCGAGTTGGTATGCCGCCTTGTGGCCTTTAGTTGGCAGTAGATGGCGCCGGGGAAGTGATCCCATGGACCGTATGGCTCTTACTGCATGTTCCTGACATTCAAAAGTTGTAAAATTGTTGGATGTGCACAACAGCACACACCATCCAAGCAGGCACCTGTGGCTTTTGTCCACCATTGCGCCAGCCATCGCAACCTAGCTTGGCGCACTATCCTGCAGCCACGTCAGATGGGCTCACGGGAAATGTCAAGGGGCCGATGAGGTGCTGAGAAAAAGCACAAAGGAAGATACAGCAGTGCCACGTGAACAAGCAAAAAAGGCAACGCCTAAAAAATAAATAGCGCACTGCGCATTGCACCGCGTGCACCACCCATTGTGGCTCCCTCAATACCTCCCAGTACATGCGAATAGTTACGTTTCTGTTTACACACAAAAATGGTGTTGTGCTGTGTGTTTTTATGCTGTATGATTGCTCTTCTAGTGCGCCCTACACATGGCAGACGAAAAAAACGCTACTTACCGATGCGTATCCCGATTAATCTCAAAATTATGGTCATGGATGATGCAGCATTCAAGATTACCACAAAAAGTTTGGCATGGATGCTGAATGCCCAATGCTTGTTGAATGCATTGCCAGTCTGAGTTGGTGGTGCCTAGTTGTCCCTCCTGATGGATATGCTGGCTGGCAGCTATTAAAACTTGTTTCTGGTGCTTGATGGTCGGCAATAGGTGCTCACGGCATACATCGACATCATTTTTGCTGGCAACTCACAAGCGATAGGTTGGAAGGCATGTATAAAATGAAATTAGATCGCAGTATTTAACAAATATTCGTGCAGTTAGAGATGGTCCAGAACAACAAAAACGTATACAAATGGCAACCATCTGGGGTTACGGCAACTTCTTTCCTTGAACAGAAGCGCCGCAGAACACGTGCCTGTGGATGGCTGCTGGAACAGAGGACAGGTTAGATGGTTAAATGTAGATGACACAGAAACATGGATACAATCAGAATGTTGATGCCACTGTAAGGGCTCGCCAAAGAAGCATACAGATAACACAGAGGGGCATAGGGGGAGCACGAAAGGAAGCATCAGAGAGGAGAGTCCATGAGCAATGATGTGGCCACACGCTGGGCCGTAGAGGTAAGTGTTGTCAGGATATGGACATGCGGGGGCATTGGTTTGGTTTGTGGGAGTGGAGCGGGATGAGGCTGCCTCAACCTGAACCCATCTTGATATCGGGTTCTTGGGCAACAGGACACAGAAGGTGCAAAGGAAAATGGGGGGGGGGGGATCAAATGCACATGAACAACACACAATAATCAAAGCCCAAGACGGAATCTGAGCCCATCCCTGAATTCAGTGAATTCCGTTGGGGAGGGGGGGGGCTTCAGGAAAATTGAGTGGTGGGTGGAGACAACCCATGCACAGCAATCACCGCAGGGCACTGGATCCAGAACATTTGCAGAATGGCCGATGTCGGTTTGCCACGAAGGTGTGGGTGTCCTCCACAGAGGATCTGCTGAACGTCGGCGTCTGAATGACACAGGGAACAGGGTCACCCTCAGGACCAAGAAGGGATGCAGATGACACGGCGGCGTGCAACAGTGGCTGCAAACTTGTGCAAGCCCCTGGGATAGAGCACTGCCCTATCTGACATATCTACCATGCGCATGATTTTCTTGTTTCTGTGGTTTCTCTGGTTTCGTTTTTCTCTTGCATGCTGTTGCTTTATTCTTCGACCC
This sequence comes from Eutreptiella sp. 'Long Island Sound 2002', assembly GCA_964036045.1. Classification (NCBI taxonomy): domain Eukaryota; phylum Euglenozoa; class Euglenophyceae; order Eutreptiales; family Eutreptiaceae; genus Eutreptiella; species Eutreptiella sp. 'Long Island Sound 2002'. Next base: position 188,257,041 of record OZ038380.1, on the reverse strand, counting down.
TGTTTTGACCCCTGACTGAGTACCCATATTACTATTGTTGCTGCATATTGGAACCGAGATGGTGGAGCAAAACTCTGCAAAATGCAATGTGCACAACGAGCACAAATTACCGTGTGCCTTAAACTGCTCTCCCTGCGTCCAAAGAGATGAAAAATGGGCGGAGAAATTGCTATGGCTTCCTCGGCGGTCCGTGATACATGTTGCCAGTTTCGGTGCCATAGCTGGCCGTTGTCAAAGCATTTTGCAAGGGTTTTGCAAAACCATGGCAATTCAAGGGCCAAAACCACCATTTTTACCATCCTCAGGGGCTTGTGAACGATTTTTGAGAACATGAGGTTTGCTTGGTGTGTGTGTGGGCGCGCGCGCTTGTGTGCCAAAGACACTGATACCAAAAGGCAATGGCTGGGATGTCATACCAATGGGAACTAGTAGACGGGTGGGCCCTGATACGAACCCTAAGCTAAGCCGCAATCCCTGGTTTGTTGTCGGGACTGCGGCGCCACAGACGTGGCGTCGTGACGTGCGTCATGGATCAGTTGAGAACGGCCCCGGGTACCCCTTGCGGTTCCGCCCACCTCCTACAGGGGACCAACACAGTTCATACGCCTTCAAGCAGCACAGAAGGCAGCAAACACACTCACATACACACACGCGCACGATGTGCTGGAAACCAGGGGGGGGGGGGGGGCGGCAAGAACCGCAGGCCGCATGACGTCAGTGAGGACGAAAAACGAACAGCGAAGGCACAGCACTGGTCACTGAAACAACTTCATCAGGCCATAAAACATAAAAGGTTGGCAAGGTCCTTTCTGTGACAGGAATGAGGCAAGTTGAGTGACGTGTATCACAGTACACACACACACACACACACACACACACACTAAGCAAAGAACTCCCAAACCGTTAAACCCCTAAGCCTAAACACACACACACACACACATAGCACCCGTACACAGCGTGAAATGAAGATGTGAACAGTCTTAAAACACACCTCCGCCTTACTCAGGGACATGCGCTCTAAGCAATCGCTCCAAAAACGTGTCAATGCGCTGCCACATTGGCAGATATGGACTGGGTGCCTTGCTGACACTGACCGCCATCATTGCATCCATCCATTCAATAAAACCCAACGCCTCCGGGTCCATACCCCACCCCTGAAAGAGAGAAAGGAACAATAAGGCAGCACAAAAGGTGGACTTTGCACGCATCTGCACCCTCAGCATGTCAACAGTTTGACCCGTGCAGCCAACACCTTTTGGGGGGCGCTGTGACCCAGGATGCGCAGAAAAAGGTGTAAAGGGTAACATTGCAATAATAATACATGGTACTTCTGGGTTAGAAATTGTCGTGCCTGACCTCATGGCATTGGTCAGCCTACTGCCAGACTGTATGCCATTCTGTTTGTATCCTCCTCCCCCCCTCCTCCAACCTCCTCCAAAACGCCATGCGGATGAACTGGAGATTTACCCAAGAGGTTGACCAAAACGACCTGGGATTGACTGGGGATCAACCCAGTCAGGCCGCAATTGTTGAGGGAGAGAAGGGGAGGGCTGGTGGAGAGGGAAGCCTTAGTGCGCCCCCGCCTTCCATGTTCCAGTCTTCTGTTACAGGCGGAGGCACAGGATGCCTGGGGTGTAGCACTGGCACAGCACATCTCAGATGGTATCTTAGGTTGTCTCGGAGACCGGATGCCGCTGGTCGACAGGGTGCCATCAGGTGGGAATGATGCAATGCACCCATCGAACAAAATACATCGTGCCCTGTCCGCCTTGGTGTAGGCTTCTTCTCTAAGACACTGCGGACTTTTTTTTTTGCAGGGTCGGAACCTGGAGTGGAAGATGCTAACGGGGGCTGGTCTGTCCGGCTCTGAGGGTGGGTTAAACCGTCTGGGTGGTTTCCCCTCGTCAACTCAACTACCCTTTATTATCCCAGACTACATTCCGCACACTGAGTGGGGGCGTACCGTGCGCTGTGCGCGCGCTGTGCGAAAAGTTGGCTGTTCTCCACCACCGGGAGTTCGGTAAGTTCAGAAGATTGAAAGGACGTCATTGAATGGCTGCTGCAGTGGACGGGGCTATAGGGGGCAGAATTTAGGTCCCTGGGACCCATGGCAAGCATCAGATGTTTGAATTTTTGAGTTTTGAATTGATTGTGCATGATTCCGCAGGTGGGTGGTTTTCAGGGTTGTTACCTGGATGATCACCATAATAATTGGCGCTGTGCCCGCGCTGTGCCCGCGCTGTGCGAAAACGCCCCCAGTGTAAGGAAGGGAAACACACAGGGTTACCCTGCCCACGGGCGTGCCTTTCTCACTGGCTCTGACAGGCACCTTGCCCAATGGCACACAAACACATCCAATAGCCATCTCAACGTGCCGATTTTGGCCCCCACCTTGCCCAACGGTGGTTTCATCATTTCATCATTCCTGCATACATTACATGCTCATGCGCACATCACTACCAAGGCAGCTGTGCACAGTGCACCCCAAGAACACAGTTCACTGCCACAACCACCACCATAACCAGAACCACCACAACCAGTACCACGAAGATGGCCACAACCACAACAACAACAACAACAATAACCATTGCCAGTATATCATTGTCATTGTCTTGCTTCTTGTGATTATTGTGAGGACAAATAACAGTGTCTCAAAAATGCATACCTCACCCAATGGTGACCGTGAGAAACTGAAGGCTTCGGCAGCAGCATCCTGACTGAAGCTTAAATCATAGCAGTTGGTGTCCGAAAGCATTTGATGAAATGCAGCAAAGGTAATCCCATCAAAATCCTTTGTCTTCCCCTTGAGAACACCGCTGTACCTTCGGAATAGCTGCAAGACAATGGTGAATGTGCGGGTCCCGGTGGGAGGGTGAAGCCTGTCACAGGGTGTTGCAAAGCAAGAACAGCACAATGCCAGAAAATCTCTCCCACACACACACCTTGTCCACTGCTGGGCAATTTCTTGGCCCAATAAAGGAAAAAGAAGAGTAAAAGAACATCAATCTTGGGCCCTTCACTAAGCACTATGCTATGCGCAGACCAGGAACCCAGCACTGTTAAAACCATGGGTCAAGAAGCAGGACCTTGGGGTTTCCACAGGTCAAGGTATTCAATCATGTCAGGGGAAGTGCCATCCGAGCATTGAAAAATGTCAGGCAAGCGCTTGCGTGACACCACCAAAAAAAATTTTCTGGTTTTTTTAATGGCGTGTCAACATGAGCACCACATTGTCGTTTTCTGTTTTTGGTGAATGTCAACGCAAGCACCCTTGCCAGGGAACGTGGAGGCGATGAGACTCATGTCAACAAACAAACAAACAAACAAAAAATTCAGAAAAGCCCGAGAGAGTAGAGAGCAAAGAGGGGAGGAGGGAAACCCCTATTTGGGAAGATGAGAGTATGTACACCACGATGACTGTTTGTAGTTGCATTGTGCACAAGTGTATAGTGGACGATGCAAAAGCACTGCAGAAGCACACACATGCCACTTTCTTTGTCCACAATGATATTCTCAGTAAAGATATGGGGCCAACATTTATTGTTGGGCTCCAAACAAGGACCAGCATACAATATGCAATGGAATCGCCATCATTGTCATGCGGTTGTACTTTTCCTCTCAACATCCATGACCTTCTTCCCCTCGTTTTTAAGAGGCATCATGCTCTAGTGACATGCCACCATACCTAGCTGAGTGGTAGGATGCAAAATCAAGCACTGCTCAGAATACATTTGTGGGACCCGGAATTGGTATGGTGAAGGCAAAGAACAATACCAAATGTGGGTCACAGAATAGCCTTGGTGATGCGGAGTTCCCAACGGGGGAAGGGAACAATTGGGCTACATGTTGTGGCATTAGGGTCCCCAAAGCGGGAAGGAAAATACAACACTTGCTGACTTCTTGCTCATACTCATAGCACCCCCACAACCTGTGGCAACAGCAAAAAGGTTTGTGAATGGTTTCAATTTTTTTGAGATACACATGGGAAGACACTAGAAAAATATATAGTTATGAAGACATCCAAAAACAGATACATATTTCAAGATTTTTTGGGGGTGTTGCTTGCATGACACCCAAGAAAAATGTGTGGATAAAAAAAAACATTTTGTCACATTCTTGTCCCTGCTAAAATCAGAGCATGAGGTTAACAGCCAGTCAAACATTTTGCCAAAATCTGTTCCATTGCCTCCTCATCCGATGACTCTCAGCTTTCGCGGCTATTCTCGCAGCTGGACGAATTTATTGCTGAATCAACAGAGATAGCGACTTGCGGTCCTTGGGAAATACATCAGTGAGGAGCTTGTCCAAAGACCGGGCTTGAGGGTAAAAAAACAAGCAAACAACTTTGGCACCTCTTCCCCTTATTATTCTGGACCTTGCACCCCTGCCCTTAAGGGCGTGACAACAACATGCTGTTGCCCATGTGGAAGCCGCCAATTGAATGGGTGCGGTTTCCTGGTTGCCAGTTCATCGCAAACACATACTCAGGACTATAAAGTCAGCGCCACCGCTATCAACACGTCACCTCTGGGGCCGTGAAAAACGGGGGGAATGGGGGAGACAATGAAAAATGGCGAAAAACGGTGAAAAACAGCGAAAAATGGCGAAAAATGGCGTTATATAAGGTTCTCATGCCTTCCCAACGCATTGCATGCAGTAGACAACATCAAGGACACCACTTCCATTTGTAATTCGGTTTTCACGGTGCATTCACAACAACGTTGAAGCCAAATGAGACATATGCTTTGTGCGGGCCGTGGCCGTCTTTGTACAACACCCACTCACCACTTTCAACCAATTGGGCATGCACGTTCTAAGGGACAACTTCCGGGAGGCATCAACACTGCTCCACCACAACTGCTTTATGCCCAGCTATTGTTCACAAGAATAGCACCATTATGTGGCCAAAAACTTGGGGAATCCATGGCGCTATGCAAGTGGACAAATGACACAAGTGACAGGTCTGGGCCTAAAAGTGAACACAAGAGGTAAACACTTTTCCCACTATGGGCTTGTTAACAACGTGGTCACCACCAGTTACCGACTGAAAAATGGACACATGGGAAGGTCACCGAAAGTCACCGAAAAGTCGGTGACCTTGCAGCCCTGCATACTTTGTCAAGACAGTCTCCACATGACGTTTTTTCAGTGAAAATTAAACAAGCCGTCCATTTGCCAACTCCTCATTTAGGCACACAATTGGACGGAACTTGGATGGCACCCAATGGCGGAGCATTGGAGGGGAACTGACAGCGGTGGTAGGGTAACCTTTTGAACCCCAAGAGGGCCATCGGCCGATAGCGAAGTGGGGGGGGGGGGGGGGGTGGTATTCATGTTTGAAGACACATGGCCCTCCAGTCAATGTCAGGCATGCTACCATAGAGCAGTAGCCCCGGCCGCCTCTTTTATGGCAAAAGAGTACCTCCCATCAAAAAAGTGGGAGGGCTCACCGGATTAAACCGGACTTGGGTTTCAGTGGACTTATCGGCTTAGCGGACTTATCGGCTCGGCGGACTTTCCAAAGTCCGGTTTAATCCCTACCCCACTATTTTTTGGGCCGAAAAAACGGCCCAAAATCCAGTCTATTCCTCCCCCCCCCTTGTACTAATATTCCCATATACTAATAACCCCCCCATCATATACTAATAACAAGACTCCTGCGGCGGCCACAGACCACTTTTTGTGTGTACCGCCTTGTGTGTGCACTGCCGTATGTGTGTACCGCCTTGCCTGTGGCCCCTTAAATAACATGACTCCTATGGTGGCCACAGACCGCGTTTTGTGTGTTCCGCCTTGTGTGTGCACCGCCTTATGTGTGTACCACCTTGCCTGTGGGTAGCACAATATTAAAGAGGGGGGCCCGCATGGGTCACCAACCCTCGTGGCTGCCTGTGGCGCCGTTACATGGAGGTCAGCAAGCAGTCCTGGCGGCCTGGTTGCCTGCTCTTCTGGTGCCTGGTAGGTTCGCCACTAAAGGTCTCGCCTGGGTCAGAACCTCTGGGGTGGGCGGTTAGGTGACCTCCGTACCCGCGCGCCCGTGGCGGGCCACTTGCTGCACTCCTTGGCACTGCCGCTTGCTGGGGGGGGGGGGGGCCTCCCTCCACCACTCTCTTCATCGCTCGCTCTCAAGGTCCCCTGGGCGCCGGCTGGGCCCCTGCCTTGCGACGCTTGGCCGCCGGGATACCCTCCCCTTTTCCTGGCGTGCGAGCACCGGACTTGCGGGTGAGTGCTGCTGTGCGTCGCGCAAACCCACAGGCGTGGCAGCCGGGGGTGCTGCTCCGGTCGCCTGGCCTTGGCGCAACGTTGTGGCGGCAAGAAAGGCGTTGTCCCCACATTTGATAAGGGGTCTTCCTTTGGTCCCGTCACTTGGTACTGCGGGCCTCTGCGGGCCCCCTGCGGGATGACGGGGCCCGCGTAGAAATCACCGGCATAAGCCCCGGCCGTCTTCTTGGCTCCCCCTTTCCCTAGGCATCTCTCCCGCTGACCCAAGCTGTCGCCGGATGACGCTCCCGGTTTCCCCTGCGTGCGTCGCTGTTTGTGCTGCCGCCGCGCCGCCTGTTGTTGCTGGCGCGCCCAGTGCTCCGAGTTGTATTGGTGCAGCCTTTGCAGGTGGTGCCACATCGCGGCTGATTTGGTGAAGAGCTGGCGGCCCTTCACTCCCACCACCATTCCTGCTCCCAGCGGGACTAACGCGCGACATCTGGTGGTAATCGCTGCCGGCAAGATAGACTCGCGTCCCGTCGCTCTCCCCAAGAGGGTGACCGCCAACCGGAGAACCCGGCCCTTTTCTTGCAATGACAGTTCCGAGCCCGTGAAGCGCGACTGTGGGGTAGGTGGCAAAGGTCGTCCCGCATGGGATTCGAAGTCAAGGACGAGCTCCATGAACGACACTTGCCCGTGACCCACCGGTGTATCGTCATCCGTTGGTAGCCATTGCAGCTCCCTGAGCCAGTGCAGTATGGCTGGCAGGAAATCGCGTCCCCATCTTCAGTCCCTGGGCAGCACCCCCAACTCCGGTACTTCTGTCGGCTGTTGTCTCGGACGAGGGAGTTGCAGCTGATGCCAGGGGTAGCAATCATGCTGTATGCACCTTCTCTCTGCCGGGAACGGCGGCCCCGTCTCCTCCTCCTTTTTCATTCTGGTCCGGAGTACGGCTAGTAACATTCCATGGAGTTTCCAGATAAACTGCTCCAGCGGGTTGGTATCTGCATCTGCCCACTGTTGCCCCGCCAATCCCAGCTCCGCCCTGTACCGCCTTGCCTGTGGCCCCTTAAATAACATGACTCCTGCGGTGGCCACAGACCGCGTTTTGTGTGTTCCGCCTTGTTCGTGCACCGCCTTGAGTGTGTACCGCCTTGTGTGTGTGCCGCCTTATGTGTGTACCACCTTGCCTGTGGACCCCTTAAATATAATGACTCCTACGGTGGCCACATACCGCCTTGTGTGTGCACCGCCTTAAGTGTGTTCCGCCTTGTGTGTGCACTGCCTTCAGTGTGTTCCGCCTTGTGTGTGCACCGCCTTCTGTGTGTACCGCCTTGCTTATGGCCCCTCAAATAACATGACTCATGCGGTGGCCACAGACCGCCTTTTGTGTGTTCCGCCTTGTGTGTGCACCGCCTTATGTGTGCACTGCCTTGCCTGTGGCCCCTTAAATAACATGACTCCTACGGTGGCCACAGACCGCCTTTTGTGTGTTCCACCTTGTGTGTGCACTGCCTTGTGTGTGCACCGCCTTATGTGTGTACCCACGGGGGGGGGCGACTACAACCGGTCCTGATGCGACACCCGCCCAACTATCGGTCAAAACTTGGGGGGCAGTGGGGGGGGCTCGGCTTGAGGGTCTATGGGGGGGGGGGGGGCTGGAGGGCCTGAGAGGGGGGTCGGCTGGAGGGTGTGGGGGGTTTGGCCGTGGGGGGGAGGGGGATTCCCAAGGTGGGGGGGGCTACGCGCAACTCACAACAACCACATGCACACCTCTCGGGGGATGTGTGTCTGGGGCGGGTTTGGGGAAGCTGCTAGTGGCTGTTGTGAAGCACGGGCTGCAGATTGGCAAGTGTGTCCACAGTGGTTGTGGTGATCTTCACTTCGCAACAAACGGCATTTGTTTAGCGCCTCATCTTTCTAATTTGTCGCTCAAAACATGGATGGTTTGATGAACAGGAAGCATGCACAAAAAAACGTCGGCGCCACTGGCGCCATGGCCCCGACACCACTATCTCTCAAAATCCCGGGGGGGGGGGGGGGCTGGGGGGTGTCGCATACAAGGACCAGGACCAGCCGCCCCCCCCCCCCCCGGTGTGTGTACCGCCTTGCCTGTGGCCCCTCAAATAACATGACTCATGCGGTGGCCACAGACCGCGTTTTGTGTGTTCCGCCTTGTGTGTGCACCGCCTTCTGTGTGTACCGCCTTGCCTGTGGCCCCTTAAATAACATGACTCTTGCAGGGGGGACAGATTAAACCGGACTTTCGGCCAGCCGAAGGTCCGCAGAGCCGATAAGTCCGCTGAGCCGATAGGTACGCCGAACCCAAGTCCGGTTAAAACCGGCGGGCCTAGATCATTTTTCTTGTGTTAGGTTGGGGCCTGGTGACTGAAAACAGAAAAGGCTACATCACCCCTGCCATCTCGGGGTCCCCAGGGTGGGAGGAATCAAAGTGGCTACGTAGCCCCTGCCCTGCCGTCTGGGGGTTCCCAAAATGGGGCGATGGGTCCAAACTGATTTGGATGATTTTGTTTCATATTTGAATTCTTCATCATTTTGGGCACATTGAGGACAAACAACCAAAACACCACCCCTTCAACTAAGCACTAAACAAATTTCCAGCACCATTTACTGGGGGGGGGGGGGTGACTGTCAAAGCAGCTCCACTGTCCTTTGTGTGTGTGTCTTTTGCTCATTGCAGTGGTGTCTGGGGGCTCATGCGAAGGGAAGGTGGCAGCTCTGCTGGACCCGCCTGCTCCTGTACCTCCTCTGCAACTGCTGCGACGGCCATGCCTTCTCCTGTTGCTTCCAAGTGTTGCATGCAGCCCATCTGTTGGCACATGTGGACATCAGGCCCAGTCCAACATTGGCAGGCCTTGCATGGGTTTCAAAAAAGGAGCATGCAACACAAGTGCCCGAGACGTGTTCCGTTACAATGCACGCATCCCTTGATCTTGTTGCCATGCAGGGGACACACCTTAATCAGCTTCTTCCTCTTCCCTCTGATCACCTTCTGCACCCTCCAATCCTGCAGCTCCAGCCGGAAATTTGCGGCCTCCAGAGCCCGAATATGTCCACACACCAAGTTCACCACCTCCTCAAACTTGTCGGCCAGGGGCTCCTCGGACCGTTGGGCGGCAATGCGCACCACGACCTCCATCCATTCCGCAGGTCCAAGCTCATCCCTTGGACAGCAGGAGGAGTCAATGCTACCGCAGGCAGAGGGGACCCATGACCCCATTCCCTGGAGTGTCCTCTCTGTGGGCACAGCCCTAACAATGTACACTCTGTGGGACCAGGCAATAGGTTGGTGCCCTGGGGCCCCGGGGGGGGGGGGGGGGAGCTTTGGCAGGGTTCAGCAGAACAGCCACCAGCCCAAACACACACCGCTCCACCCACACCCCCTTTGGGAGGGGTCCATGTTTTGCCCTGCCATCCTGCACCTACCTGTGTTTGCCCCCCAAGTCAGTGTCCTTCCCAGTGGCCGAAAGTGATCTTCAAGATCGGCTGCCCCATCCACTGTCCGCTAGCCCCCCATGTCCTTCCCGGTGGCCGTGGGAACAGCGCCTGGGAGAAGGGTTGTCATTCCCCATTTGGCAGCATTTTGGAGGAAGGACACCACGGGTTTCAAACTGCCCAAGATGAAGAACACGCGCTTGAAGCCTCACTGGCGGGCACGGCCCCAACAGAGAAGGTCCACCAAACTGGATCTGTGGGGGGATTTTCAAGGGCACCACAGCAGTGCGCCCATGTTTTGGAAGCAGGGGGCTGTTGGGGTGCGGTACCCCTGCCCAGTGAGGTCTGGGGGCAAGACCCAACGTTGCATCGAATGTGCTGGTGCCCGTGCCTACTTCATGCCCCCCCCTCCCTCCCCAGAACCCCCAGAGCTCTGCATAGACACACGGCGGGGAGGGGGGGGGGCAGTGTGCTGCCACTGCCTGCATCCCCGCTCTGGTGGGGACCAGAGCACTGTCGCTGCCCACCACACGCCTTTTGGCTTGGTCAGGGACTGGAAGCGATCAGAGCCATGGGCTTGGGGGGTGACCCCTGGAATGCTTCCCACACGGGGGGCAACTACGACTCGCCCTGATGCGACCCACCCCCCCTGCTATCTTGGCGGGGGGGGGGCAGTTGGGGGGGGGGGGGGGGGGGGGGTTGGCATGTCGCCTTGGGGGGGGGGGGGGTTGGCGGTACGGCCGGGGGGGGGGGTTCCCAAGAGGGGGGGGGCTTCTTGAACACTATGCAATTCCCTCGCTTCAGCAACTTCTCAAGGTCAAGTGTTGCCATGGTGTGTTACTGGGTTGTACAAAGGGAGCAGAACAAGGACCAAACACATAGTACCCCCTTCAACTAAGCGTGCAGAAAAAATTCGGCGCCATTGGCGCCATGGCCCCTGCACCACTATCTCTCAAAACTCGACGGGGGGGGGGGGGGGGGGCTGGGGGGGTTGCATACAAGGACCGGGCCCGGCCGCCCCCCCCCCTGGCTTCGCATCCATCCATAAATCCATCTCAGAGCCCCGGGCAGGGTTGGGGGTGGATACAGTGGCTTGGCTTGGGCGGATCGCTCAGTGGGTGTTGTTCTGGTCCAGCGTTGGCACTGATGCTTGGTGCTCAGTGGAGGCAGCTTCTGCTGGGGGCAACCCTTCGGTGCGCACCAGTCCAATACCTGAGTGGGCCTTACCACAGATATGGCCGAGGACCAAGGGCCACGGAAGGAATGTGTGGGCGGAAGATGTCCTTCCTTCAAAGCAAACAGCTGGACTTGGGTGTGCCAAGCACGGCTCAGTGTTCTGCAGACTGCTTGCTCTCTACACGGTCAGGTCCACCCGGGATCCCACCGGCCCTGCAAACCACTCACGGCCACACACCTCATCAAACACACCGAACGTGGTACTGCGGCAGCGCTGGCGCGCCTCAGGTGGATGAGCCCACACATCGGCACATTGGTTCAAGGCGTGAGAAAACGAAACCCAGGGACAGGGGGGGGGGGGGGCTGTGGGTACCCTCGACATACATCCCTCCAGCACCCTGTGCCCAGCACTCGGCATGGCCCACACTGTGCAACACTTACGGCGCCATGGGCGCCGCGGCAGCTGACTTCGGTTGATACGCTTCCCCTCGTCCCTTCCTCGTGTCACTAACGTCTGTGCCAGACCCTGACCCTACTGAGCCCTCACTGCTGCGGTCCCCCACACACATCCTCGCCGGCCACGGGTGCATACTTGTTGGATAGGCCCAGGGGGACATCCTCCAGGTCGCCCTCCTGGCGATGGGCCCGGCCTTGGTAGCCTTTTCTGCCGTCGGCTTGTGGCGGGGGGCGGGGGCGGGCACCCGCTTGTTTGCTCTCTGGGGCTGCCGGTGGTTGGGGGCTGAGCGGTTGGTTGAGCACCGCGGCGATGAGGGCCCGGCAGTCGGCCTGGGCATTGGCATCCCCCTCGCTGTACAGGCCTGCAGGGCAGCACAGCGGGGGTGGCCGGTGCACCGTCTGCCCCCGGGCACACTGGAGCACCCCCCCCCCCCCCCCCCTGCACGAGCAGGACCCAGAGGTCAGAGCACACACCGGCCCAGACAGGGGATCCCTGCGCTCGGACAAAGCCGTGCGTTGCAACATGACAAACTGGTGTTCCACCACCGGCCCCAAAGCGGACAGTGGACCAACTGCTGCTTTCTTTGTACATCCCGTGCGGACGTGGTGGTGCTCCCGGACACAACTCTCACAGGCATGGCCTGGCTCCTCGCTCCCACTGCAATGGGCTCGTGGTGTCTCACGTTCTCAACCACGAAAGCTGTTGTCAGACGGGGTCACTTAGACTTAGACAAGGCCTTGCTCACACCAATTCGCGTTGCATTCCCCTCTTCTTTGAAGCCATGTGCCTTTGAGTGGGTGCAGTCAGCTCATCGGAATGAAACGGCGGTGGGGCTCGGCGGCGGTCCTCGGCCGAAAAACTCGGCGGCGGTTCGGCCGGCCGACTCGGCGGGCCGAACCGCCGGGCGGCGGTGCGGCCGGCCGAAATCGGCCGGCCGAGACCGCCGCTGAGGATTTCGGCCGAAAATTTGGCCGACACCGCCGGCCGGGTAGGTTCCGGCGGTTCGGCCGGCTGGCCGGCCGGCCGAACCGCCGGCCGCCTTTTGTGCGCACCGCGTTATGTGTGTACCGCCTTGCTTGTGTTCCCTTAAATAACATGACTCCTGCGGTGGCCACAGGCCGCCTTTTGTGTGCACCACCTTGTGTGGGCACTGCCTTCTGTGTGTACCGCCTTGCTTGTGGCCCCTTAAATAACATGACTCCTGCGGTGGCCACAGGCCGCCTTTTGTGTGCACTGCCTTGTGTAGGCACCGCGTTATGTGTGTACCGCCTTGCTTGTGGCCCCTTAAATAACATGACTCCTGCGGTGGCCACAGGCCGCCTTTTGTGTGCACCACCTTGTGTGGGCACCGCCTTCTGTGTGTACCGCCTTGCTTGTGGCCCCTTAAATAACATGACTCCTGCGGTGGCCACAGGCCGCCTTTTGTGTGCACCGCCTTGTGTAGGCACCGCGTTCTGTGTGTACCGCCTTGCCTGTGGCCCCTTAAATAACATGACTCCTGCGGTGGCCACAGGCCGCCTTTTGTGTGCACCGCCTTGTGTGGGCACCGCCTTCTGTGTGTACCGCCTTGCCTGTGGCCCCTTAAATAACATGACTCCTGCGGTGGCCGCAGGCCGCCTTGTGTGTGCACCGCCTTGTGTAGGCACCGCGTTATGTGTGTACCGCCTTGCTTGTGGCCCCTTAAATAACATGACTCCTGCGGTGGCCACAGGCCGCCTTTTGTGTGCACCACCTTGTGTGGGCACCGCCTTCTGTGTGTACCGCCTTGCCTGTGGCCCCTTAAATAACATGACTCCTGCGGTGGCCACAGGCCGCCTTTTGTGTGCACCGCCTTGTGTAGGCACCACCTTCTGTGTGTACCGCCTTGCCTGTGGCCCCTTAAATAACATGACTCCTGCGGTGGCCACAGGCCGCCTTTTGTGCGCACCGCCTTGTGTAGGCACCGCCTTCTGTGTGTACCGCCTTGCCTGTGGCCCCTTAAATAACATGACTCCTGCGGTGGCTATAGACCACCTTTTGTGTGCACCGCCTCCAAGGACCCTTGCATTCTCGGTCCCCAATGGGTGAGGGTGGGTGAAAAAAAAGGGTGCCTAACCTGGGGATCCTTGGGGGGTGGTGGGGGGGGTGCGTCGGAGCGGCCCGGCGGTTCGGCCGGCCGAGTCGGCCGGCCGGACCGCCGGCCGGGTAGGTTCCGGCGGTCCGGCCGGCCGACTCGGCCGGCCGAAGTGCCGCCCGGCGGTCCGGCCGGCCGAATCGGCCGGCCGACACCGCCGCCGAGCCGAACCGCCGGAACCTAACCGGCCGAGCCGAACCGCCGCCGAGGGTACCGCCGGTTCATTCCGTCCAACCGGTGCAGTCCAGTAGCTCTGGGGGGGTGGCAGTGTGACACAGGGTAAGTCTACCAAAGGTTCTTCCCACACCTTTGCTTAGCTCACCTTCATTAGGTCTCGCCCCCGCCCCCCCCCTGCACAAAGAAACGAAACGCACTGTCAGAACGAGAACTCAGAACGAGAACGGACTGCATTTATGCTGTTCGGAGCGTTGTGCAGGGGGGGGGGGGGGGCGATTTGGCAGACCCTCTCGAACCGGTCTTGGGGGACTAAAGCTGTGGCAGGGAAGAGTGTCTCATCGAATAGACAAAAAAATAGCCGGCAAACAATGGGCAGGACAAGCTGCATATTGGTGGAAGGGGGGGGCAGGGACTTGCTTGAGCATAGAGGGGGGTGGGGGGTAAAGGGGGTCTGGGTCCTGGTCTTGGTCTTGGACAACGCCAGACCTGTGGCCCCACGCCACTCTCGACGTTTCGGGCTAAGGCCAGGAGGCGTGGATGGGTGGTGCCGCTCTGGCTGACCTGTCCCTTTGGTCTCAGGCGTGGCCAATTGCCCAGCACAAGGGTCCCAGCTCCCCTGCTTGCCTTCGCGGTAGCGGTGGCCTACCCGGGGACTAACAGCACCCATCCAGGCTGTGGGCGTGTGAACACCTTCCGTGGACGCTAGGTGCCCACTTGCCGCCGAGCCAGCGCCCAAGATAGTGGGACCCCCGTGCTAGCGTGGTCCCGGGAACCTCCAGCCCCCAACTGCCGCCGTTCTCAACGTCGCCTCGCTCTCATTCTATAGCCATTCGGGGCCTCCACACCCAGACTGGTGGTTCTCTCCTGGGGCCAGTTGAGGCCCAATTTGCCTATACGGGCAGTCCACATGCCATTGTCTCTCCCAAGTAGCGCCGCCATGGCTAGCTCTCGCGATCGCCTTCCTCGTCCTGTTAGCCAAACCGTGGGATACAGGGCACAGGTCGGTATAAGGGCCTTTTAAGCGGAGGCTGCTTCATGGGGGCTTCCGATGTAATTCCCTGCATGAACAAGCTGAGGGGTTGCAGTCTGACTCAAGGGGAGCCATGCGGAAACTTTCGACACCGGCGAGCGAAATCCCGGGGGGGGGGGGGGGGTTGGCATGGTGGCATCACGGCATGAGGGATTGCTGTCTGACGCTGGCGGCGCCCATTGGCCTCTCACCACTTACCATTGTTCTTTCCTTGAACCCTTTCTCTCCACATGTAACGGTGCCCACTGGCCTCTCCACCCCCAGTGCCCTTCTTGGGGGGGTCTGCGCTCCATACAGGCCCCCAGCTCATCGGAATGAAACAGCGGTGAGGCTCGGCGGCGGTCCTCGGCCGAAAAACTCGGCGGCGGTCCGGCCGGCCGAGGATTTCGGCCGACACCGCCGGGCGGCGCTCCGGCCGGCCGATTCGGCCGGCCGAGACCGCCGGCGAGGATTTCGGCCGAATCGGCCGGCCGAACTGCCGGCTCGTTCCGATACCCCCCCCACCCCATGTGCCTCTTGAAAAAGCAAAGTCCCCCTCTTAGGCCCTTTAAATAACATGACTCCTGCGGTGGCTATAGACCACCTTTTGTGTGCACCGCCTTGTGTAGGCACCGCGTTCTGTGTGCACCGCCTTGCCTGTGGTCCCTTATATAACATGACTCCTGCGGTGGCCACAGGCCGCCTTTTGTGTGCACCGCGTTCCGTGTGCACCGCCTTGCCTGTGGTCCCTTATATAACATGACTCCTGCGGTGGCCACAGGCCGCCTTTTGTGTGCACCGCGTTCCGTGTGCACCGCCTTGCCTGTGGCCCCTTAAATAACATGACTCCTGCGGTGGCCACAGGCCGCCTTTTGTGTGCACCGCCTTGTGTGGGCGCCGTGTTCTGTGTGTACCACCTTGCTTGTGGCCCCCTAAATAACATGACTCCTGCGGTGGCCACAGGCCGCCTTTTGTGCGCACCGCCTTGTGTAGGCACCGCGTTATGTGTGTACCGCCTTGCTTGTGGCCCCTTAAATAACATGACTCCTGCGGTGGCCACAGGCCGCCTTTTGTGTGCACCGCCTCCTAGGACTCTTGCATTCTTGGTCCCCAATGGGTGAAGGTGGGTGAAAAAAAAGGGTGCCTAACCTAGGGATGCTTGGGGGAGGGGGGGGGGGGTGCGTTGGAACGGCCCGGCGGTCCGGCCGGCCGACACTGCCGCCGAGCCGAACCGCCGGAACCTAACCGGCCGAGCCGAACCGCCGCCGAGGGTACCGCCGGTTCATTCCGTCCAGCCCAGGCCCCCCCACAACCCCCTATCCCAGGACTGAGGCGGTACTGGGGAGAGCAGCCATCACAGAGACAGGGCTGGCACAGGACTTGGGGCACCAGTGCCTCAGCTGCAGCAGGCCTCTGGCACACACACAACGCGTGCGGAATCGCCGTTTTCTTGATTAAGACTCAGAAGCCTGACCCCCCAACCGATACCTAAGGTAGGTAGGTATCCTGCAAAACACACCCACGTTGAGCATATTTGCAGACCAAGTCTTCACTCTGCCTTAGAAGCGTGACCAGAGGAGCAACTCTCTCCAGCTATCAAGAAGCTTACCAAGCCTTCGATATCCCCCCCGGCCCCCGGCACCACCACCATTTTTTCGGTAGCCTGAGATAATTCTGCATCAAATGCACCGAGGTTTGAGAACCTTCAATTTTCGCCTCCCGTTCCTCACGAGTCTAACCACCATCACTGCCGCCAGAAAGGGCAGATTCGAATTTCCAAAACACCGGAGAACGCAATGTAGGGTCCCCGCATCAAATAGGGACAACAAGCAATCATTTACTGACTTCTAAATGGGCAACGGGTGGGGGGAACACCGTGCGCAGTCCTCACTGCGAGGTCAAGGCTCCCAAGTACAACAGTCGCAAATGCAGGGCCATCCTCCAGTTCTGAGATCAAGGACTGAGTGCTGCAGTGGCCCCGAAAACGCCCTCTGTGGCAGACTGCACGCCGCAGAACCGGCTCATCACCCACCGCTGGCCGCGGGCGGCCAATGGGCTCTGGTTCATTGGGAGCGGGGGTCCAGCGTCGAATGTTTGTGGGATGGACGGTACCTGGCCGCCGACAAGGCCCCGGGTGGTGGTTTGCAGGGTGGCGGCACACCTGCATTGAGGCACATCTTGTAGAACGGCCGGAAGGTCGTGGTGCTGCTCCACGCCTTGTTCTGCGCGTAGGTGGTGAACACCCCTGCCAACTGCTTTGCGTTGTCATCCACAATATCGCAGACTCGCTCCAGTGCGATGGTCGCCTGTGTGAGATGCGGTGCAAAGGAGATGTGGAACGTGTGACAAAGGGCGGGTGGCGAGACCGTGTTCTTGAACGCGGAAGCAATCTCCAGCCGTGACTCCTGCCCCTCTGCCCATGCCCATGTCCAAGCCCTGAACATAGTCAGAAATGCCTTGTGCGATGCATTGGGGCGTTGCACAAGGCGTCGGGCATGACGCATTGGGATGGTACGACATGGCGGAATGTGTCGTACGTGTGTACAACACGTCTCCACATGCCCCGTCATGCCTCAACGCATCAAACCCTGACACCAACGCGTCTTACACCCGACATGTCCCAACAGCATACAAAGATACAAATACAGATAAAATCTGGAAAAAAAATGTGGAGTTACATGGTATATTTGCATAAAATATGAAATTTAAAATATGTTGCACAATATTATTTGTACAGCATGTGGTACATGCACTATGCACTATAGTATATACAGTACATATAGAAGGAAATACATCATAGTAAGTGTTGTGAACACACACACACACACACAGGCACGCACAAACACACCCACCAGGAGGTGTGGTCATCGCACCCCCCATGCTGCCCTCAGGCCCCTCTCCAACCCCCATCCCACCTCACCCTTTTGTGGGAGATTGGCCTTTGGCCCCCCTGCCTCAATGTTGCGGGGCTCAGAAGTACCCGGCTCCGGTGGCGGGTAATGTACCCACAAACGTACCAACAATGTACCCAAGGCAAGGAAAAATGGGGGGAAATGGGGGGAAATGGGGGGAAATGGGGGGAAATGGGGGGAAATACGTAAAGATGGGTAAAAATGGAGGAAATTTGGAGAATTTTGGAGGAATTGGATTTTCCCCCATTTTCCCCCATTTTTCCCCACTGTTCCCCATTTTCCCCCATTTTTCCTCCCCTTGTGGTGCCCGTTGGCCACCCCACAACCCCAACCTGTCAGACAAAAGTGGTTTTTTGGGGGGTTTCACACCGTCTTTTCCCCATTTTTCCACATAAATCACAAAAAATCTCACCCCAACCCCCATTTCCCCCATTTTCCCCCATTTTCCCCCATGTTTCCCCATGTTTCCTCGGGAGTTTTCGCCAATGCACCCCCCCCCCCCCCACAGCCTTGTTGCCAACCAAAACCTTGATTTTTGGCCTTTTCAGCCCCAAAATTTCCCATTTTTCCACCAAGCAATCTGAATTTCCCTCATTTACCCCCATTTCCCCCCATTTTTCCTACTTTGGCCCATTTCCCGGATAGTGTTCCGCTAAACATACCCAAAGTGGGTACTTCTGAGCCCTGATATTGGCACTTTGTGTCTACAACATACCAACAGTGGCAACAGTAGCAGATCGTGTCTACTGGTAACAGACAGTGTCTACAAACTAGACCACCATCCTCATGTGCAAAAGTAACCGGTATACATATATGGCCATCCCCCCCTCCCACCACCCAACCCCCGACTACCAAGTGTGCTTCCGACGGGGATGGGGATGGGGAACCCCCCATCACCCATTTTGGGGTTGGGTTTCAGGGCTAGGTGAGGCAGTGGCCAGGCGGTGGGAGGTAGAAAATGTGGGGAAATACGGCATAACATCACTGCTGATCCTAAATAGGGTCCAAAGCCCCTACAGCTAGCGGTTTGCACCCCAAATACCAGTTTTGCCAACACAGCAATGAACAAACGTGGGTGAAAACAGTGCCAATTACTATATTATTGGGTGCAGAAAGGGGTAGTGTCTACTATCTTTCGAGAAAATTGACTCTGGGTCACAGTGGTGATGCATACCCTATTTTTGGCCCTTTTTATGCCTTGGTGGGTCTCAATTCTATCCCAAGAATCAAAGAAGAATGAAAACATCTTCTTAGACATAATTTTTTGACTCTGTCACCCTTAAAAGGGGGGAAGGGGTCTTACTTGTCTCAAAACACCCACCTGGGGTGTGTGTGCCACCAAGGCTGGGCGAGTATGGTGGTTGGTACTCCCGGGTGCACGTACATGTTTGCCTTTTGAGGAGGAACCTGGGGGGGGGGGGATATTGGGCATTTGTATTTCACACCCATCAATGTGTGCCCACATACTTCGACTGTACATGTCCCGACGCATCGGTCGGGTGTACGACGCATGGGAACTTGTCGCATGTGCATCACAGGTATATGTATCGACATTTTCGTCATTTTCGTGCATTAATGTGTGTATATATATGCACTTGTCGGATGCGAGGTTCAACATTCCCTGGGCATCCTACAAGCCATCAGCGAACCATCAGTTCAATGTTCAGCGGGCCTCGTTGGCAGACCCTCCACTAACACACTGATTCAAAGCTTCTGGATATGGGAGGACAATCAGAAATTGCAAAGCAAGCAAGCAGGCCTCGGCAGCGTCTCTCCTCCCCCCACAGCCAACTGCGCGGAACCAGGGTCATTGCGGAAACACCACAACTAACAAACTGCACTGTGCCGCTGGTTAGTCAAATAGCCCTCTGACGCTTTTGTGCCTCCTGGTCTGTTTGTCTGTGTGTGTGTGTGTGTGTACACATGAATGTGCTTAGACATACGACACGTCGGGTGATGCCGCACAACATCATGAGGTGTCGTGCACGCGATGCGTCCTACCGGGCACCGGGGCCTAACGCATTGGGGTGGCACGGTGCGTCGGGATGTGGTGGGCGCCGCCACGTCGTAACAATCCCTTTGTCACGTATGCGCACACCCCGTGTTCATGTTGGCAGGCCTTTGCCCTTGCCCTTGCCCGCACCTGCAGGACAGTGGCGAGGCATCAGACAGTACTCCGGTCCCCCCCACTCCTGCTCCTCGGTATATCCCGTGCCTCAGCTCTGCCTCCCAGGCCCCTACAGCAGCCCCATCACACCTCATCAGCAGCAGGAGGCAGGACATCCTTGAGGTTTGCCGCAGTCAATCGCTGTTTCAGTTTGGAATAATCCCCGTCCGCGTCCCCGAACACAGACTTCCGAGAGACCCCCTGGCAAACGGCAATGAACCAATGTGGAGCATGTGGGATGGGCCGGGAGTAGGGGCTGGGGCGGGACCGGGTGGCATGGGATGTTGTGGAATTCAAATGAGGGAAAAAAATTGCGTTGTCCAGGAGCCAGCACACCAATGAAGCACATAACGGGATGGCACTTGAAGGGCAACCAACGGCGGTGGGTAACCGACGGCGGTTGAAGAGCAACCGACGGCGGTTGGAGGTCGACGTCTTTTAACAGAAAAAGGAACAAAATTGTCCCCTGCAAAAACGCCGTGGGTTTGCATTGTGAGTAGCCGCACCGTCGGGCCACAGCACGCACGTTTCGCACAACGTGCCCGCTGTCCGAACCGGGCATCACCACGCACCATCTTGAATGCCGGGGTGTGCCGGTGTGTGCCGGGGTGTCGCAGGCGTCAGCACCGCAGTCCCCCGCACCGGGTGGGGCTGACGGAGGCAGCAACGCCAGGAACTGCAGCAGACGGGGCGGGGGCGGGGGCATGGGCACGGACAGGGCTTTTTTTTGGTGCTGAATTTTTAGAGCCGAAGGCGCTGAAGATAATTTTTGGTCTAAAGCAATGGGCGCCGAAGTCCGAGAGGAAAATTTGGCCCAATACTTTAAAAGGGGGGGGGTCTGGGACCCCTGCCAGCCCCCCCCCCCCCCAGTGGTGCCGAGTTGTTAAAAGGAGCCCTGGGCACGGACCTCACTGAGCATGACGTTCATCATGCAGGCCCCCAGGCGCTCCATGGCGCAGTGGGCCCATCGCTCCTGCTGGGAGGCCCCCGCCGCGTTGAGGGCAAACCACATGAACAGCTGTGCCACCAGCAGCTCCATGAGGGCCGCCCCGTCCTCTCGGGGCTGCAGCATAGACTGCACCACGTGCACGGACTCCGCCATCCCCACGCCTTGCAGGGCGTTGCCCAACAGCTCCACTTTGCCCTGCAGGAGGGTGCACAGGGGCATGGCACCGGAAGGGGATGGGCCGGGGACAGAGGGCCACCTCACGATCAGCCGGGGGCAGGGGGTGATCATTGCCCTTGCCCACTAACAGCCCCCTCCCCTAAAGGGTGGCTTCTGCTGGGGTGATCGTGTGGGGGCTCCTGCGGTGCTGCCGCTATTTGAGGGTTGCTTTGTTCGTTGCGGTTCTGTTGTGGAGTTCTCTGTGTTGCTGGTGTTTGTGGTTGCGTTGGCCCGGGACCGGGGGTTGCTTTGAGTGGGGGTGCTGCTTGTGCGGGGCTTTGCTGCCTGCTTGCACTTTCGGCCCTGGCAGCCATGGTCCGGGTCAGTGCCCCCATTTTGTTGTTTGCCTCCCCACCCGCCCCCCCCCCCCGTTTGCCACTGTTCGTTGGACACATGCAGATACACCCACACCCACACAATAGCCACACACCACAATTGAGCAATCCAGTACACTGCCACAAAAGACAGGAGGGCAGCCCACGCTCTGTGTCACTGTGCCGGAACAACACACACACACACACTCACTCACTCACACTCACACACACCTTGTCCCTTTGCCCTTTCCATTAGCGCCGCATGCCGTTTGCCCCCGGCAACCCCCCCTATCCCCCCCTCTCCTTTTTTTCCCCTGCTTGGGGCTTGTGTCCCGCCTGCCCCCCCATTGTGCCCTCTCTTCACGCACCTTGCCCTGCCCTCCGGTAGGTGCTGGTGTCTTGTGTGCGCCGTTCCTTTGTGGTGCAGAGCGTGCCGTCGTGGCGCCTGGTGTGCTGTTTTGGTGCTGTTGTGCCGCTGTGTTGCGTGGCACCCCGTCTGCGTTGCATTGGGTGCTGGGGGGTCAACCCCTCATTTGCCCCCCCCTCAATTCCCTTGTCGAAGCTGATATTGTGCGGGGGAAACAGGTGTAGAACAAGGCCCCTTCCCCACAACAACGTTCCCCCGGGGACGTGAAGGAGTGGCGGGCACCAAACCACACCCGTGTGCCACACTGGCAGGGAGGGAGGGAACGCAGACAGACCGCGTGGTGCTGCGCACTGGTACTTGCATGTCCCCGGGTTGTGTGTCTGTACAGTTCCTCCGCCTTCCCCTGGGCGCGACTGCCCATCTCCCTTCAGCACCCCTGAAGATTTGGTCTTCTAGAGAACATGCTTTCCAAGACAGCGGAGTTTGGAGGGTGCTCACCAGGGGTGGATATAGTGGGGGGGGGGGTGCCCCCCCCCCCCCCCCCTCCCCCCCCGATTACGATTATGATTTACCCGTTTGACTGACCAAGCAATTTTGCCAGCTGTTTTACAAGAGGACTGATGGCCCAAAAAGGCACCAAAGCAGGTGATACCCTGGATTTCATCCCATCAATCAATCTATGAGCCTGTGCATATACCGTTGTACTACTGAGCCAACCTGCCAGCCCTGAACACAAGACAATACATTGCACAGCGGTTGGTATATCCCATGAAGACAGTCCACACAGTGCAATCATTTCTTGACACATTTTGCCAAAATGGCTTGCAATTCCGAATCATCTTTGCCTGAACTGCCTGAGCTAATTGTAATCGTAATCGTTATTCCGTCATCACTGCCTCCTGGCTCAACAGCCCCCCCCACCCCCACCTTGGTAATGTCGTCACTATTATATCCACCCCTGGTGCTCACCACCACTGATGTGGGGAATGTAACGTAGGGCCAGGGGGTTCCAGATCACCAAGTGTTATGCAGCCCAAACACCGCCAGATGCCCACAGGCCCACAGATTGCGTAATCCACGATTGAGGGGAAATGCACACATGTTGAAACTGTATTGTGCCCCTTGGTGCAGCCTTGCTGTGGGCAACACCCAGAGTACTGAATGTTCTGTTTCTCATGACCAGGAGCCATGAATAACTGTCCTCAGCCAACACTCAGCCAGCCCTCAGCAGCAGCGGGCAGCAAAGGCAGCAGTAGCAGCAATAGCAGTAGCAACCCAAGTGAACCCTCAGCACAGTCTGCCAGTACTACCACAGCACAACGAGCAAAAAAGTGCAAAAGCCGAAAAACGGGCTGGACCGTGTGCTTCGGCAGTCGTGGTAGCATTACCTGAAGGGAGGTGGGGCTGCCGTGCCATTCAATCCTGGGAGAGCCCCCCCCCCCCCCCCCTTTGGATCTTTATAAGAGGAGGAGGCAGGTCTCGGTGGGTGCCTCGATCTTGGGTTGGTGGGTGCTTCAAACCCCTCCCCTTTGAACCCCCCCCCCCCTAAAAAGAGTCCCTTGAGTGCTCCTGGGACGCTCCCAGCCAGTCTGGCACTCTGCGCAGCGCCACCTGTGACCCTCTGGGTCAGTCAAGGAGTGCCTCAGACCACATGCCCCGTGCACCCCTCAGTCGTGGGCTGGAGGAAGCCGCAGGTCACCCGACCCACATGTAAAGGTCCGCCCATAGTCTGTCCGACAGCTGGGCGTTCCTTTGTTGCACTTGTCAAGGCCCCATCTTCACCTCCTGTACAGACCTGCAAACCAGTATTCGCAATGGCTTCCTTGGCGGCCTCTGGGGATAAATGATCCGGCATCAGAATACTGATCATATTCACCAATTTCTGCAACGGAGGGCCATTTGGTACACAGCACAGGCGCGGCGAGCACATGCACACACACGCACGCGCGCACGAGCAACAAACAGGGCAGCAAAGCGAGTCTCTTAGCAGTACCTCCTCTGTGCAGTAATTTGGAGTGAGCAGGTGGCAGGTGTGACCCCTGCTCGTGGTAACAGTGTGTGGGTGTGTGTGGGTGTGGGTGTGGGTGTCTGTGTGGGTGTGTGTGTGTGGACGGGTGGGCGGGTAGCAGCTCAGTTGGGAGGGCGCCAGCACTCCATTCTGAGCGGGCTGGGGACTGGGAACGGCGCCTGGGGAGGGGAGCAAGGGGCCCATGCAGCTCCAAGGCTGAGGCGGAGCCGTTGCCTGCCTGCACGCACCACGTCGTGGCCCGGCAGTACGCAGAGGGGCCCCGGTATGTGTGTTGTGTACAGGACTGACATCTGCGGTGGCACACCCCTGCGGACCCCTGCGGGGGGGGCCACGTGGGCCCTGGTGGTGGCCCTGCAGCGTTTGGGTGTTCCGGTCCATTTATGCAGTGGAACATATCCCTTGCCCAATGCTGTACAGGGGGCAATGGGGCGATGTCAATGGGGCGAAGGCTCACTCACATACGCATGGCGGCATGATCATTGCATCGCCTCGTATCCCCCCCCCCTCTTGCGCAAGCACGGCCGCGGTCCCAAAAGTCCAGGCAAAGCGGTTCAACGCTTGCGCACGACACACACAACAGCAAAGCCCGGTGCGTGACAGCCATACCGGGAGTAGCAATATTGGCCACGGCCGAAAATCACATCCAAACAAACCGCATGGGGTTGCAACGTGTGGTACAATGTTGTGATGAACAGAATGCACCATCACAGACATGAATGAGCCCCCTTTCCCCTCCACAAGTGCGTCACAAACGCCCAATCCTGCACTCCGGACCACGAAAAACGAAAAAAAGCGGTCCCAAGAAGTCCTGAAAACAGCGGTTCAACACCCACTCGATGCTTGGACAAGCCCGCAAGGGGGGGGGGGGGGGGTAGGAGATGGTGAGCCTACTGTCACCACAAATGGGGCACCACAAATGAAGCCACCCTCCGGCGCTGCACGCTTCCATCGCAACGACCATCGTCTGTACCAGCGGAGGGGGGGGGGGGGTTCTGGTGCGGGATGTGGGGACGGCGGTAGGGGATGGGCAGGCCCATGTCATGGGGAAGAATCCCGATTCGCACTTGAAGAGTCAACGCAACACCATCTGTCGAGGCGGCGCAAGATTGGGCAATGCGGGACCAGCAGTTAACGAGCGGTGCACTGCCCGTGTCGCAGGGACATGGGCCCTCCACTTGCGCCAGAGTGACCCCACCGCTATTATGTTGGAAACACCGACAGGCGGGAGGGGGGATGGATGCAGATGCGGCGGCGGGGGGGGGCGCGCGTCAATGCGAGCTGCCGCATGGGCTGCCCGCAGCATGACGCATACATCGATCTGAGCGGCATCCCCGTGGAACTCATCAATCATCAGCTGATCCGACTGGCGGGCCACCACATCGTTGAAGAAATGCAGCAAGATGCGTCCGTCCTGCATACCGCCAATGAACACTGGGTGCAGCTGGACATGTTTGGCATTGGGAGGCATGCACACACAGAACCATCAGGCAAGGCAACCATGACGGGAGGGCGGGACGTCCCTGAGAAATAAGCCCCCCTGCCCCCCCGGGGGGTTATGGTTAGGCCATGAGGGGGTGGATGGGTTGCAGCTGGCCAGGCCAGCACAAGAGTTACCCCCCACAGTAGCAAATAAAAACACAGACTGGACACGAAACATAACCACACAGACATAAAAAAAAACACACACGAGCTAACCTTCAGTTTGTATGCCGCAAACTTCAGGTGGGAGTATCGGAGCCTCCAGCCCTCATGTCAGGGGGTGGGAAGAATCGCGTGGAACGGTTGGGCGTTCCATGAAGGGCTGGACGGGCACCGTGCAGTCGAACTGGCGTCCAGTACCTTTGGTATGACATGCTGATTGAGCACGGTCAGTCCCAGGGGGAGTGGGAGCAGGGGAAAATAAGGGGCGGTGGGGGTGCAGCTTTTTGGGTGACAGCAGAATGTATATCCCACTGCCAGAGAGGGGGGGGGGGGGGGGCAGGAGACCGTGAAGTGTTAGAGGCGCCAAAGGCGCCGAACAAATTTTTTGGCCTTGAAGGCACCAGAAAAATTTTTTGATTGGCCGATGAAGGCCTGGAGAAAATTTTGCCCAATCACGAGGGGGGGGGGGGGGGTCAGACCCCCCCTCCCCTTGGAGATGCTGAGTTGTTAAGCAAAACTCTGCCCACTGCTTGCCTTGCTTCCTCGTTGGGAATGGTTCCCTTTGGCTGGTGCATGTGGATCCTCCACCAGCACCACCGATCCCCGGGCACCCCGAGCCACACATGGCCCCGGGCACTGGCCTTTCAGCCGGCCGCTGTCCTTGGCCACTTCCAGTGCCAGGGGTGGGGACCGGGAGGCGGCCCATCCCATCCAAGTGGAGGGGCACGCAGGGCATGCGGTTGCGACTGATCCCCCACCGGGAAGGGGGCCACAAGAGGCCCCATACACCCACCCCCTGCCCCGCATGCACACTCCCCAGACCCAAACACCGCCCGGCCGGGGGGCACGCCCCCACACAACATCTCCATCAGCTCAGTCCCCATGTGCAAGGCCAGCGGGCGGGGGTGCACAACGAAACGTGCGGTTGCCTTCGGCACGGCACCTGGAACAGGGGTGGGGAGCAACTTGGGACACGGAACATTGTGGGGGCTCAGTCGTGTGCCTCGCCACAATCAAAATCCTTTCTTTGACCGAAATCGGTTTCCAAAATCGAAATCAAAATTTGTTTTGCCAAAAAAAAATGTACGCTGGTACAAAGATATAAAGAAGGCCTAAGAAATCGCATGCGATATTTGATGGGATATTTGACAACATCCAAAAAAAAACGATTCGGAAATATTTTGATTTTTGAGTCGTTCGGGTGGGGGAACAAGCCCTTGGGAAGACCCAACCCACCCACCCAAGCACCCAATGGCCAACTCAAGCGAAAGACACACAAAGAAGGCCTCCATTCCACGCACCCTTGGCAAACCCTTGCACTCCACGCGGGACATGTGATGGGCATGCCACGCGTCATGGGCGTGCGGTGGTGGGCCATCAGAGAATGGCCCTCGCAGTGTCTTGGGCGCCGACAGTGCGGCCTTTGGTAACTGAGTGCGGCCCAAGGCCAGAGATGGACGGGGGGTGTGCCATCAAGGCTGAGGGAGGATGCCGTAGGTACTTGTGGGTGTACGCATGTGTGCGCCTTTTGAGGAGTGAATCCTCCACTTGGGGATGGGAAGGTGGGTCGTCCACCCGTTGGGGGGGGGGGAGGGAGGGCGTGGTCCCAATACCACCGGACGGGCTGTCGCCGAGATCGGGCAACACCTGCGGCAGGTCCAAGAGGTACGCCATCGCCTCCTTGTCCAGGCGCCCGTCACGGGGGGCCGCAGTGCCGTCCGCGTTGGTGCTGGGGGTCATGTCCGCGGGCGGGGCCACCGGCACATGGGGGGCCTGCCCCTTCCGCTGGCTCCCGGTCCGGGACAACGGGGGGTCACTGTTGCTGCTGGTCCGGTGCGCCTTGGACTTGGACAGACCTGCAGAGCGGTGGTGGGGGGGTAAGGGGGGGGCGATGGAGGGGCACAGGGACGGGGGCATGCGCGGCCCCACAGTCCCGGCATGACCCCCCTCCGCCGCCGTGCGGCCGCCCCGGGCACTTGGCGAAGGGGACTTGCGGAACAGGGGGCCTCAGGGGCATGCGGTGTGTTGTGCGGGGGAGTGGCCCAGCTCTGCCATGGGGGCGCCGCGTGGAGGTGGAGCGGGGTTCAGGCACAGGCCGTCGGGGGTGCTCTGAGGCAGTGGACCCCCCCCCCAACATCTCAGTGCTTCTCGGCAAAGAAATGAAACGTATGAAAGGGGCCCTTTCATTGGAGGCCGCTTCCCGGCACACAACCGCTTTGGTGGCCCCTAATCCCCTATGCCCTGCTCCAACACTGGAGATGGTATTGTGCCTAAAATGAGAGTGTTGTACCCCGCCCCCCCCCTTGTATAAGCTACGCCAAAATCCCAAATTAATACGGTCTTTACGCCTACTGTAGCTTGCACACGGGTGTAGCTTGTGCGCGACAAATACAACTACCAACACCGGGCACCCAGGCCCAAAAAGAGAGGATTGCATGGTGAGCTGGTGCAAGAAAGGGGAATATAATGCACAAGGATACCAAAAATCAGAGCTATGTGGGTTCAAGTGGGCAAACACTCACAACAAATGTGTCCATGACTCTATGTGACTCGCAAATTCGTCATCAAACCCATGTCTTATGTGGCTGCACTACGTTTGGTGCCGAATTTAAATTAGGTCCCAAATTAATACGGTCCCTACGCCTACTGTAACTTGGACAAGGGCGTGGCTATTACAAGGGGGGGGGGGGTACTGCAGCGCATTGGGTTATGGCGCATTGCGGTTGGACTCCTCCCCTCATCTTCGAAATGCCGCCCAAGACCCCCCCAGGCTGAGGCTGGACCTCGCCCCAGGCCGCCACGTTGCTGCCGGAGAATACACCGCCGCTTGGCCGATCGCCGCTGTACCGCTGCCCTTCCCTTGGACCGTGGGCCTTTGGGGGTACTACTGCGCGTGTTTGGGCACCCGTTTGCCAAAGCATGCGCTTGTTCGTGGGAAGCCGCTGGGGACAGCGCGTGGCAGTGGAACACGGCAGAGGGTTGGGGAGGCCCAGGCGGCGTGGGGGCCTCCACCGTTGCAGGCACCAGTGGTACAGGGGGGGGGGGGGGGGCGATAAGTTCGTTCGGGGGATGACCACCCCAACCCTCACACTGCCTCACACACACACTGCACTGCCAAAGCCCCTGGATTTCGCCGGGGGAGAAAGTCGCCACCTTCCTTGAAGACGACATGCCCCCCCCCCCCCCAGGCTCCTGTTAAAGGGGGGGGGGGGGCAGCCCCCTGTGTGACATTCCGTCTGGTTGTTGCTCCTGTACGTGGCCCTGGACAATCACCCGTTCTGCCCTTCGCATGTTGCGTCGGGTCGCTGCTTCCTGTCGGCCGCTGCGGCCGATGCTCTTGCTGGTGTTGTTTCCACGTTCGCAGAGCCCAGTAGTTGGTGTGTTGGGGCTGTGCTGAATGTGGCATGGTGTGCCGTTTGCGCGTCAGCGGCGCCCAATAATTGGCGTATTGAGGATGTGCTGGTTGCAGCCCCCCCCCCCCCCCCAGTGGTGCCGAGTTGTTAAAAGGAGCCCTCCCCCCCCCCTTCTCTGGATTGAGGGTCGTCAAGCCGGCCCCCTGAGGCTGGACCACGGGTGTTGCAGTTGAACGAGGCTCCCTGAAGAAGGGGGGAGGGGGGGGGGGGCGGGTCCCCGACTGGGGGGCTGGCACCGGCCTTGATCACCGCTGATGCGAGTGCGGCAGGCCCCTGAGGGCAGGTGCTCGCATGAGGCCACAGGCACTGGCACGGCCCTGAGGGCCGGGCGGAGGAGAGACCGGCATCGACCCCCGCCATTTGCTTCGTCAGCTCCTTCAACTGCAGCTTGAGGTGCTCGTTCTCCCGCTCCAGACGCCCACACTTCTCGCGGTACTCCGCCATCTTCTGGTCGTTGTAGACCGTCACATCCGCCAAGTGCTGCTGCAGGGTGTCCATCTCCGCCTGCGCGATGGGGCGTGCGGTGTGCACAGGCCCGGGTTCACAATTCAAAGGCCCAGGTTCACCATTTAAAGGCCGGCGCTCACCGTTTTAGGGCCCAGGCTCACCATTTAAAGGCCCGTGTTCACCATTTGGATGCCCAAGCTCGCAATTTAAAGGCCGAGGCTCACCAATATAAGGCCCAGGCTTACCATTCAAAGGCCCGGGCTCACCATTTTAAGGCCCGGGCTCACCATTTAAAGGCCGGCGCCCACCGTTTTAGGGCCCAGGCTCACCATTTAAAGGCCCACACAGACACGACCGCCTCACTGCCACAACAGGATTGCCATCACACTGTGCACGCCATGTGCCCCCCCCCCCCCGCCCCCAGTACCGCACGCCATGTGCACCCCCGCCCCCCAGTACCGCACGCCATGTGCCCCCCACCGCAGGGCGGCAGTTGCCTGCACCTCACGGGCATGCGGCAGCTCACAGCTTCTCCACTATCCTAGAACTCCATCCAACTACACGTGTCCCTGGGATCCTTTGCCCCCCTTCCCCTTCTCCATCTCCTTCCCCTGCGCCACATACCCCACCTGCCCCCCTCCCTGTACCCCCCGCATGTATGTGTGCGCCGTGCGTCTGCAGTCACAGGGCGATGAGTTTGCCATGCGGCATACATCGTGTGCAAGTGAGTTCAACACAATTGGGTCGGGGGGCGCAAATATATATATATATATATATATATATATATATATCTCTCGGGGACATTCATAACCTGCCAACTTTCTGGGTTTTGGCACTTTTCGGCACTTTCTACAACTTGCGCTTTTGTGTGCAAACATGTCGTCACCTGGGGGGGGGGGGGTATGTGTATACTTTTTGAAATGTGCAAGAAAACGCCGTTTCAGAAATGTATGGGTTTGGGGGGGAGGGCTTGACATTTTTCAGGGCAGCACAACACATAGGACGGTGCACACAAACACGGCACTGCACCGTTTATCCATTTTTATTCAGAATCACTGTCACTGTCAGCATTGCTTTTTTCAGGCAGGGCGGTGACCCCATTAGGGCAGACATCCCCCTGTTTGTGGACATGGACATATTTCTTCAATTTTTGCCAATCCTGCAACCTCCGTGCTTTCACTGGCACCCAACCCTCGTTAAGGGGCATGGCCCACAGGCCATCGGTTGTGAGGTTCACGTTTCGTTGTTTGATCAACCCCACCTTGCGCCAGGGAATCGCCTCACTGTATCCTGATTTCAGCCATACATAACCAGGATGGGGCTGCAGAGGGCACCCGCACCCACTGTGCACCCCCAGAGCGAGCCCTTTTGCGCGCCAAAGGCTTTTGTGGTGCGTCCGGGGAAGCAACAGCCCGTGGTGTAAATTTGTATGAGGACATGGCAGCTGCCTGTTAACAAAAAGAGGCAGCAAGCAACACATGCACCGTCCGAAACGGACGAAAATCTCAGACATGTCGTCAGTCCAGCAAGCAGACCTGGGTGTTCCAAATAGCCCTTTTCAAGGGCTTTCCGGATATGCCCCACATACCCCTACCTCCGGAACACTCAGTTGGCAAAAATGAGGCAACAAGGTCGCCAACCCGCGAAAACCCAGAAAGTTGGCAGGAACAGCGTCGTCCCCGAGAGATATGGCGAATACGCAATTTCCCCCCCCCCCCCACCCTGGGCCCTGATGTGCAACTTGGGGCAGGACTAGGGACCCCCCCCCCTATTTTGGGGTCGGGAAACACAAAAAAACATGTCTTAGAAGTGAATTGGATGGTTATCAGTGGGTATTTGCCCCTATAAAGGGCTAAAATGGCTAAACTTAGGCTAAAATTAGGGTATGACATCACTGCTGGTAGGATCCTAACCAGAGTACTAAAAATAACCACTAAATCCTAAAAATAACCCACACCACCCCTATATACACCCAATGACATACTAATTCAGCATTTTTAACATATCCTTGTCCATTTTCATGTCCCTCAAACTATTATTGGGGGTATTTGGTGCTAGTATTAGGGGTTTGGACCACAATTGAACCTATGCTTAGTACTCTAGTTAGGATCGTACCAGCAGTGCTGTCATACCCTAATTTTAGCCATTTTAGCCCTTTATAGGGGCAAATACCCATTAATAACCATCCAATTCACTTCTAAAACATGTTTTTTTGTGATTCCCGACCCCAAAATATGGGGGGGGGGGGTTCCTAACCTTGCCTCATAGTGCACCGGTTGGCCCAGGGTGGGGGGGGGGGAATTGCGTATTCGCCATATATATATATATATATAAATATATATCCTCCAATCTACACCCCTCTCCCAACTCTAGGTGGCTCCACCACACGGCTCTAAGGTACGTGCGAAGGGCACAAAGTGGTGCATACATGTGGTGGAAGGGGCTAAACTCGGTCAAAACGGGCTCAAAACGGGCTAAAAACACTTGTTTGAGCATCCCAAATGGTCCGGGATCACTTTTGGAAAAACGCGTTTTCGACCCATTTTTGACCCATTTTTGGTCCCAAAATGGCCCATTTTCAAGGCATTTTGGGAGTTTCCATGGGCCAAAACCCGTCGCCACGGGCTCAAAATGGGCGAAAACCACTTGTTTGAGCATCATAAATGGCCCGAGATCATTTTTGGAAAAACGCGTTTTTGACCCATTTCTGACCCATTGTTGGTCCCAAAAAGACCCATTTTCAAGGCATTGTGGCATTTTCAATGGCCCAAAACGCGCCACCACGGGCTCAAAACGGCCTAAAAACACTTGTTTGAGCATCCCAAGTGGTCTAGGAACAACTTTGGAAAAAATATTTTTTTCGCCCTGGGGACCCTGGTGGACCCACCGTTGGCCCCCACTGTGCGTGGGCTGGCCGGCCCTCCGGCTGCACCAAGTGACCACTGGTACGGGGTCTACGTGTCTCGTTGGGCGAGTCTGAGGCTTGGAAACCACAAAATGTGGGGGGTTGCGGGTGGACTAGGTGCCCTCGGAATTCGTTTTTGAGCCACGTAGCCTAAGATACGGCCCGTTCTTGGTTTCGGGGGGTTGGTGCACATTGCGCAGATTTTGGGGCTTTTTGGCGCCTTTTTGGGCCATTTCTCGGAAATATCGTGGAGTTAGAGGGCACCAAAGGGCCCTTGGTCGCGAGAAAGTCAATCCGCACGTGGAGTGTAGCAGCCGTTTGCCTTCGCTTGGCTGTTTTGAACCCTTACTAGGGCTGTATTGGGCGAAAAATGGCTGTTTTTGGCCCAAAACTGCGCAGATTTGGGAGGGCACCTCCCGACTTGGCGCCCCCGCCCCGGGCCGCCAGCGGTGAGTTTTTGGCTCAAAACTTGGATTTGGCAAGGGCACCACCTAGGCTCCAAGATGGCTACATGGGGAAAAGATCCGAAGCGTTGGGACGGAGCAATGGCCAAAACGGCAAGGAGACGTGTTGTTGTTGTTGTTGCTTGTTGTTGCTTGTTAGCTAAATTTCAGGGGAGAGGGGTGTAGTAATATATATATATATATATATATATATATATATATATATATATATATATCCTCTAATCTACACCCCTCTCCCAACTCTAGGTGGCTCCACCACACGGCTCTAAGGTACGTGCGAACGGCACAAGGTGGTGCATACATGTGGTGGAAGGGGCTAAACTCGGTCAAAACGGGCTCAAAACGGGCTAAAAACACTTGTTTGAGCATCCCAAATGGTCCGGGATCACTTTTGGAAAAACGCGTTTTCGACCCATTTTTGACCCATTTTTGGTCCCAAAATGGCCCATTTTCAAGGCATTTTGGGAGTTTCCATGGGCCAAAACCCGTCGCCACAGGCTCAAAATGGGCTAAAGCCACTTGTTTGAGCATCATAAATGGTCCGAGATCATTTTTGGAAAAACGCGTTTTTGACCCATTTTTGACCCATCGTTGGTCCCAAAACGGCCCATTTTCAAGGCATTGTGGCATTTTCAATGGCCCAAAACGCGCCACCACGGGCTCAAAACGGCCGAAAAACACTTGTTTGAGCATCCCAAGTGGTCTAGGAACAACTTTGGAAAAAATGATTTTTTTCGCCCTGGGGACCCTGGTGGACCCACCGTTGGCCCCCACTGTGCGTGGGCTAGCCGGCCCTCCGGCTGCACCAAGTGACCACTGGTACGGGGGTCTACGTGTCTCGTTGGGCGATTCTGAGGCTTGAAAACCATAAAAAGTGGGGGGTTGCGGGTGGACTAGGTGCCCTCGGAATTCGGTTTTGAGCCACGTAGCCCAAGATACGGCCCGTTCTTGGTTTCGGGGGGTTGGTGCACATTGCGCAGATTTTGGGGCTTTTTGGCGCCTTTTTGGGCCATTTCTCGGACATATCGTGGAGTTGAAGGGCACTAGAGGGCTCTTTGACACGGTGAAGTCAAGCCGCACGTGGAGTGTGGCCACCGTTTTCCTTCGTTTGGGCGGTTCGCCCGGGTTTGGGGGCTATTTTGGGCGAAAATGGCTGTTTTTGGCCCAAAACAACGCAGATTTGGGAGGGCACCTCCCGACTTGGCGCCACCGCCCCGGGCCGCCACTGGTGAGTTTTCGGCTCAAAACTTGGATTTGGCAAGGGCACCACCTAGGCTCCAGGATGGCTACATGGGCAAATGATCCCAAGCGTTGGGACGGAGCAATGGCCAAAACGGCAAGGAGACGTGTTGTTGCTTGTTGTTGTTGCTTGTTGCATGTTGCTTGTTAGCTAAATTTAAGGGGAGAGGGGTGTAGTAATATATATATATGGCAAATACGCAATTTCCCCCCCCCCCCACCCTGGGCCAACCTGTGCACTATGGGGCAAGGTTAGGTACCCCCCCCCCCATTTTGGGGTCGGGAAACACAAAAAAACATGGTTTAGAAGTGAATTGGATGGTTATTAATGGGTATTTGCCCCTATAAAGGTCTAAAATGGCTAAAATTAGGGTATGACATCACTGCTGGTAGGATCCTAACCAGTGTACTAAACATAGGTACAATTGTGGTCCAAACCACTAATACTAGCACCAAATACCACCAATAATAGTATCATAGGACATGAAAATGGACAGGGGAATGTTAAAAATGCTGAATTACTATGTCATTGGGTGTATATAGGGGTGGTGTGGGTTATTTTTAGGATTTAGTGGTTATTTTTAGTACTCTGGTTAGGATGCAACCAGCAGTGATGTCATACCCTATTTTTAGCCCAAAAACCCTGTCTACAGCTCTCCCACTGTTCCATCCGAGCCCGAAACCCATTTTTTTGTGTTTCCCAACCTCAAAATAGGGGGGAGGGGTCCCTAGTCCTGCCCCACGTCGCACACTAGGGTCCAGGGGTGGGGGGGGGGGGAATTGCGTATTTGCCATATATATATATATATATATATATATATATATATATATATATATATATATATATATATATCTAGGTGGCTCCACCACACGGCTCTAAGGTACGTGCGAAGGGCACAAAGTGGTGCATACATGTGGTGGAAGGGGCTAAACTCGGTCAAAACGGGCTCAAAACGGGCTAAAAACACTTGTTTGAGCACCCCAAATGGTCCGGGATCACTTTTGGAAAAACGCGTTTTCGACCCATTTTTGACCCATTTTTGGTCCCAAAATGGCCCATTTTCAAGGCATTTTGGGATTTTCCATGGCCCAAAACGCGCCACCACGGGCTCAAAACGGCCGAAAAACACTTGTTTGAGCATCCCAAGTGGTCTAGGAACAACTTTGGAAAAAATGATTTTTTTCGCCCTGGGGACCCTGGTGGACCCACCGCTGGCCCCCACTGTGGGCTAGCCGGCCCTCCGGCTGCACCAAATGACCACTAGTACGGGGGTCTAGGCGTCTCGTTGGGCGATTCTGAGGCTTGGAAACCATAAAAAGTGGGGGGTTGCGGGTGGACTAGGTGCCCTCGGAATTCGTTTTTGAGCCACGTAGCCCAAGATACGGCCCGTTCTTGGTTTCGGGGGGTTGGTGCACATTGCGCAGATTTTGGGGCTTTTTGGCGCCTTTTTGGGCCATTTCTCGGAAATATCGTGGAGTTAGAGGGCACCAAAGGTCCATTGGTCACGAGAAAGTCAATCCGCACGTGGAGTGTAGCAGCCGTTTGCCTTCGTTTGGCTGTTTTGAGCCCTTACTAGGGCCGTTTTGGGCGAAAAATGGCTGTTTTTGGCCCAAAACTGCGCAGATTTGGGAGGGCACCTACCGACTTGGCGCCCCCGCCCCGGGCCGCCACCGGTGAGTTTTTGGCTCAAAACTTGGATTTGGCAAGGCCACCACCTAGGCTCTAGGATGGCTAAAGTAGAGTCAAGCTCGAGGCGATGGGAAGGTGCAGTGGCCAAAACGGAATGGTGACGTGTTGTTGTTGTTGTTGCTTGTTGCTTGTTAGCTAAATTTAAGGGGAGAGGGGTGTAGTAATATATATTATAATATATATATATATATATATATATATCCTCTAATCTACACCCCTCTCCCCAACTTTAGGTGGCTCCACCGTACGGCTCTAAGGTACGTGCGAAGGGCACAACTTGGTGCATACACGTGGCGAAAGGTGCTAAACTCGGTCAAAACGGGCTCAAAATGGGCTCATTTCACTTGTTTGCGCATCCCCAATGGCTCAGGGTCACTTTTGGAAAAACGCGTTTTTGACCCATTTTTCACCCATTTTTTGCTCCCAAAACGGCCCCTTTTCAAGGCATTTTGGGATTTTCCATGGGCCAAAACCCGTCCCAATGGGCTCAAAATGGGCTACAAAACACTTGTTTGAGCATCCCAAATGGTCCAGGATCACTTTTGGAAAAACGCGTTTTTGACCCATTGTTTACCCATTTTTGGTCCCAAACCGACCCATTTTCAAGGCATTTTGGGATTTTCCGTGGGCCAAAACACGTCACCACAGGCTCAAAACGGGCTAAAAACACTTGTTTGAGCATCCCAAATGGT
Source organism: Eutreptiella sp. 'Long Island Sound 2002' (assembly GCA_964036045.1). NCBI lineage: Eukaryota > Euglenozoa > Euglenophyceae > Eutreptiales > Eutreptiaceae > Eutreptiella > Eutreptiella sp. 'Long Island Sound 2002'. The sequence goes on along the minus strand of OZ038380.1, from coordinate 188,221,007 downwards.
CCACGATCACTTTTGGAAAAACGCGTTTTTGACCCATTTTTGACTCATTTTTGGTCCCAAAACGACCCATTTTCAATGCATTTTGGGAGTTTCCATGGCCCAAAACGCGCCACCACGGGCTCAAACCAGGCTAAAAAAGCTTGTTTGAGCATCCCAAGTGGTTTGGGAACAACTTTGGAAAAAATGATTTTTTTCGCCCTGGGGACCCTGGTGGACCCACCGTTGGCCCCCACTGTGCACGGGCTGGGCTGCCCTCCGGCTCCACCAAGTGACCACTGGTACGGGTGTCTAGGCGTCCGTTTGGGCGATTCCGAGGGGTGGAAACCACAAAAAGTGGGGGGTTGCGGGTGGACTAGGTGCTCTCAGAATCGGATTTTGAGCCACGTAGCCCAAGATACGGCCCGTGCTTGGTTTCGGGGTGTTGGTGCACATGTCGCAGATTTTGGGGCTTTTTGGCGCCTTTTTGGGCTGTTTCTCGGACATATTGTGGAGCTAGAGGGCAACAAAGGGCTCTTTGTCACGGGGCAGTTGAGGCGCACGTGCCGGTTAGCAACCGTTTCCCTTCGTTTGGCCGTTTTGACTGGGTTTCGGGGCCTTTTGGAAAAAAAAAGGCTGTTTCCAGACACAAAATGCGCAGTTTTGGGAGGGCACCTCCCGACTTGGCGCCCCCGCCCCGGGCCGCCAGCGGTGAGTTTTTGGCTCAAAACTTGGATTTGGCAAGGGCACCACCTAGGCTCTAGGATGGCTAGAGTAGAGTAGAGCCCGGAGCGATGAGGCGGAGCAATGGCCAAAACGGAAAGGAGAAGTGCTTGTTGCTTGCTTGTTGCTTGTTAGCTAGATTTAAGGGGAGAGGGGTGTAGTAATATCCTCCAATCTACACCCCTCTCCCAACTCTAGGTGGCTCCACCACACGGCTCTAAGGTACGTGCGAAGGGCACAAAGTGGTGCATACATGTGGTGGAAGGGGCTAAACTCGGTCAAAACTGGCTCAAAACGGGCTAAAAACACTTGTTTGAGCATCCCAAATGGTCCGGGATCACTTTTGGAAAAACGCGTTTTCGACCCATTTTTGACCCATTTTTGGTCCCAAAATGGCCCATTTTCAAGGCATTTTGGGATTTTCCATGGGCCAAAACCCGTCGCCACGGGCTCAAAATGGGCGAAAACCACTTGTTTGAGCATCATAAATGGTCCGAGATCATTTTTGAAAAAACGCGTTTTTGACCCATTTCTGACCCATTGTTGGTCCCAAAACGGCCCATTTTCAAGGCATTGTGGCATTTTCAATGGCCCAAAACGCGCCACCACGGGCTCAAAACGGCCGAAAAACACTTGTTTGAGCATCCCAAGTGGTCTAGGAACAACTTTGGAAAAAATGATTTTTTTCGCCCTGGGGACCCTGGTGGACCCACCGCTGGCCCCCACTGTGCGTGGGCTAGCCGGCCCTCCGGCTGCACCAAATGACCACTGGTACGGGGGTCTACGTGTCTCGTTGGGCGATTCTGAGGCTTGAAAACCATAAAAAGTGGGGGGTTGCGGGTGGACTAGGTGCCCTCGGAATTCGGTTTTGAGCCACGTAGCCCAAGATACGGCCCGTTCTTGGTTTCGGGGTGCTGGTGCACATTGCGCAGATTTTGGGGCTTTTTGGCGCCTTTTTGGGCCGTTTCTCGGACATATCGTGGAGTTAGAGGGCACCAAAGGTCCCTTGGTCACGAGAAAGTCAATCCGCACGTGGAGTGTAGCAGCCGTTTGCCTTCGTTTGGCTGTTTTGAACCCTTATTAAGGCTATTTTGGGCGAAAAATGGCTGTTTTTGGCCCAAAACTGCGCAGATTTGGGAGGGCACCTCCCGACTTGGCGCCACCGCCCCGGGCCGCCACCGGTGAGTTTTTGGCTCAAAACTTGGATTTGGCAAAGGCACCACCTAGGCTCCAAGATGGCTACATGGGGAAAAGATCCGAAGCGTTGGGACGGAGCAACGGCCAAAACGGCACGGAGAAGTGCTTGTTGCTTGTTGTTGTTGTTGCTTGTTAGCTAAATTTAAGGGGAGAGGGGTGTAGTAATATATAATATAAATATATAAATATATATTTTTGCGCCCCCCGACCCAATTGTGTTGAACTATATATAAGAATGCTATAAGAATGCTCATTGGCCGGAGCTTCATCCACAGGCATTTCCTCTACCGTCTCACGAAATGGTCCCCGGCCAGCTCCTCCTGCACCTCTGGAAAGCCCACCCAACTCCACAACACCAACGGGTTTGGTCGCCGCTGGATTCGGTTCCCTTCTACGCTGTGGACGAGCCCTCCGCCACCGAACAGGGACCAAAAGAGACCACACCTTGACGTGCTTCTCACGGGAGGTGTGGCTTCTCCATGACGTGAACAACAGTTTGAGGTGCTGCTTCTTCCAGTACTCAAGCCTGTGGGCGTCGGGGGGTTGAAATCCGCGTGATTGGGGGGCAAGGGTAGGGGGGGGGGGGGCGGGGGTCAGGCAAAGGCCACGAGGTGGGGGGAGGCTAGGGGTGGGGTGTGTGTGATGGGCAAGGGGTCATGGGGTGGGGGGATGGGAGGGGTGAGGGTTGGGGGGGGGGGGAAGCGAGGGACAGGAGTTTGGGGGGATGGAATCTTCCCCTGGGGCAGGAGGCCTCGCGTGCTCCCGCCCGTCTGACGGGCCGGCCTGCGTGCCGGGGCGGAGGTTCAGGACTAAGAGCACCCTCGGTGCCGCTGGTGGAATGCTCTCCCATTGAGTGACCTCCGGAGGGTGGACTAGATAAGGCGGAGGGGGGGGGCGGGGGGCTTGATGGGGGAAGGGGCCCAGGGAAGAGGCAGAAAAGGGGGGGAGGCCGCGAAGAGTTTTTGCTGCACTGCCATCAGCTCCAACCGCGCCTGCCCCCACGGCCTTCATTGCCCAATGTTCAATGTGCCTTTGTCATCAAGAGCATGCCATCGCTTACGGCCCCCTTGGGGGGGGGGGGGGGCTGACCCACCCTCCCACCCAGACATATCCCCCCCCCCCCGGGTCTGCTCCAGTCAGCCCGGCCCAAAAGCCAAGGCATCCCATGAGCAGATGGTATCCTCTGCAACTACCGCCACCACCTCAGTCACAACACCTGCAACTTCCCAATTCTCCACCATCCAATACCCCCCAAAAGCAGACCCCACCGCTGGGGGCGAGGGTGGCCCAAAACTGGGTTTGACCTGCCCAACCATCTCTTCACTTGGGGGGGGGGGGGGGCTCCAATGATTTAAGGGGGGGAAATCAGGACCATGCCAAATTTGAAATGGTAAAGTTTTGGTTTGGAGAAAATTTGGCACCAAAGGAGAAATATGACTGGAAAATTTGGCCGCAGGATTCCCAGATTGTGGCACAAAAACAGTCGTAGACCATGAATGGTGGTTGCCATTCCCAGTGAGAGGCTGGTGAGGTGCTGTTATTTCTTGGAGGCTTCTGGATGGTCAGTGATATTTCTTGGAGGATTCTGGATTGTTGCTGTTTTTCCTGGGCAGATATTGCAGCAGTTCCAACTAGCCTGCCCAAGGGTCCTTGTAGAGCAAAATGCGCGGGCACAATGAGAGTTCGCATGCCAAGAGCTCAAAAAAATGACACCTAGAAAAACGATTTCCGACCTCAAAATAGCGTGTTGCACAATTTGCACACTCTGACACTGTTGTTGTGCCCAATTTTCCTAACTGTGCCCGTTTCCCCCTTCCCTGGTAAGCAACGGCCTGATTGAGGGGGGGGGGGGGGGGCTGATGCAATTATCACATTTCTGCATGTTCTGCATCTTCATTTCTGCCCCTCCCCCGTGAGAAGCCCCAAAGGTGTAAGCGTCAGGCGAGTGTAGAAAAGTGTCCTGCGAGTACTCACCTGGCACCTGTAAAAAAAATAACAGAATTTATTGTTCTTACTGTCAGCACGAGCGCACCGTGTTTGTTTTCTTTTTCTGAGTGTCACTGCGAGTGCTGAGTGCCATTGCAACTTGGAGGCAAAGGCGCCTCCCGGCCCCACTCCTCTGTCATCCAATGAGAAGAATGCAGTGCAAATGGCAACACTCCCGGTCTTGTTCTGGTCAGGGTATGACCACGCTGGGGCTTAGTAACCCCCGGTCCTCAGGGGCCTGCCCCCCCCCCCCCCCCAACACCCACATCAGACAAAAAGTCCTCAGGAAAAAAAATGCAATATTTAAAGGGGGGCTCGAAGTTGAGGGCTGTTTGGCGGCACACAACCTTTCCCTTTGTCCCCCCCTCCCCCTACGCCCCACGAAGCGCATCCCTCGTCAAGAGGGTCCGACAGACAGGCAGTTGTGCAGGGGGCAGTCTGCACAGGGGGAGCGCAGTGCCCCAGGCCAAGGCACAGCGGGGCATCCGCAGCCTCCCGCTCCATGGCCCCCACGCCCCCCCCCCCCAGTGTCTTGGCTGCCGGGAGGCACAAAAACAGGCGTGGCATGGCACACGGTGGTGTGGGGCGGGGCCTCGTCACGGTTCGGTTTGCACAGTGCACAGGCTGACCAGGGAGGGGGGGGCAGGGAGGGAGGCCGAAGGGGCGCCCGCTCCCGCTGTCCTCAATGCCGCAGTGGCTTCTACAGCCCACCCCCCACCCCCACACACACAACAGCGTTTGCCCCCACCCCCCCGCTTTCAACGTCTGATAGCCCCTTGGTCCCAGCCCCTCTGAGAGTGCACACTAACCGCACCCTCACGACGGCATGAGACATGGCATTGGAACGAAAGGCCCTAGAGCTCTGAATCAGTCCACCTCCACTCCATTCCCTGCCCTCAACAATCCAATCCCCCATCCGGCGGGGTGGTCCAAGCCCCATCTTCCCCATCAGCCGGCACCACACCGGCGACACTCTCTATGCGTACCGAGCGTTCGGTGAAATGCACACACACCTCTGCCTCTGACAGCTGCACGATTGTGCTGCTACGCCGTCAGTGTAACCCCAATCGTCGGCACTGAAACCCGCTGTGTGTGTGTGTGTGTGTGTGTGTGTGTGTGTGTGTGTGTGTGTGTGTGTGTGTGTGTGTGTGTGTGTGTTTTGTGTGTTGTGTTGCGCACCATTGGACCCCAGGTGGCTGGTATGCCCCAGAACGTGTGAGCAGTGGTACCGGCAATGCCCTTTGGTGTCCTGGGCACATGCACCAATGCATCACCTGCCATTGAGTTCGTCGTACTTCTTCTGCATCTCCTGTGGGGGGCCAAATGCTGCCCGCTGGGCCTGGACGTATTTGATATCCTACACGCAGCAAGAAACAGTGCACATCACATCACATCGCATTGCATCACATCACATCACATCACATCACATCGCATCGCATCACGTCACGCCACGTCACGTCACATCACATCACATCACATCACGTCACATCACGTCACGTCACGTCACGTCACGTCACGTCACGTCACGTCACATCATGGCATACCCTGCACACCCTGCCTACTGCACAAGGGCACATTGCGCACCCCACACACTCCTGTCATGGTATGCCTTGGCCCTAACTAATGTGGGGAGAAGAAAGGTCAAAATCAGGTTTTTCGTATCGTTGATGGTTTTGGAGCGGTTTTGGAAAAAATCATTTTTACACCTGTTTTGACCCATTTTCCAAATGTTTTCCACATGCACCATTTTTCAATGCGTTTTAGAAGTTAGCCAGATCCCGCCGGCCAAACGCAGGTGTTCACAGTGTATAGCTTTCATTTATCCCTTCTCAGATAATCCCAATCCATTTGACCATCCCCCCCCCCCCCCAAAATGGCCCTAAGGAGCACAGAGGTGCTGTGCAGCATGCAACCTATGCATCGAGCTATCAATGGAACTGACCCATCTCCCAACATGGCGAGGCTTTCCATTGAACCGCCCAACCGTCCCATAGTTGGTCCCCAAACACACCACTTTCAACGAACTTTGAGGATTTACAGGGTCAAAACTCTGCAGTGGCTCTTCGTGGCCTAAAAACACCATTTTTGCAGTTGGGAAACAACCAATTTCCCCCAATTCCTCCCAATTTTTGTGGACCACGCGCGACATGAAACCCAACCCTGGCATGCGCACAATGCACCACTTTCGATTGCCAAAAGTGCAAACCCTCCTGTGACCAGATAGCCCAATGTGCTGCACAAGTTGGCACGACGCCAGCCTCCCATTATCCCCCCACCTTCCCCCGCCCCCCCCCCCCCCCTCCCGCTACCTCCCCCTCGCTCGCACCTTGCGTTGCTCGGCACGCATTCAGGCCCCTCGCGGTAAGCCTATGTGAAAGTCCCACAGTGCCATGCACAGGTCACAGGGTAATCAGCGATGAACGTCGCAGCATACCTAGGCATTCTGCCAAGGCAAAGGGTGGGGGTGGCTTTGTGCCGTAGATGTGCTTCTCTGGGGCAGTCAGAGGGTTCCTCCTGTGGGCCACCTGACCTGTAACTGCACTGGCAGTCTTTTGGCGCAGCACATCTCCCCAAACTTACTCAGCCTTTATGGTAACCCCTGACTGGAAAACTGTGTTATGGCGGTGCAAGGGCATGCGCAAGAACGCTGATGCTCGTCAGGTCTTCTGGCCGCCAAGGGGGAGGTGGATTGCTACCTGGGGCTAGGGCACCGATGAGGCCACACGGTGCGGGAGCGATGCACACATGTGCGGGGGCTATGCTGAACAACGTAACCCCGACAGGCCTGCACAGGGCACAATGCTGAAATGATGTGCCCCAATCCCCCCACCAGGGATGCATTGGACGGGAAGGGACCTCAGAGGCGGCTATGTAGGCGGTTGGAGGAGGTTGCCAAAGCGGTTGGGGGCGGTTACTGTCGGTTACAAATGCCGTTGAAGCTGGCACTTGGCGCCAGGGGGCAGTGGCTGGCGTGTGCCTGAGTTCGATGGTTGTCCCCCCAGCATGACCACAGCAAGTGTGTAGCGTTGTTGCGCGGTGGTGTGTGGCGGTGAAGTCTGTTGAGGGGTTGCGGCTGGTCACACGACTCCCCGGTACTGCGCTCGCTACTGCCGCCTGCCAGCACCAAAGGACAGCAGCTCTGTGGCCACCAGGGCTGGGGGCAGGGATGCATTGGAAGGGGGCGACATGCCAACCCCCCCCCCTCCAGGGCGCCCAGCCTGTGCCGCAATCGAAAGCCGTGTGTGCGTGCCCAAACAATGAATGCAAGGAGGTGTGCGATGAGGCGAGGAGCGGCACAGGGCATACATCAAAGAACCCTGGCTCACTGTACACAGACATGGCGAGCGGCAGCATCTCCGGGGCGATCAGGTCGCCGTCCATCATTGCGTCTTGGAAGGACATGTCAATCTTGCCAGAGAAAACGCTCTGCGAGGAGGGGGCCAGACCCGACGCAAGGGCCCCGTGCACCGTGCGTGGCGTGGGGGCGGTGCGTGGAGTGCAATCGCCGCCGTGCGCCGCGTGCACCACGGAGTGCACGGGGGCCGGAGTGCGCCGCGTGCACGTCCTGACCGGCGGGTCCGAATCCTCACCCTCGATCCCCAGACCGGGGGGCGGAGTGAGGGTTGTATTGCCTTTTGCACCGGGCCGGGGTGCCCGGCACGGCTGTACACACGTGCCGCATGCGGGCCACTGCGCTGGTGATCCGGGTCTGGGGCCGGGGGAGGGGAGGGGTGCCGGCATCAGGGCGGGGCATGGTGTTGCGGCTGGTGTTGTTTGGGGCCACCGTCTCATTGATTCAGGGTCACCCCGCACGGCCGTTTGTTCACCCTTTTTTGTGGCGGCCTGGCCCACACCCGCTCCCTCGCTGCGGTGGGTGTGGGTTGGGCACGCTGCCTGCGGGTGCTGCATTCCTCTGCACGTGCAAACCGCATCCGTGGGTCACCGGCCATGCGCATCTGTTCTTCAAGCCACGGCGCCAAGGGGCCAAGGGGCCAAGGCAGCCCCCGGAATTCCGGCTGCACTCCTTTCCGGGCTCTGTCCTATGCTCTGCCCAGGCCTACGCCAGGGCCTCGAACGGGCGGCTCCCCAGGCGGAGGGGGAATGGAGGTGCAGGCGTGACACAGGGCCGCAAGGCAGGGCTACGTACCGGTCGGCCCGCTGCCCTGGGCCTGCGGGCCTCCTGACAATGCCCGCAACCCATGACCCTCCCCTGCCTCAAACCCTTTGAACCCTCAAAACATAGCACTGGGCCATCCTCAACCCCAGGGCGAAACTGGGGCATGCCGAGGGGAAACGAGGCGGGGAGAAGGGGTGGCTTGTGGGAGACAACGGCATCGTCAACAGATGAGGGCACAGACCGTCCGCACGCGTTCAAAGCACGGGGCAAAACGGTGGACCACTGCAGCGCCTGGGGGCCTGCGGGGCGCACCTGCTCGGGTGCTGGGGCCATTACACCGGCTGGAAAGCCCAGTGGACCTTGGCACCGGACCGCATGACAGGGCAGAGCGGAGGGACAGAGCGCAGAAAGGAGGGCAAACTCCGGGGACCGCGCCCCTCGTCTTGAAGAACAGATGCGCGTGGTCGGTGACCCCCCAGAGGCGGTTTGCATGTGCAGAGGACCCACCGCTCTGCAGGCCCCCCCTCCGTCCCCCGGGCCCTGCCCGCACCGCCACGGCCGCGGGCAAGCATGTGCGGTCCCTTGGAAAAAATTCTTGTGCTGCGGCACGCTGCGGCATGCTTCTACCTGCACATGTGGGTACCTACGCATCTGTGGGAAATTGAACTCACAAACAAAAGACAACATGCACAACACTGTTGGGCCGAATGGGTGTGCTTGGTGTTGACTGTTGACTGGATGTTGTTGGTGCAGATGACTGACTCATGACAAGACAAAAAAAAAACAAACTGGGGAGACATGGGGCAGGCAGAATGTCTCCCGTGCAAACAGAGCAGGAACAGGCAGACAGACACATGAACTCAAAAAATTGGATGCTGCGGGATGCTGCGGCATGCTTCCAAACCCCTATGTGCAGCTCCAAAAAACGGGTGCTGCGGCATGCTGCGGCATGCTTCCAAACCCCTATGTGCAGCTCCAAAAAACGGGTGCTGCGGCATGCTGCGGCTGCACATGCTTGGCCGCGGGGTCGCATGGGTGGGGGCCAGGGGACGCACTCCCCACGCACCCCATGCACCTGGTACAGGATTTGACGGACGGCGCGGAACACCGCGAAGAGCGGGGGGTGATGGTGCCCCACCCAATTGATGAGGCGGTCCATGACGACGCAGCCGGCGGCCGTGAGAGGCATGCAGGGCTTGGGGAGGTCCTTCGTCTCGAAGGCCGCCTGGCTCAGCACCTCCTGGCACTTGTCCGCGATGGTCGCGGTGTCTGCAAGGGAAAAGGGTGGGCCTGGAGGGCGGCCGCAGAGGGACGAGGGACGCTTGTACCGGGGCGGGAGGGGAATTCTGTACGGGGTTTTTTCCGCAGGGGAAAATTCCGCACGGGGAATATTCCGCACCTGTCCCAAAAAATCAAGGGAAAATTCCGCACCTCCCAAATCTTGAGTGCATTGCAAACAAAGGGGATCCTGGTATTGCGATCCCCAAAAGACACACAATACAACAAAGCAACCAGCAACGAGTGGTGGGAAATATTGCAGAGCATACCCACAAGCTTGCGCCTTGCTGCTGATGAGACACCAGCACACATTAGCCCCCTTATTCAGCATGATCACGCCAAGAAAAAAACTCAAACGGGTCCTACGGTGGCTTACACAGGCAAAATTCCGCATGGGGAAAATTCCGCACCTCCCCTCGAAAAATGAGGGGAAAATTCCGCACCGAGTTGAAATACGGAATTTTCCCCGCGGAAAATTCCCCCCGCGGAATTCCCCCCCCCCCCCCCGGTATTTGCGGGTGAAGCCTGTTCTTTTGCAACATCACTGGCTTCAATGTTCAAGTTTACACTGGCGAGACGGGCAAAATCTGTTGAACCATCCGGCTGGACACTGTCCAATCTGTTGGCATATGCGAACATGTGATGGCCTGTGTCCTCTGGAATTCGAACGGCTCAGTACCACTGGGCGACCATTGTGAAGTAGAGAACGTGGGGGCCTTCCTTCAAGGGAGGCCCTGCAGTCGGGGTCTGCGGAGGCACAGCCCTTAATTTCCTCTGGGTAACCCCCTTCCTGCACCCCCCCCCATTCAACCCCGCCGTCCCTCCACGGGGACCCCATTGAGTGAACACTCCGGCCATCAGCAGCCCGTGTCGAGACCCCACATTGCATTCAGTGGGGGACTCTCTGGTGATTGTGGACACGCCTGTCCAGTCAACACGACGGAATTCGATCCGTCGGGCGACACCACACGTGGGCACACAATCCGTCCCTTCACCGGCACGGGCACGGGGGTGGGGCCGGGCATCGCAAAGACGGAACGGAGGGCGGAATAGCACGGCAAAGATTTGCGGAATGGCAGCCGAAACGACCGGCCCAAATCTCTGGAGCATTCCCGTCATATTCCAGTTGCTGCTGCCCCGAAACACGGTCTTGCGACAAGATACGGGGATACCGCGATACGGGGGCAACAGGGCAAGAGAACCACGGAAACACAACCAACAGCAAACAAGAATACAACACTGCTCGCGGCCCAGCGTGCAAAAGCAAAAAGGACGCACTGGCAACATGCAGGCTCACACGCACTCGTGCGTGCCATGGGCATGTTGGCTGAACCATGCATCGACATGCCCTGAGCGGCGCGGGTCAGCAATACGCGTGGCACCGGCATCCTTGATGCCACGGGGGCCATGCCTCCCCCGCACAAAAGGCAAGGGGCCTGGAGGGGGGACGGTACATACACTGGCCAGCACTCCTGGCCTTACGTGCCCACCACCAGTAGCCTCACTGCGCATGCCTTCCCTGAACACCAGAAGGCCGGCAGACCACAGCAGTTTTAGCGAATCCAATCACTGGCACGCCCCGCCCTCGACTCGGTCAATCACAGCCACTGTGTACATCCCCGACATTCCTGAACCGCCCTTCCAACAGCCCTTCCGATGTCCTCTACTTCCGGGGCACAGGCAGGTGCTGCAGCTTTTGTTCGGTCGCAATCTCCTCAAAGACAGCAGTCAGCAGGACGAGAGTGAGAGGAGGTGAAGACCGCCCATGCCCAACCGAATTGGACCGTACTGTCCCCTTCCTGTCCCCGCATGAAAAGGGGCAAATCCACGTGCTGTGGAGGCCCCCCTGCTCAGGGGGTCCTCCCTCCCCACAATACAAACACACCAGCGCCACCGCGGGGGGGGTAGGGGGTGGGGGAGGGGGGGCGGTCGGCGGTGCGGCAGGGCCTTGGGGCCCGGCAGCCGGGGTCTGCCTTGCCCCCGTTCAGTGGCGGGGGCGCTGACTGTGGGCCTGGATGACCAGGCGAGGCCCCCCCTCCCCCAAAAGAAAATGCACCTGGTCAACGACACGGGCAACAGCCCGTGTCCAGGACAGCCGACCCCAGAGTAGTCAAACAGGACAAGTCATCCGGGGGCTCCGTTGACAGAACCAAAACACGGTGGGTTCGGACCCACAGAGGGTCAGAATGAGCAGTGGCGAGAGGCCAATAGGCGCCGCCAAACGCAAGCCCTGATACTGAGGCCTTGTGCCGGCGCCGGGGTGCTGCAAAAACCCACTTGGGCTGCTGGGAGGCAATTCCGAAGGAACATTGTCCTGCCCCTTCGAAGTATACATGACGAAGTATAAATGGGGTACTGGGGACTGCGTCTGTGGGCGTGGACGTGTCGTTACAATCGTGTGGGTGTGGGTGCTGGGGTCGGCTCATACCTCGTGACATGGCGTGAACAATTGGACAGACGAGAGTCGTGCATCTTCCGGCATCTACCACGCCCCCGCCCCCGCCCCCACCCACACTGATGCCCCACGTACGCCCACGCAAATAAGCCCCCCCCCCCCCCCACCACCAACCGGCACACTTACTCAGCCGTTATGGCAACCCCCACCCCCCACCCACCCCCCGAGCCCACAAACACACACCTTGATCATAAAAGTAACCCTCCAAGTACGTGCTCAGTGCCAGCCACTTCTCGTTCAAGGTGATATTGCCCTCCATTTTGGCACACACTTTCCTCAAAACTGTACGGTGAGGAGAACCATAGGTTGCACGTAACTACGACGTCACCCGCACAGTGCGGACTTGGAAAAGAGGTGACACCCGGGGTCGAGAACGGGACATGAAAGAAATTGAAAATTTGCATTTCCAAGAACAAACAACTACTTCACCACGAAGCAAGAGGGAAGGCTAACGGTAGCGAAGGTTGACACAAATCACATTTGATTCAACACGGACCTTGTTGCATCACTTCAAATCCGCTGGAATCTTGATCGGGTGAATCCATGCCTAACGTCAGTACACCTGCGGCGTGCTCTGCGTGTGGTGAGTGCACATCGCCTCCACGACGTGGGGATACGTTTCGTCGGGTCCGATCCTTCAATGTCACCCCAGAATTGTCAAGTGGGGGCAAATTGGAACGTTTTGAGGAAGGGGTAATGACCGGCCTAAACAAATCAAACGCACGCACGCATGCATCATCAACCGCAATTTGACCGTTGCCCCGGAACTACAGGTTTGCAAGCATGCAAGCAAGCCCAAAGCAAACACCATGCATGCAACTACAAAGCAAAACCCAAATCATTGTCTCACCAAAAGCTTGCCCGGCAATTCAATTGGGGCGGAATTACATTACATGAGATTGGCATTGCATTTGCATTGCATGGCGTTGCCATACGTTGCAATACATGTTGCATTTCTTTACATTCCGTTGCAAAAAGTGAAAAGTTGGAAGGGCAAGAGTGGATGAATTTTGGTGTCAGTACAAGTGTGGTGGAAATATGGGATGAATTTTTTTTTTGCGGTATCGATCCTCTGCCTGCTTGATAAAATGAAATGAAGCCAAGAATGCATGAGATGTATGGTAGGAATCTACTTTTGGACTCACATTGAGTGTGAATATGAAGCACCAATTCAATTTAAAAAAACTTCACAGACTCTGCTGACTCGACATTGTAATGTGCCGCGACGCGCTAGTGATCTCCGTTACTCTACTTCAGCATGAGCATGCCACTGGAGCTTGGAAGCTCAATCCAAACGAGATAGGTTTCAATCATGGAAAACGACGAGCGGTGGCAACCGCAATGACTAGAGAAATAAGGACCCCATACGTTGTGGGATAGGAACGAGCGGTGCTAACAAGCTTCTTTCCTTTGGGGATGGTAAAAACTAGTTCGACATAGTGCACGTGCCCATGCTTCTTGTTGCCTTGCAGACTTTCGTCTATTTACAGCTTGCCATGAACACACGAGTCGTATCATCACATCCACGGTGAAGGCAAACAATTATCACTATGTCGGTGTGAAAAACAACAATCTTTCGCAATACATCACGACCGGTCTCGTCCTTCGCGTTTGGTTGCACCAAGTCCACCTATTTCTTAGCGGCACGTTCCCTGGTTTGTATTTTGCAAAACTAGGTGCACGCACCTTCAAACTAGGTGCACGCACCTTCCAAACGTCATCGGAAGGTCTCTCTATGATTATATGTTTTTGATGCTTACCCACGAAGATGCTAGCTTTTGCCGTATGCAGCTTTGGATTTCCCCCAAATATTCAAATGTAGTGGAAATTGAGGCATTTTCTTCCCACACACCACCACCACCAGATACAGTTTGGCAGAACAACGTGACAAGCCCACGTTGGTCTGCTGCTTTTGCAAATGCTTTCAGTGCTTTCAGGATCCCTTCCCGTCACGCTACACCCGACCAATTAGCACCTCAACCGAGGGCTGGCAACGGTTTGCCGACAAAGGGAGCATGCGTTTTGGATTCTGCGAAGCACAAGCTCAGCGGTGGGTGGGGGAACAAACCCATTTCTCCCAATTGCAGTTCGCAGCACATGATCCACGTTGTGCACGGGCGCTTGGACTGTGAATGCGCTTGCCATTCTCCCCAACTGTCGCTTTTTTTAAGATAGGTCCAAAATTCCAGTGCACTCACAACAGCGGCAATAACATGGGATGAATCTGCAGGCAGGATGTTGCAGGATAATTCCCAGGTTGCTGATCTCAAGAATGTGGGGGGGCGGGGCTTCCCAAGTGCACTGCCAAACTTGAGGCAACGAGGTTCGGACCAAACACAAATCAATATGGAGACAAAGTTCTGAAAATAGGGGCTGGCGCGCTGATTGACAATTTTTCCGCATGACAGACCACCAAAAGGGAAACGACAATCGCAGTTGCGGGTATTCATCAGATGGTATCATTGATGTGGTTGCACAATTCCTGTATGTGGGTCGTCCTTCGTAATTGACGGGAAGTTGGATTGCTTTGCCTGAACAGTTTCTGTTTCTGTTGCAAGGTGCCAGACAAATATTCCGCATCGTTCGGTCGTTCGGTCCCACGCGCAACTACTAGTTTAACGCAACTGAACACAGCGCTGCATTTCGGTACTGTGGTTACAAAGTGATTTACAGTATAATAACGTCGACGAAAAACGAAAATGTAAAATGTAAATGTTAAAAAAGAATAATGTGGCCGAAAAATGGATAATGTAAAATGTTATTTTTTAATTGACGGGGGTCTCGGATAATGTAATTGGATGTTTTTCTCAATTTTTGCTTCGGCGCCTTCGGCGCCCCATGTGGACTCCCTCTCACCCTCTGGAAGGCACATAAGACAAGCAGTACACCAAAGCAACACTGATCTGAAGGATGACTAAAGCATTGTCACCGTGCTAGTCCCTCTTGGGTCGCTTGACGCGCCTCCCTGACCGAGTGAAGCACTCGACCAGAGGATCCGGCAAAACAGTGTCCCTTTCATCATCCGTTACCTCTACCCCGTCACCCTCCCCATCTCCCATGGTAGCCAAAATGTCTTCCCACTCCGCCTCATCCGCCTCCGTATCTTCGGAGTCGGAGCCCGAGTCTTCAACCGCACCATGGCGACGGGACCGTTGTCGCGGTGCATTCTCGATAATCTGATTCATGCCGCCGCCTGAAACGGCAAAATCCTTCGACCGACCACCAGCCACTCGGAATAGTGTTCTCGCGGCCTAAAGGAGCAGTCACACCATCAAAAAATGTTCCACGAAGTGCAACGTAACGTAATGTAAGACCATTGATGATGTGGCAACCATACCTCACGGTCTGAAGCTTCATTGAACAGGGTAGGCCGCTGCACAACATCCCAAATGGCCATCAACCCGGCCTTGTCCCATCCGTCTTTCAGAATCTTCGGTTTGACTTGTTCAATTCTTTTCTACAAAAAGTGAGCGTTGAAGTAATCAGTATTTGACATTTCGCTTTTGTGTCTAATAGATGTGGATGAAACATACCTTTGCACTTACAACCCATGAGATGAACGGCTCACGCAATGTGGTCAACCGGAAATCCATCTTCAACTCGGAGGCGGCTACGCCGTTGTCAAATTGCTTCTTAGCTTCCAAAGCCAACCAAGCCGCAAAGAACGAAGTTATGAGATGCTTCAAAACACTATTCACCGCCACATCCAAAGGTTGTAGCATTGAAGTACAAGAGGCGGGAACATAAAGCAAAATGCAATTGGGGTAGGTGTCTGCCACCCACTCCAAAATAGAATCTAGCCGATGCACATAGTACACGTCCCACAAGAGGATCCATTTTTGTGTTCGGCGACAACTCAACTGTTCAATTTGGGGCCGAATGTAATCGTCATGCAACTTGGTCACATAGTTCTTAATAGTATCCTCTACGGACCAGTGAGATTCTGAAACATCATGGAAAACATCCTCTTTGAAAGAGTCCATAACACCTTGCTTTGGAAGAGTGTTCCAAATGAGCTGGAACCTACCGGCAAACTTTCCCGAGGCACTTACCCCAAAGAGAAGCGTGAATTGCCTCTTGTCCCCAAAGCCTTGCAATGACACTTGGTCCGAGCCCTTCTCCCCAAAGGTTTCCTTTGAACATGGTACAAGAAGAACCCCGGTTTCGTCGGCATTCACAACCAACTCCGGTGGAATATGGTGCAAAGCACACACATATACCAAGCGCAACAAGAAGGTTCGCTTAATCTCCTCAAAATTATCGGGGAGGGTTCTTTGAGCTTTGCTAACACGGCGCCATGAAAGCCCAATCTTGCGGAAAAAGAAGTAGTACCATGACTGCTTAGGCCTCCATGTGTTCTCATTCACGGAATCTAAATAAGCCACCACCAATGGCTGAATGATGGCACGTGTCAAGGGGAGGCCTGCTTGGGAGTGACTCACAATCATTGACGCAATTTGAAGAAGCGTACCGTGCGACACACGGCAATTGGGATGACGGGTGAAGTCTCCGATGGCATGTGTCCGTTTTGCCCTACCTTTCTTGGGGTTGGGTTTGGCCGCCTCCTCTAACAATTTCTTTTCCTTGGCTGGGATGGTTTTCAACCTCCACGTTTGCACCGTTGGATACTTCAAATCATTCCCAAGCGGGCAAAAAAGGGGGCGCAAATGCTTGTTACAATATGCCACACATTCGGATTCCTTCATCTTCATTTCCTTTTGCAACTGAAAAAAGAGCTTCATCACGGAAAGCGGTTGTTGATACCGCGTTGCCGTTTCGGTCTCACCTGCCTCATCAACCTCGTTGGTAGGCAACGAATTTGCATTCAAAGAATTTGAAACGGAAGATGAAGATGAAGAAGAGGTGGCCAAATCAATGGTAGACACTATGGGAACAACAACTGTAGGACTTGGGGTTAAAGAAGGGGCGGACTCCGGCTCCTGACTCTCACCTAAAGCAATCGCTCGAATAGCTTGATAAAGGTCATCTTCATGCTTCGAAATCAAAGACTTGCGGCCAAAAGCTCCCTTTCTAATTGGATTAGAAGAAACCTTGTATTCAACATCCTTACCCCATGGCAAACCCCACTTCAAAGCAAGCTCTCCACAACGATTCAAAAATTGGGCCTCTCTCTTTTGCCTCTCAACTCTTTCACGGTCATTAGCCTTCTTAATTTCACGAACTTCGCTTGGAGTGGGTGTCCTCGGTTTGGGGAGAGGCGCAAGGAAGGAATGGAGAAGCAATTGCTTGGGCTTCTTTTTTTCTTCTTGTACACCCACATTGAACAATTCCTCATCTTCTTCCATTGGTTCATTCCTTGGTTCATCCTGTGAGGGAGATTTATTTTCATTATGAACCCAAACTCATCATTGTGAAATTCTTTAAAAAACGAAACAAGAAATACCATTCCCAATGTAATAATAGTCCAAAACACGAAATTCGCAAATTGAAGTCTGTTGCTGCGCAGAACTGTGCTCTGCGATCGCTCCGATCCCTGCAGGCCGCTGCGCCGATCGCTGCTGAAAATGGGCGCCGATCGGCGATCGCTGCTGAAAATTTTATAAAAAAGCGCAAGCACCAGGAGTCAAACCAATGTCCGCCAAGTCGTACCCGAGCGCGCTGGCCGCTAGGGTACTCCCTCTCGGCACAGCGAGCACATCATCTGTATAATGTTAATGTAAATGTAAAGTAAATAATAATGCTCAGCACTGCATAATGTAAATGTAAATTTAAAAAATAATAATGCAGCCGGAATCGGGCGCTGTTAATGTAAATCACTTTGTAACCACAGTAATGTAATGAATGGCTTTATACATTTGCATGTGCACAGCTTCTCCTCGCATGTTGCCACCAAAGGATACAATCATCCACCTCTCACCAGGTACTTTTGGATTCCACAGTACCACTGCTCGAGCAACACGTGGAACTACTTCTTTGAAGGCCCTGACCCACTTTTGAGCTTGACTGAAACCCTAGGTTCTAGCTTCAATGCGACAGGTATAAGCCTAGAAGAGAGGTTAGAGCAAACAAGACACGCCTACGCTGCAGCCATTGGTCTCACTTTTACAGTTGAAAATTGCTCCACCAGGATACAATTTTTGGATGTCGAAATGGGATGGGAACTGTTATGGAAGCCTACGGTGAATGTCAAAAAGCCGTGTTTTTCTGACCCTAGGGCAACCCAACCCACCAGCCCAGAAAAGGTTGCTTGATGTCCAGAGCCCTACAGCCCACCATATTGCAATCATATGTAAGTGCATGCATGAAACACTGCGCCCACAATGCCATCCCAGAGACACGGTACCAAGAGAACATAGTACGCATAGCCGCGTTGTGCCTTTCCTGGAGACCTATAATGCTTGTCGATTACGTTGGTCAAATCTATGAGGCAGTCAGAGGATTGGCACGCGCCTGTGCACCTGTTTAGCTTGGCACAGACCTATGACCTACGCGTGCACGGGACATGCTATGCAATCTGAAATATATGCGGTGTTCTCATCCACTTCCTGTGTGCCGTGAGTAACAAGTCACAGAGAAGATTGGAGTGACGGTGGTGGTGAATGGAACGAACACCCTTTTCCGAGTGCCCTAGGACTGGAACATTAATGGTTGTGTGGGCTCTCACCTGCACCGTGTGTGAACATTGGTGCTTATGCCTTGATGTCACTCCCGTTGTCCGCAGAAAGGCTTGACCTTGTGTTGCACTCCACTTTTTGTTGCTTTGTTAGGGATAAAGGAAAAACTTCTGAGAATGATATTGATGTCAAATGGCAAACCTTCGTCACAAAAAAGAAGGGGAAGGGCAAAGATAGAGTGTATGGTTACAGCTTCTTTTCTGGTGGTGCACATAAACTCATTGAAGCAATTGTTCAACCAGAAGGTGGCATTGTGTGTCAAAAATGGAACTCTGATTGAGCATGGGTGCCACCCAAGACTCTAGTCATGTGTAACGTCATTGTGGTTAGCATGGATCATGGACAGGGATACTGCATAATAATGTTGCACCTGTTGAACACCCCAAATCCAAGGTTGAGGGACAATGTTGACATCATCATACTGTGGGCCGCAATTGAAACCTATGGCAATCTGCAAGCCACTTGCATGTTGCAGTGTCCGTGGCTACTCAACAAACAAAGGTTAGCGGCGAACTTGATGGAGCAGTTGACATTCACTACCCTCTCAAAGAAATAGGAAAGTCACTGGTGTCCTCTGGATGCGATATATCAAGTCTCAACTACCAAACTCAAGTCATGAAGGAATTGGAGCTCCATGGGAGAGAGCAATGGGACGAGAAGCGATGCTGGGGTGTGGACTTCTCACCGATGGACTCCACCCGTTTTGCATGTGGTGTTGCACTTTCTGAGTGTCTATTTTTTTTCGACCCTACCATGAGCAATATTGTTATTGGCTGAGGAGTTGGTGCCTGCGTGCTTTGCTGAGCTAGTTGTCTAATGTTACATAGGTCAAAAGCTGGTGGACGAACCAGCGTCATTCCACTCTCACTCTAATTTCGAAAGCCAATAACTGCAATGTCAAATTCAATCGTGAGCAAGCAGTAAATAGCATATGACTGTGCTGAGCATGTTGTTCAATATTATGGCCTTTGGCAGCCTAAGAGACCTTTGTACAAAATGAAAGCTGGACCCCCCCTATTGCAACCACCTTGGAACAAACAGTGCCCACCATTGCACTGTGCTCGCCTTTGTACTGGTGCGATCATGGTTGCGAAGGTTCGGTGCTCACTACAAGTGCTTTTTGAGCACTGGGCCACAAGGGATTTCACTAGCCTTCAACATAGTCCAAAGGGCTTGGATAACTTGTAGATTGGACTGCATGCACGTGAAAAATGCTTTACATTTTCCAATCTTGACTACCAATGCCAGGCAGCTTGCATCGGCAGCCATTCGCATCGTGGCACGTGTGTTGCATGGATTCCAATTCACGAAGCACGATCAAAAATCTAGGTCACCCCTACCAAAGCAAAGCATCCTTGTCAAACTCCATGCAAGCAATTGCGTCTCGATTGTCCTTTGCAAAACTTATATTGTGGTTCGAGTAGCGAGACACAAACATACGAACAAACCATAGGCCATAACGTCAACAAAACAAAAGAAAAGTTGATGAAACCAACTACACAAAACCAAGAATATGACCAAGTCAACCTCCCATCAACAAGAACCCAAACTCGAAACACGTCAATAGGCAAAGGAAATAAACATTGAAGCGAAAAAAATATCCACCTCCTCCCCCTCCTCTTGCCATAGTGGTGTTGCATACAGAAAGCAAGACGCGGGCAAAACTCTTTGGATGGCCATTAATATCGGCCGTAAAGAAACATGACATAAATTCTTGGTCCTTAGAAAATTGAAGTGCTTCATGGATTATTGTCTCTCACTTACTAGTGTGGGTTAGCCTATTTTCGTTTTGCTATGTTCTCTTCCTTTCAATTGTATATTTTGGTGACACATACGTCTCTTCCGGCTGGGCCATGCGGCCCATGCGGCAAACCAAGACAAAGCCGAACCTCAACCAAAGCCCGCGCCCTAATGTGACAAGACAGCTGTAACCCGATGCTCCAACATTCAATGTTGAGGGTATTGTCTCAAATGACTCCAAGGAATGGGCCTTCAAATGACATAGCCTCAGTGAAAATGTCATGGGAGAACACAAAGTGCCCCGCACACGTGAAAGTTCAAGTACTATCAACCACTTGAAGAAGAAATGGGCTTGACTATCATTAGTGCCTTAGCCCAGAACAACAAGTCATCTTAAATTATTTCAAAAAATTGCTTCATCTCATGTATCATCCATGCACAAGGTAATGCAATGTTGTCATGATGTCACCAAATGATGTTCTACCAGTTAAAAAATGAAAAAGCGGGCTCGTTGCGTGCGGCTGGTTTTGGTGGGTCTCAAAACAAGTCACAAGATGTTCCGGGTCTCAAGTATAAGAGACCTAGTGCCATTTAAGAGACCCAGGGCTTTGGCTTCGGGTGAAAAAATTAGGAGACCTGGGTGTGTTGTCTTTGGGGGGGGGGGGGGGTAATAGCTCCTCTTGTGGTGTACCAGCATTGCACGGTCATGTTGGAGCAAAACACCATCCCCAAGGCTTGGCGCCTTTGTTCAAAGCACAAACAGTGAAAATGGATGAGTTTTTGGACTAAGTCATACAACGTGTTGCACAAATTGTGTCCCACCGCCGACCCCAAAGACCCAAAACTAGAAAACGAGCTCAACACGCCGAGCTAGAAATGGTCAAGGGACAATCCACTTCCCTTTCAAACCCGGTTCCGTCCATGCTCGCCTTCATGCGACGCTGTGCTTCATATTGATGCTGTGTGTGCCCTCCCTACCTTGCAACAAATGCAAACAGAATTTGTTTTTATGTGGTGCACGGTGGCGGGAACTGGAAATGGCCAAAAAATGTAACTCGGGCCTTGAATTTGGGAGTCGATATATGTTGCTGTGAATGAATTCATGTTGATTTTGCAGCCTCGGTAAATGAGGGCGTACAATGCCATGGGTAAAGGTGAAAGATGGGATTGAGGTGGCTCCTGTGCGGTTCATGAACATAATGCATCATTTCGGTGTGTGTCTGGGCACGAATCATGACGCTCTCGATGTACGGTCTCGGTCTATGTTGTTGCAACATAGTGTGCAGCGTGTGCCTTGTGCGTGCTTGCCCATGGTGTTGGGATGTCGCTCATTAGCTCTTTTGAGTTGCCGCCAACAAAACCACCGGACCCCAGCCACCCTTACATAGCAGACGTGCAAGAGAATCGAAATCTATGGAATGTTGCTAAAGGGTTGTGTTTGAAATCCGAGCGACTGCTCCTACATACTTCGCGTGATGTAGCTCGGCACTGTAGCATGGTCCAGGGTTGAAATAGCAACCAATGTGCGCTGCTCGGAGGTGGCACCAAAATCGAAGTCACGAACTTGTCACGCAAATGGGCCGATGAGAAGCACCATAGAATAGACATGCCCACACAATAGGTATTCTTTGCACCGCGCACACATGCTACAACCACACCACTTGTTGTTTAGGGAGGGGCATGTGTCGTGCTGCTGTTGCTGCTCGTCATCCTCGATGAATGGCCCGTACCCCTGCTGCCGTGTAGTGGTCCGGGTAGTGACAGGGCATGTCTGGGCATGTCGGGGCGGCTGGCGGAGCCCTCAACTGCCCCGGCCCCGGGCATTCTCAGAAGATGCCGGATCTCGCGACGACCCCTGGAGGGGGGTGATGGAATTTATGGATTCATATTCCCCCGTTGTCACGCTGAAGCATCTTGAGGAACTGGTGCGGACCCTGTCCAACTTCTGCGGTCATTGGGAGTGAGTGAGTGAGTGAGAGAGAGAGAGAGAGAGAGAGAGAGAGAGAGAGAGAGAGAGAGAGAGAGAGAGAGAGAGAGAGAGAGAGAGAGAGAGAGAGAGAGAGAGAGAGAGAGAGAGAGAGAGAGAGAGAGAGAGAGAGAGAGAGAGAGAGAGTGTGTGTGTGTGTGTGTGTGAGATGTTTGCGGTTACATCGTGTGTGTGAGATAGAGAGACCAGGGAGAGGGTGGGAGTAGAATCCCTGTGCGAAGCCCCCCCCCCCACCTTTTTTTCTTGTTTCATCCCCCTGCTGTGCACATGAAATTTCAATCCGGCTGTCCCATGAAGGGGTGGAGGGTCCAGGGGGTGGTGGAGAGGGCAGGCAGCAGCCGACACACCACACCAGCACCACGGAGTATGCGGCGCAGAGAGACTGCAACGCAAGAGGGGTATGAATGGTGTGGTGCACAAGGGTGTGCTGCGGCCCCCAAAGCGCACCAAATACAAGAGGCCAAGATGTGCAGACCTGGAGAGTACAGAGGGCCTGCAGTGAGTTGCAGTGGGGACGGCAGGGGACTTGGCCCCAAAGCACACCGTTCTGGACAGACCATGCGGCACAGACCGTAGGGGCCCGGGCAGCCACGCAGATGACGGGGAGGAGGGGCGTGCAATCCAAGGGGCTGGTGCTCTGACAAAGGGTGCGGACCGGGGGTTGCTTCACCCTCCACCGGGGCAGTGTGGATGCGCTGTCCACAGTAGTGGGGCGGGCACCAAGATCCAGGGGGCGGAGAGGTTGCCCCTTTGCCACCGAGGGTGCCTCACGTGCGGTGCGGGCACGCGCTGCAGCTGAGGCACCCTTACCCCAATCTGCAGTACTCATTTCACCAGCGATTTCCCGGGCTTCGGTCGCTGCTGCACAGTGCGTTCGTACTGCATCCAAATGATGCTGCAGATGTCTGCAAAGTGACTGTGGCCTGAGAAACATCGGTGGGTCTCCCCCTTGGCCCAGGCAATGTTGCACATGTTTTGACGTCGCGAAGGCTCATCCCACATCCAAACGCCTGGCACAGTGTCGCTGCCCCACAGGACCCAGCCACATAGGAGATCCATGCGTTGAGTGTGAGGCTGGAACTTTGTTTGAAGCATCCGAAGCTTATGTGGTTGGCCTTTTTCTACCTCATCCCCACTGGCTGTATCAATTTTCTCTATTTTTTGCATAGACTCATTGTAGTATAGTGGCCACAACCCTCGTCCCGTGGACTAGGGAGACGGGTCCGATTCCAGGCTCGTCGGTGTGTGGATGTAGTCCACGTAGATCTCCTGGCCTTTCACGTTGGGCAGTGGCCACAAGTCATTGTTGCGGGCCCAGAGCATGGCCCATCCCCAACGCTGTTGAACCGGTTTGTGGTATTATGCACTTCATAGCACACTTTGTGTTGTATCTAGCGGCCTTTGCGATGCCCCTCCCGCCGTGCAGCACATGGCACCGCATCGACTTGTGTTGCGGTTGCATTGTGGTGCATGTCCCTCCCCATGTGGCACGCACGTGCGGAACCGGACGGTGGCCCCATGCAAGTGGACATGCATGCGGGCCCTGGGGACTGATTCGAAAGACCCTGGATCGAGGGTCGTGTTCATGTGGAGGTTCACAGCCCAACATGCCACCCTTGGGGGGGGGGGGGGCATGTGCATGGCCGGGCCATCGGTGGGAGCATATGCGGGGGGAGTGTGTTGAGGGTGGCAGGCAGGGCACCTCTTCTCTCATGGCATGGGCTCTCATAGCATGGCCCAGGGGGGATGGTGGGTGTGGAGCCTCAACACCGGCCCTGCGCCCCTGACCTGTGCCCAGGAAACCCGCCGCCCCGCGGACCCCGCCCACACCATCGACCACGTGCTGACCGCCCTGAAGCAGGGGGCCTTCATGCCTTCGGTATGTCTGTGCCATGGAGGCGGTGTGGGGCCGCTGCCTCTCGTGAATGGTGTCTCCGGTGCGGTTGTGCCCTAGAGCAGGCGCAGGCCGCAGGCCCCGCTGTGTGCTGTGCGTGAGTAGTGTGTACTGGGGCCATGGGGTGTGGGGCAGTGCTGCCCTCACCCCCCCCGCCCCCAGATGCAGCCACAGTGAGCAGAGGGACCCCCGTCCCGCTCTCACCCCCAAAACAACACTGCCCCCCGCCCTGTGCCTTGGGACAAGCAATGCCACCCATTGATGTCCACAAAACTAGAACGTACATGCAGACGTACTGACCGCCGTTCTCACTACGCCTTGACCCCCCCCCCCCCCTCCAAGCCACTGCGTCTTGTGTCAACGGACTTCTGCCCCTTCTTGGGCTGTGTCAGTGTTCCTTGCCCCCTGTCTCCGTCACCCTCAGCCCCTGCCTGGTTTCTCCCGCCGGTCCGGCGCCGGGGGTTGGCACGCCTTTGCCCCCCCCTTCGCCCCCACCCCTTTCTTCTGCTCCGCTTGTCGGTGGCGGTCCGGTCTTGGGGGTGGGGGGGGGAGAAGGCCGGGGTATGAGGCCCCAATACTGCAACCACAACAACAACATCTATCACCTATTCGTGCCAGGCACAGGGCTTGGGGACCACCCAATCAGATTACTGCACATGTAGTGGTACCCTACCTTTAACGGACTAGATGGCTAAAGACTTGCATGAAGCTGAAGTGGTCGGTGGGTAGGGTGCAGCCAGGTGCTGCCGTGGCTCTGCATACTGTGGGCGTGTCATGCATTGTATGCCTTGTGCAAGTCCGTGCCCCATGCCGTGGGGGAGAGGGGGCATTGGCGGCCGCCGTGACAGTCCATGTCTGCGCCAGTCCGGGCACTGGGTCTGCCGTGCGCGCCCCACACCCGCTGCCCCACGCCCATCCGCAAGCAAGGCCTCCCGGCGGGCAACGTACAGCGCAATGACCCTCCGCACAACCGACGGCATTTCACTCTGCCACCCCTCAAGAGCCCCAAGGATGGGATCGTGCAGAGGCGGGCAGTTTGCCACCCCCCCTTCAGGCGCTATCGGGGCGGTGGCACCGTTGCATGTCTTGGGTGGGTGGGTGAGGGTGACTGTAGCACATGATTGGGGGCGTCTGCCGCCCCCCCCCAACACAATGTGGTAGACCCCATTGCCCTACGCCCACGTACATAAGGGGCCTGGGGCTCGCATCCCAGGGAGGCAAGAGCTGCCGCAGCATCAGTTATGGGTGGTTGGAGAGCGGGTTTAGTGGCCATGGTTGGGGGTGTGGGGCAAAAGTTGTTGGGGCCTTGACAAACATCCGCTCAAAGGGCGCCCCCACCCCCCCCTCACTGTGGGGAGGCCGTGGTTCCGGGGAGTGGCAGCGCACCGGGCATCTTTTTGGGCCACACTTGATACGGAGCCGTAATCCACACTTTTTGCATGGCCCCTTTCTGGTTGGGGATATGGGGAATGCCCCTTTCCACAAGTTTTTTGTTCCATGGGCCTTTTTTTAGCTTCTCATGCATTTTTGGATATGGCATATTTGAATTGTCACCCATTTTTACCCGTTTTCAACCATTTTCACCCATTTTCCATCCCTCTTTCCCAGCACCATGGGGAACCCGAGAAGGCAGGGGCAATGTAGCCATATTGATCTATCCCCAGCATGGGGACCCCGAGAACCTGGCAACGGTCGTACAATGATGTGCATGGGTGGTATAGGGCACGGATTGCGCATTTGTTTGGATATTTGTGGCATTGAGGTTTGGTTAGGAACATTTGGCGTGGCGGCCTTAATGATCGAGTTGCACCAGTCCGTGCATGTTTTGTCGCATTTCACACAATTCTGCTTTCGGAAGCAGGTCCATCACCCTCCATGGGACCATGTCCCGCCTCATGTTTGGACTGATAAAAGCAACTCATCCGCCACGGAAGATGAGGGAGAGGATGAGGCAGATGTGTGTACGTTGTGTTGTCAGAAGCGCTCCACCATCACAGTTTGTGGTGAGTGCCCGGAGTATTATTATGACGAATGTATTGATGCCCACACTTGTGGGGAACAAGTTGTTTATTAGCCAGTACATGATGGATGCTGAATTCAGCTATGTTGGTTTATACAGCGTGCTTTGTGGGGAAGGTTTGCGGTCCACTCTGGTCGACTTGGGGGGCACCTCTAGGGGAGGATAAATCTGGGGTTCAAGCCGGGATAGTTAATACAAAAGTAGTGCGCCAGGCAAACACCCCCCCTAAGTATTCTCCGGGGTTCGTTCCCCTGAACTCGGAACCCGGCCAAGCACGGCATTGCTTGCGAGACCGAAGACCCTGATACCTCCGGACACCTTGTGGAACGGCGGCCAGCCAACTGAATGGTTGAGGCAACGAATATCTCATCCGCGGACGCGCTCAGTTGTATCCCGGCGCATGTTGTGGCCAGCAGGTACAAGTGGCCCAACCCACAACTCGCACTACAACACCACTCCCCACCCATCACCCCGGGTGGTACCCATGCCACATGAGGGAATGGACACTGTCCACTTGGACGCACCTGGCCAACGGCACTTACTCTCCTCCGTGTGAACCCGACACAGTGCAGTGAAACAGGGAAAGTCCGGGGGCTCCGTTGGCACAACTGCCCAAGGGAAAGGAAGGGTGAGTAGGGAGGTAGAGATAGGCCAGGCAGGGAGAGGGAGGGCACTGGGGGTTGAGAGGCTGATGGGCACTGCCGCCGCCTATGGAGGGAAAGGGTTCAAGGGAGGGGCAGCGGTAAGTGGCGAGAGGCCAATAGGCGCTGCCAGCTGGAGAGAGCAACACAACCAGGTGTCATGCCCACCCCCAACCCCCATCCAGGGCTGCCAGGGGGAGCAGGGGTGGGGGGTGTTGCGCGCCCTGGCCCGTCCCCATGATGCATGATGGACCACCCCTCCGTGCGCGCGGGCGCAGGACCTGATGATCGACGACTTTGTGGAGACGTGCCACGTGTGGGGGATGCCCGATAAGGCCCTGGAGTTCCTCGCGGTGGCGCGCAACACCCTCTACTACACCCCCACCAACTGGCAGTACAAGTATCGTGCCCCCCACGCCCCCCGAGGGAGGGGCCTCCCCCCTTCTCTGCAGGGGGATGGCCGGTGGTCCGGGAGGAGGGACGGGGGTGGGGGGGACGGCTTTGGATCGCCCCAGGGCCCGGTCCCTGGGGGCCACCTCCCGGGGCCACAGCACCCGTCGAGTATGTGGGGGGTCTGGGCGATGGACACGGGTGGGGGGGTGGGCACGGGCCTTCACGAGGGACTGCACCCGCCATCGGGTCGCTGGCCCACTGCAGCCCCTGAGGACCCCCCCCCCCCCATGCCCCTCCCGAACCCCCGCCGGTTTAGGAGAGTTCTGTGTTCATGCGCCTGCAGCCCCTCCAGTACTCATGAGGGGTGCTGTGTCCTGAGGGTGCGGGGGGATGCGTGGGGGTGTGGGAGGGGGTCTGAAGGGGAGCACGGGCCCAGAAGGGGAGGGGGGGGGGGGGCAGGAGGGGGACCGCGGTCCGTGCAGCGGAGGGCACGGTCCGGTCTGGCGCCGCGACCGCCGTGAACTGTGATCCCAATGCTGCGCCGATCGCTTTGAGGTACGTGTTGTGGGGGGGACTTCCGCCGTCCGCACCGCTGCGGGGCCGCATTCGGAGCCATCGCTGGTCCTCAGACACACCGGCACGCCCCCCCCCCCCGTTGCCACAGGGGCGTCGTTGTGCAGTCGGTTCCAGGGCCGCCCCCTCCGGACACCCCGAACCGCCCCCCCCCCCCCCTCCCCCGAGGGCGTGTGTGCGTGTGAGGGCCGATCCACGACATCGGGCATCGCCTTGTGGCTAGGCCCATCTCCAAGACACCCCGGGACGGGGACCGGGGCACAGGGGGTGCAGGGCAGTGGCCCGGGTGCCACGTTGTGGCCGCCAGCCCCGCGCGCCTCCGGGACACGGGCTGTGCCGATCCGTGGCAATGCGCGAGTGGGATCAGCGGAGGCGGCGTGGCCCGTCCTGAGGGGCCAGTGTCGCAGGCGGGGGAAGTTTCCCTTCAAAAAAAGAAAAAAGGCAAAAACATGTTTTCCATTTTTTGTGTCCCTCGCGGGGCATTTGGCTCTCTTGTGGGCCGATCCGCCGGTGAGTCTGCGAGACCGGGGCGCGCGGCCGGCGACCGTTCTTCATCCGGCGACATCACGGCGTTGTGGCCTGTGGGTCTGTGCCCGGGGGCGAGGGCGCGCGTGTGTGTGGGTGCAGCCGCGTGGGCCCCACCGACTCGGCCCTGGAGCGGGGGGTCGGGTCTCCTCCACCGACGCCCCCCCCCCCCCCCACCCCCTTTTCCATCCCTCCGCCTGCGGGCGACGGTGCCCCCCCCCCCCCCCCCCCGCGCGGGGGGGGGGTGGCTGGCAAAGGGGGCGGGTGGGAAGTGCATCTTTGGGGAACAGTCTTTCAGGGGCTGTGGGGAATGCCGCGACCTCTGCCCCGCTGGATTCAGGCCTCTGGCACCATCAATGGCTTTTGGGGGGGGGGGGGTTGGCACAAGGCCTCGGTATCAGGTTGCTTGCCTTTGGCGGCGCCTATTGGCCTCTCGCCACTGCTCATTCTGACCCTCTGTGGGTCCGAACGTGTTTTGCTCGTGTCAACGGAGCCCCTGGATGAGTTGTCCTGTTTGACTACTCCGGGGTCGGCAGTCCCAGAGACGTGCTGTTGCCCGCGTCGTTGACCAGGTGCATTTTCTTTTGGGGGAGGGGGGGGCCTCACCCGGTCATCCAGGCCCACAGTCAGCGCCCCCGCCACTGAACGGGGGCAAGGCAGACCCCGGCTGCCGGGCCCCAAGGCCCTGCCGCACCGCCGACCGCCCCCCCTCCCCCACCCCCTACCCCCCCCGCGGTGGCGCACTTGACGTCGCCAAAAGGGGGAACCGGGGCCCCGAAAGTACCCGGCTTCCCTTCTCCGTCCCCCCTTCTCTGCCCCCCCCCCCCCCCAGCACTTGCACGCCCTCTACCTGCCCCCTACCTGCACCGGCACACGCACGACCGCACTAGGAGGTGTATGCCCCGCTCCCAGACCGCGTGGTATGGGGGTAAGTGAGGTGCGCCTGAGCCGGACTTCCCCAATGAGCGGCACTCCGTGGGCCCCTAAGGCCCTCTTCGGATCGGGAAGACAAGCCCAAAGCCCAAAGCCCCCGCGGTGGCGCTCGTGTGTTTGTATTGTGGGGAGGGAGGACCCCCTGAGCAGGGGGGCCTCCCCCCCCCCCCCCCTCGTCACTGCCCCTCTGCCCGGTGTTTGTGTGTGTGTGTGTGTGTGTGTGTGTGTGTGGTGGGGGGCGTGGGCCCCGATGCGGTGGGGGGGGGGGGAATGACAGAACGTGGTGACCCCCATCCAATGCCAGACCACTGCTCCATCAGGAGCACCCCGGCCGTCGCAGGGTACGTGCACGACCATCGTCATCCCCAAGGGCCTGCCATCACTCCTGCCCCCCCCCCCCCCTTCCGCTGCAGGCTGCCCTCAGGCGATCACACTCGCTGTCGGTGAGAGATCCCCCTTTCCGTTAGGTCCGGGGGCTCCGTTGGCACCACCTCCCGACGGAGAGGAAGGGAGTGTGGGGAGGTAAAGGATAGGCCAGGCAGGGGGAGAGCGGCCGATGGGCACGGCCGCCTGCGGAGGGAGAGGGTTCAACGAAAGGGCAAGGGGAAGTGGCGAGAGGCCAATGGGCGCCAGCTTCAGACAGCAACGCACTGCAGGTGTCATGCCGAACCCCTTTCGAACCCCCTTGGCAAGCGCTGTCGCGGGCTAATTCGGACCAGTGCGTAGCCCCGGACATCGTACCCCATCCAGTTTCCTTGGCTTCGTGATTCAACCCCTTGTTGTATGCGTGCCGCCTGAGGAGACGGGGGGTTTCTGGAAAGAAGTGAGGGGATATGGGGTAGGAGGGCGATCTCGCAGTCAGCCCACTGTGGCCATGAGGATACAACATAATCATGCTCCACGGGCCACTGCGTGGCCACGGACCATCGGCTCCGTCTCATGGGCCTGCCATGGCCCGCCAATTACGTACCGCCGGGCGGCAAGACCTCCATGGCCCAAAGGGCGTGCCTGTGCCTCCCCACAGACCCTTCCCACCCTGAGCGAGGGAGAGGGCGAGGAGGGCGGGGGTGGGGGGGGGGTACAACACCACAACCTCCAACACCCAAATTCCAACACACGCAAGTGCAAGTGCAAAGTGCAAGAAGGCAAGGGGCCTTCTCAATCTCCTTCTTGTCAATCTTCATGTCCTTCTTGTCCTTGTCCCGAAGGTCCGCCGAGCCGTTGTGTTGGTCCACCGTTTCTGTTTCTCCACGGTGGCGACACATTGAGGATCCACACGGGGTTGCCTGAGTGTGCAGCTGAGGGTGGGTGGGAGTCCTGAATGGTTCTGAATTTGCCCTGCGACAAGCCACGCTTGCCGTTTCCTCTTTGTTGTATTGAGGAAACCCGCCCTGTGTTGCTGGGGTGTCCGTGCACGACATTGCACCCGCCGCTTCGCAGTTTGGTGCTCAGCCCACAGTTGCGCGAGCACAATCTCAGTCCTCAGGCGGTCCGGTTTGCTTTGCAAATGGCCGAGGACGACGGCATCGAGATCGACTCATTTCTACTGGCGAAGGTGATGTGCATGGGGCTGGAGTGTGTGTGCCTGTGATGGGGCTGAGGGGTGTGTGTGCCTGTGATGGGGCTGAGGGGTGTGTGTGCCTGTGATGGAGCTGAGGGGTGTGTGCCTGTGATGGGGCTGAGGGGTGTTTGTGCCTGTGATGGGGCTGAGGGGTGTGTGTGCCTGTGATGGGGCTGAGGGGTGTGTGTGCCTGTGATGGGGCTGAGGGGTGTGTGTGCCTGTGGCCGATCCGCAAATTGTAGGTGTCCCCAGATTTCTGGTCCTCTGTCAAGTAAGGGACAATCTCAGACAGCCCTGGGGCCCACACAGCCCTGTTTGCAGGGGAGCCCCTGCTTGGGCACGGCCGCTGGCAACACCTTTAGACGGCATGATACCGGCTCTACCCCGTCCTCTCCTATCCTGGGCGTGCGTGTGTATGTGTGGTCCGGGTTGCGGACTGTCTGACGGCCTGACGAGAAGTCCAAACGTCCAAATACACGCAAATACACACGTTGGGAACCGACAAAACAAGAGCAAAAGCGCAAGAAAAGCGGTTGGAGCAAGCCCCTCAGGAGCTGCAGAGCAGGAGCCTAGACATCTTTCGGTCTGTCGAACATACACACATTACGTTCGACCAAAACAGAAGTGTAACAGAGAATTACTCACGCTCCAGAACACATGCTTTAGAGTACAGGGCACACACACACACACACACACACACACACACACACACACACACACACACACACACACACACACACACACCCTGCAGGGCATGCGCGACCACACACCGGGGGGTCAGGCACTGCTGCTCTCGGGGACATCAGGGGCACCCACCTGCAGACCCATACAGGCCCTCCTCTATAATATGGCGCCACACACACACACATACACACACACATGGTTTGCAGCAGTGATAGGACCTTAGGATTGTTGAACCTCGCAGTTTGAGCAGATTCGAATGGATTCCTTGGCACACACACACACACACACACACACACACAGATCATACACATGTACACAGAACATATACATGCACACAGATCATACACTTGTACACACATACATACACGCGTACACACGCGTACACAAAAATACACAAGGACACACGCACACACAAGTACGCACAGTGTCCTTGAGCGTATGTGGGCGAATGTGCTGCTTTGTGTGTATGTGTGTATGTATGCGCGTTGACGTATATCACTGCGGCTCTTTCACTGTGCACAAGGGCGCGTTGCGGGGCCATGGAGGTGTGTCCTCTTTCTAACGGCCGTGCCCCCTAACAGGAAGTTCACAGCATCAGTCAGTGGCTTTTTTGGGGGGGCGCTGGGGGCAGGGGGCCCACCGCCCTCCGTCGTCCCCCACCGTCTCCTCCATCTGAGGGTATTCCCCCCCTCTCCTGGTCCCCAGCCCCTCATTCGCAGGTTTGGCCACCCCAAGTTCAAAACACCTGCATGACCATCCCCCCCCAGCCCCCGACACAGAGCAGTGAAACAGGGTAAGTCCAGGGGCTCCGGTGGCACAACCTCCCGAGGGAAGGGAAAGGGAAGTAGAGAGGGAGTAGCAGCAGATAGGCCAAGGAGGGAGAGGGAGGGCACAGGGTAGTGAGAGGCCGATGGGCACCACCCCTGACGGAGTGTTGCTTGTTGGCTAGATTTCACGGGAGAGGGGTGTAGGAATATATACATCTACACCCATCGACACTCATCTACACCCCTCTCCCCAATTATAAAGGTGTCCACAATACTGTTCGAAGATACATGTGGCGAAATGGGCTAGACTGTGTCAAAATGGGCTCAAAATGGGCGGTATTGTCCCGCTTGAGCACCCTGGGAAGGGTCCAAGGGAAGGGCAGTACCAGGCGATCGGCCGATTGGCGCTGCCTCCTGCAGACCATAACATTGTCAGCAGCACGTGCCTGTCTTTAGTCACATTGAAGTCAGAAGTGGCCATGCGCAAGCAACAACATGTGTCACACCAACCCTCCCGCCCCCGCTCCATAGTGCAGCGGGAGCGGCCCACGGGAAAAGTTGGGGTGCCATTGGGTAGAGAAGGTCCGGCGCCTGGGGTTACGGGCGTGTCCCTGCGTTCCCAGGCCGTGAGGATCTGTTGTGTGGCGTCGAGCCCCGTGGCCTTTGAGTTCTACGATGCCATGCAGTCGCTGGGCCCCGCCCCCGAGGACGTGCACCAAGTCGTGTTGGAGGTGTGCCTCCCCCGTCCCATGCCCCTGTGCCCCAGGGGGGGGGGGGGGGGCTTGGAGGCCGATGCCCCCGCCCCCGATGTCTTGGCGCACGCGCCGCACGGAGGCGCGCAGTATATCCCGCGCATCGACGCTCCGTTCCGCAGTGTGTGTGACGTTCTTCGGTGGCGCTGCCAGTGGGCGAGGCCTCATGTACCCGGGGGCGGACAGCGCATGGAGGAACAGGGCACCTGGGCCGCACAGAAACACAGCGAGGCAGGCTATGGACGGCCTGTGGACAGAGGTGTGTGGACAGCAAAAACAGTCAAACGACCCCGAC
Source organism: Eutreptiella sp. 'Long Island Sound 2002' (assembly GCA_964036045.1). NCBI lineage: Eukaryota > Euglenozoa > Euglenophyceae > Eutreptiales > Eutreptiaceae > Eutreptiella > Eutreptiella sp. 'Long Island Sound 2002'. The sequence goes on along the minus strand of OZ038380.1, from coordinate 188,187,875 downwards.
AACAACCAGCACATCCTCAATACGCCAATTATTGGGCGCCGCTGACACGCAAACGGCACACCATGCCACATTCAGCACAGCCCCAACACACCAACTACTGGGCTCCGCGAACGCGGAAACAACACCAGCAAGAGCACCGGCCGCAGCGGCCGACAGAAAGCAGCGACCCGACGCAATATGCGAAGGGAAGAACGGGTGACCGTCCAGGGCCACGTAAAGGAGCAACAACCAGACGGAATGTCACACAGGGGGCTCGGGGGCGGTCGACTTCGTGTGGGATCTGCCGCAACTTTGTGGCACCCGAATACCAAATACGAGGGCATTCCCCAGCGTGATGATTGCCAAAGTCAGGAGGAAGGGGGGGGGTGCGGCATCACACATTGCGGCGCCCACAGCCGCGCCGCACCGCCGTCCCGCGCGCCCCTCCCCCTCGGCGCAATAGGGCCGGTATGTGCCACACCCTCCGTGTCGCTGCACTGCCCAGCAACACGACCACGCACAGCAACAGGCGTGACCGCAAGCGGGTATGCTCACGGACACAGCCAGAGGTCGTTGACTTCAGAACAATTCGCAGCAGCGTTTTCTGTCCGAAGCCGACAGTCAGGGCATAGTCCACGTGTTCCGGGCACAGCGGAGGGTGTGTTGGGTGGTGTGCATGTGACATACCCGTGTACCCGTGACCGTCCACGATACACAATGCAGCGACACGGAGGGTGTGTCACGTACCGGCGGTGATGCGTTGAGGGGGGGGCGGGCAGGGATGCATTGGAAGGGAGGGAGCCCCCCCCCCCCCATGCCCAGCCACTGTCTCCCTGACAGCAGGTGCCAACTTCAATGGCATTTGTAACCGCCAGTAACCGCCTCCAACCGCTTTGGCAACCTCCTCCAACCGCCTGCCTAACCGCCTTCGGAACCTCCTCCCGGGCCCCTGCCCTTCCAAGCATCCCTGGGGCCGGGGGTGCCGCAGCGTGTGGATGATTCTGAATGGGCCCGCGGCGGGGGTCGTGTGCCTGTGTGTCCGCATGGCCCCACATCTCATGTCCCTCAGTTGGCCACGCAGATGGGGCTGGCGCTGCTGATGGAGTCGAAGGAGCAGTCCACCAGCCTCAAGACCAATGCGGTGTGCCCGGGGGGTGTTACGGGCGCGCGTGCGGCTGCCTTTGCCCTGGGACTTGCCCCCCAAAGGCACGCGGTGGAGGCCGCATGCGGCGCGGCGCATGCGGCCCGGAATGGACGGGGGGCGCGAGGCACGGGCCAACTGAAAGCAGGTCGACGAACGGATACGGTCCGCATAGAGCGGGGCGGAGGGAGGTCGGGGGGGGCAGGCCTGAATGGGAATATCCTCTGGCAATGATGCCCCCCCCCCCCCCCCCCGGCTATTGCTTCAGGAGAAAAACGTTTGTGTACCTAAAACCGGCCTCAAATTTCCGGCCCCTTTGATGTATTTCATTTTTTGCCGAAGGAAAATTTTTCTGATGTGGATGGGTGGGTGGGTCGGCCGGGGCTGGTGGGTGTTGTTGGTAGGTGTTGGTGGGGGCAGCGGCCTCGGTGGCTCGAGAGGGTGTGCCCGCGGGCGTGAGACACCGCGCCCGAGGGGGTGCGGTAGTGCCAGGGGGAGCGGCCCATGGCCTGGGGGGCACGGGGGGGGGGGGGCGTGGGTGGCCCCAGTGGGCTCAGGGCGGTCCAATGCGCGGATCACGACCGTTGTTGTGATCACATGGCAGGGCCGGCCGATATGCAGAGTGGTCGGGGACGCCATCGTGCTCCACCCCCGGCGTCCTGTGAGCCTTAAGATCGGCCTCCAGATCCAATGCGCGATGAATGAATCATATGGCTGAAGTGTTTTGTTTTGTTCGTGCAACCCTCGTTCATACCCCCCCCCCCCCAACACACACAACACCCGCCACCCCCTCCCCCACAACCCCCATTCATCCCCCGCCCCCCCCCCCCCACAACACCCGCCACCCCATCCCCCCTCCACAACCCTCGTTCATACCCCCCCCCCAAACACACACAACACCCGCCACCCCCTCCCCCACAACCCCCATTCATCCCCCCCCCCCCCACAACACCCGCCACCCCATCCCCCCTCCACAACCCCCGTTCATACCCCCCCCCCCCCAAACACACACAACACCCGCCACCCCCTCCCCCACAACCCCCATTCATCCCCCGCCCCCCCCCCCCCCACAACACCCGCCACCCCATCCCCCCTCCACAACCCTCGTTCATCCCGCACCCCAACACGCCCCCCGTGTTCGTTGCTCAGGAGCTGCTGGCGCTGGTGGACCGCTGCTTGGCCATCGTGTTCGAGATGCGGGAGTACCGGTACCGTGTGCTGCCGCGGCCCGTGGGGGCGTTGGTGCGGCTGCTGGGGGCCGTGCAGCACGAGCGGCTGCAGGAGGTCCTGGAGATCTGGGGCCGGCAGGTGCACATGACCCCTGACCTCGCCGGCACCACCGTGGCCCTGGACCGCGCGGAGACCGTCGACGAGGTGTGCCCCCCCGACCCCCTCGCAGCACCGCGATGTGGCGCGGGTCGGACCCAGGGATGCATTGGAAGGGGGGGGGAGGTACCCCCCCCCCCCCTCCCCCCCCCCTCCAGGGCGCACAGCCTATGCCCAGCAACTGTCTCCCTGACGCCAAGTGCCAGGCTCCACGGCATTTGTAACCGACAGTAACCGCCCCCAACCGCTTTGGCAACCTCCTCCAACCGCCTGTTTAACCGCCTCTAGGGCCACCTCTGAGGCCCCTTCCCTTCTAATACATCCCCGCCCCGGCCCCCCTCGCAGCACCGCGATGTGGCGCGGGTCAGACCCTCAATAGCCCCCCCATCCCCCCAGCAATCATCAAAGTCCCCCACGTGCAGTGCACTGGGGTGTGCCACCCCAAGACCGGGGGGGCGCAGGGGCACGCGCCTCCCCTGCGGCTCTGTGCCGAGGGCAATGGGGTGATCGACTCGGGGCCCGCCTGTGTCTGCACACCACCTGCGCAGAGGGTGGGGTGGGGCGCAGGACATAGACGTGTTGTGCCCCCACCCCCCCCTCCCCCAAAGGCATGCGACACAACCACCGCGGCCAAGGCCCAATGAACGATGTCCGAGGTATGACAGACGATGTCCAGGGCACGATGCACGATGCCTGGGGCACGATGAAAGACGCTTAGGGGGCGTACCGTGCGCTGTGCGCACGGTGTGCGAAAAGTTCGCTGTTCTCCACCACCGGGAGTTCGCTAAGTTCAGAAGATTGAAAGGACGTCATTGAATTGCTGCTGCAATGGACGGGGCTATAGGGGGCAAAATGTAGGTCCCTGGGACCCATGGCAAGCATCAGATGTTTGAATTTTTGAGTTTTGAATTGATTGTGCATGATTCCGCAGGTGGGTGGTTTTCAGGGTTGTTACCTGGATGATCACCGTAATGATTGGCGCTGTGCGAAAACGCCCCCTTAAAGCAAAGATTGGATCTCTCAGATGTGTCACGATGCGTGGGGAGCCAGTGCCACGGTGATACCAGGCTGCAACCCGGAGCTGGCATGTGTTGTAGAGGCCACAGCACCCTGCACATGGCATCGCGCATAGTGGTCGATGGACGCGGCATGCCGTCCCCACGGTGGTACCCCGATGTTTGGCTCGAGGAAGACCACAACGAGGCCGGTGCTTGATATGATGACGGGAGAATGTTGTCAACTGAGGGACGTAAGCCTGCGGGAGGGGAGGAGGCGCGCATGGCGTGCAGGCGCTCAACCCACTGAGTCCGAGAAGAGGAGTAGGAGGAGACACGAGTGCGCGCACAGCTCGTGTGTACGCTGGGGCGTTCACGCGAAGCGGGGCCACGACGGCCCGAGAAGATGACACGGTGGTGGTCCCCGGGGGCACAGGGGACCCGAGGCCACCACAACAAACACGACGGAACACGGACCATGACGGGGTGATGCCCAGCAATGCGTGTGGGTAAGCCGTCCCACTGCTACCGACCTGAGGGTATTTACACTGGTGCCGGGGGGTGTGGGGGTGTGGGGGTGTGGGGGTGTGGGGGTGTGGGGGTGTGGGGGTGTGTGGGGGTGTGGGGGTGTGGGGGTGTGGGGGTGTGGGGGTGTGGGGGTGTGTGGGGGTGCGGGGGTGTGGGGGCGTGCGGGGGTGTGGGGGTGTGGGGGTGTGGGGGCGTGCGGGGGTGTGGGGGTGTGGGGGTGTGGGGGCGTGCGGGGGTGTGGGGGTGTGGGGGTGTGGGGGTGTGGGGGTGTGGGGGTGTGGGGGTGTGGGGGTGTGTGGGGGTGTGGGGGTGTGGGGGTGTGGGGGTGTGGGGTGTAGGGGTGTGTGGGGTGTGGGGGTGTGGGGGCGTGCGGGGGTGTGGGGTGTGGGGGGGTGGGGGCGTGCGGGTGTGCGGGTGTGCGGGGGTGTGGGGGAGTGGGTGTGTGGGGGAGTGGGGGTGTGGGGGCGTGGGGGTGTGGGGGTGTGGGGGTGTGGGGGTGTGGGGGTGTGTGGGGGTGTGGGGGTGTGGGGGTGTGGGGGTGTGGGGGTGTGGGGGTGTGGGGGTGTGTGGGGGTGCGGGGGTGTGGGGGCGTGCGGGGGTGTGGGGGTGTGGGGGTGTGGGGGCGTGCGGGGGTGTGGGGGTGTGGGGGTGTGGGGGCGTGCGGGGGTGTGGGGGTGTGGGGGTGTGGGGGTGTGGGGGTGTGGGGGTGTGGGGGTGTGTGGGGGTGTGTGGGGGTGTGGGGGTGTGGGGGTGTGGGGGTGTGGGGGTGTGGGGGTGTGTGGGGGTGTGGGGGTGTGGGGGCGTGCGGGGGTGTGGGGGTGTGGGGGTGTGGGGGCGTGCGGGGGTGTGCGGGTGTGTGGGGGAGTGGGGAGTGGGGGAGTGGGGGAGTGGGGTGTGGGGGCGTGGGGGTGTGGGGGCGTGGGGGTGTGGGGGTGTGGGGGTGGGGGGGTGTGTGGGGGTGGGGGCGTGCGGGGGTGTGCGGGTGTGCGGGTGTGCGGGTGTGCGGGGGTGTGGGGGAGTGGGGGAGTGGGGGAGTGGGGGTGTGGGGGCGTGGGGGTGTGGGGGGTGTGGGGGTGTGGGGGTGTGGGGGTGTGGGGGTGTGGGGGCTTTTGGGGGAGTGGTCCGTCCTCGCACTGCGCAGGCGATGGCGGCCTTCAAGGACGGGTGGCACGCCAACATCACGTACACGCAGCTGCTGCGGAAGATGGGGACGCTGCGGGCGGCCGGGGCCATGGACGTCTGGTACCAGATGCGGTCCTACGGCATCCGCCCCAACGCCCCGCTGTACGGGGCGCTGATGTTCGCGCTGGCGCGGTCGGCGCCCGCCGACGCCCCAGGTGCGTGCGGTGTGCCGGCGTCCCCCCCTACCCCCCCCCCCCCCCAGACTTGCCACTAGCGTCTGCCAACTCAGACATGATCGGATGGAGCAGGGTCCTACTGAGCCACACGCTGGACGCAGCACGTTCCTACTGAGTTCCGGTGGTGCAGGGGGCGGGTATTACTGAGTGGTCGTTGATGCGGGGCCCTTTGTTACTGAGAACCAGTTTCCCTGCCAGACGCTAGTGGCATGTCTGTCCCCCCCCCCCCCATGCGCACGTGCCGCCCCCGGCGAATCGGACCCGAGGGGCACGGCCACGATCATCGTCACGCAGTCGTCTTATCACCGTCTTCGCGCGCATCCCCCCCCGTCTCTGAAGGCGCGGCCGCGGAGAAGCGATTGGTGGACGCGGTGTACGACGACATGAGGGTCGACTTGGGGCCGGAGAACATCGACGGGCCGCTGTACTCGGCCGCCATCAGCACCGCGTTGCAGATCAGGTCGCAGCCCCCCCCCCCCTCCCCCGCGGCCCATGACATGTGTGTGGCGGCGGCCCTGCGTCGGTGTGGGGGTGGGGGTTTGCCCCGCAAAGGGCCCCCGCGGGACTGGACACCGGCGAAATGTGGGGAGGGCGCCGCCCCTTGGGAACGGGGCTGAAGTGGGGACAGGGGCAGGAGAGGCCCCGGGGGTTTCCACGGAAAATGCCCCTGCACAGCGGGGGCGGGGGGAGGGGGGGGCGCGGCCCCCGCACCATCTGCGCCGCGGGTGTGCTCTCTGTGCCATGCCTCTGCCCCCCCCTACTTTGTTGGTTCATCACGTGTAAACATTCGCCGGGGGATGACGGTCATGTTCTGAACATGCCGCACAAATGCCGGTGGATTCGTACGGAATGGGTACGAGGTTTTGGATGCATTCGTCCCAGACCACATTCAACACCAAAACTGTGTGAGTCCCAATCTCCACTGATGCGAAGGAAGTCGGTGGGCCAACGATGACCGCCACACCCTCCACCCCCGTGCTGAGTGGCCAGCACCACCCCACGGGGTACACACCAACAACCCCCCCCTCCCCCCCCAGCCCTCCGTGATGGTGCACTCCCACCAATGGGGTCATCTCGATGGAGCACCTGCTGCACCCCTGATCGAGGGGTGGTGCTGGTGACAGGCAGCCATGGACCTTGCTGCAGCGTTGCCGATGGCCTCAACGCTGATGATTCGCTCGGTCTCCTGTTTCCTGTTCTCATGCAGTTTTTGGTTGTGGTTGTGGTTGTGTTGATGTTTGCCTTTCCCTCTGCGTTTGTTTGCTTTTGTGAGGCGCCTGTTTGTGTGTGTGTCCTCTTTTGTCTGTTGGGCTCTGCCCGTGAGATGCCATCGCTGAACGACTTGTTGGACGACGATGTCTGTGTACGCCACTTAGTCGGCCCCCCTACACCCTATCCATCACTCTGCAGGATCTGGGGTGTGACGCTGTAGGACTCACCCACATCGCATGTCTGAACCAGTGTGACACACCTGCAGTTGACGTATGACTGAGTGTGACCCGGGTAGGCGTGTGGCGGAGTAGTGCAGTGATGTGGCATCCTGTGGAGGCCATGGAGGGCCCAGCAAGAGGAGGTGGGCCCCCTCCCAAGCAGCCGGGCGGCGTGGGCCGCACCACCAACGACGCGAGGTGGGCGTGCGGGGGGTTGAGCGAGGGTCTGGGAGCCCCTTCCAGCGCCTTACAACTGCATCGCGGACACCCTGTGGGAGCAGAAGGGATGTGTGGTACATCGATGTGGGGTGCGCCCCCCGCGGTGTGTGCGCGTGTCCATCGGAGTGGAGTGGCCTGGGGGCGGTCCCCACCACCACTTCATACTCCCGGACAAACTTCAATGGGCTTCGAGCATCGCCTTCCTCCCTCCATGGAATGCAAGAGGCCTGGCGATAGGGTCACGGGAGGTTTTCCCTGCTAAGGCAAGGCTGTGCCTGCACACAACGAGCACTTCTTGCGCCACGGGTTCCAACCCCCCCCCCCCCCTCTATTGGGGTGTGGATGGAGTCCCACCCCCCCCTCTGTTGCGGTGTGGATGGAGCCCCCCCCCCCCCCTTTGGGATTTGATTTGATTTGATTTGAGGGCCGATCTTGAGGCTCATAGGCCGCCTGTGGGGCGCTCGATGGCTGTCCCGACGACTCTGCATATCGGCCGGCCATGCATGCAATGCACACCCCGTCCGCATCCGCGGGCCGGGGGAAGGGGGGGGGGCGCAGGCCTCACCGCCGTGCCCATGGCTAGGAGGGGGGGGGGGCAGTTTGCGCACGTGGGAGGGGGGGAAGGGGGGGGGCAGGCCCCCCCGCCTTCGATGACTACACTCCCCGGGCAAGGGGGGGGGGAGCAGCGCTGCGTTTGGCCTCGCTCACCTACAGGGTGGCGGGCGGAGGGGGGGGGGGGCGAGGACTCCCATGGTCTTCCGCCAGGGGCTCGCACACCTAGGAAAGGGTGTGTGAAAGATGACTTGCACCCCGCGGCGCTGCCGCCACGCCCGCATGAGCTCGCGGGTGGCGAGCCATGCACGGGCGGTGGCATGGTCGTCCGCGCGGGGGTACTGGTGCTGCGGGTGCAGCCGGGGTCGCCCTTGGGTAGGCAGTACCGCATACCACACGGCATGCACCTCGGGAACCAAGGCTAGCACCGCGCGCACTACTGCATGCTGGTCCGGGGGCATGGCTAGGAGGGTGCCGCCATGGGTGATGCCCACCTAGTGGGGGCATGGCCAGGAGGGTGCCGCCATGGGTGATGCCCACCCAGCGGGGGCATGGCCAGGAGGGTGCCGCCATGGGTGATGCCCACCCAGCGGGGGCATGGCCAGGAGGGTGCCGCCATGGGTGATGCCCACCCAGCGGGGGCATGGCCAGGAGGGTGCCGCCATGGGTGATGCCCACCCAGGAGCGCCCGGTGCTGTGGCGCGCGGGTCCAGGCTTTGGGGTTGGGGGCCCCGTCGCAGCGGACAGGGAGGGGACCCTGGTCCCAGAGGGGCGCCAGCAGAGGGGCCACCTTGTCGGGCTGCATGCCCTCGTCCCAGGGGAGGCGGGGGGATTGCCAGAGCCTCGCACCGTACCGCCAGCGGAAGGCTTCATGGAATGTGGGGCCGGCCCCTAAGGGACCCGCTGCAGCACTGGCAGCACCCATCGGCGGTCCGCTCCCGTAGCCGCCCAGTGGAGGAAGCACCCCATGAGGATGTCCTCCCACTCGCGCAGGCCGTCATAGGGAACTGGCAACAGCTCACGTTGGCCCCGCCAGTACGGGGACGGCGGCGGGGGGAGGGCGCGGTAGGGGGGGTACACAACATTGCATCTCGGCATGGTGGAAGAGCTGTACCTATGGCGTGGCGTGTGCGGGGTGCCCACTCGCCTCCCTCAGGGGGGGGGGAGGGGGGGGTGCCGTTCAGGCATGACTGGGTCCACGACCGGGGTTGCGCCTTGTCCGAACATTACTCCGGGGTGGCCTTGCCCCTGGGCCTAGTGGTTGGACGTTGTTGGCTGGGCCCATGGCAGCGCTCGCCGAAAACCGAGGGGGGGTTGTCCCGTCAGTAGGGGCAGGCTGCCGGCTCTCCTCATGGCATCCCCCGACCACACCCGCCGCCTATTGTACCCCAGCTCTTCTCCCGGACCACGGCCCTCCCCGATCCCTCTCCCTCCACCAACTGCTTGCACGCCTCGGGGGCTCTCTGGGCTGTAGGGCCGCCCCACGCACGCTACCACCCAGGCTACGGCACGAGGTTGTACTGTCGGGCGCGCACAAATGTTTGCGTGGGCAGGGGCGTGCACAGGTCGGGCCAATGGCGTTTCGGTTCTGCTTGGCTGGGCCGCGGCCGCCGGCCACTATGTTCTCGTCGGGGTCGAGGCGCGGCCGCCGGCCCGCGGCGGGGCCCGCTCAGACTGGGCCAGCCGCGTGCGTCGTCGAGGTCAGGGGGCCTACCGGTAGAATACGTGGGGCGCCCGTGTACGCCGGGCACCCCGTGGGCCTTGGGGGGCATGGCAGGGACTTGCTTTAATTTTCATTCCGGCAGGGGGGTGGACCCCTCCCCCCTGGACCCCCTCCCCCCTCCCCTGGACCCCCTCCCCCCCTCCCCCCTCAGCTCAAGTGCACCCGAAAACTTGGGTTTTGGGAACGTTTTTTAGTCATGAGAAAAAACTTTTGGCGCCTTCGGCGCATGCCATACACTATGTACATATTGCTCCATGTGTGCTCCATATACCTAGTTTTCCACACTACCATGCCCCAACGCTCGTTGTTAGTGTATTTCAGCTCCCCAGTCCCACCATTGCCATGCGCAAAACGCGAAGACGTGGTTGAAGCGCTGCTCTATTTTAGGTTTGAAGATAGGATCACCGGTCATAAAAGACAAAAAGCCGAGGTACCCTCTGATCGAGAGTCAGTGGATGATGAGGCGCTGCCTGATAATTTGTCTGATGTCTCCCATTCAGGCAGTGGCTCAGGTTCGTCATCATCATCGGGTTCCAGTTCCAGTTCCACTACCGATGGGGGCTCCAGTTCAGGTGAGTCTAATTCTGACTGACAAGAAAGATCACTGTCATTTGGCATGAGATGGTGAATGTCCCGCTTTGTTGTAGTTGTTGTGTATTGGTGAGATGTGGGAACCCTGACTTGACATTCAATGATGAATTTTCTTTGTTTACGGCCGACAACATGACATTTCCATGTGCTGAGTTGTGCATTTTCCAATAATTTTTCTGTTCCCTGTGGATTGGGTATGTTCCGGCAGGGGGGGGGACCCCTCCCCCCTGGACCCCCTCCCCCCCTCCCCTGGACCCCCCCCCCCCCCCCGCTCAAGCAAGTCCCTGGGGGCGTGGTCATGGCCCGCCGAGGCCCGTCGAGGCGGTGGGGTCGCGCCGGGGCCGCCTGCGACACCGGCGATCCCAGCCCGGGGCGTGGGTGCACGGCCTGGGGCTGCAGCGACGCGCGGCGCGCTGGTTATGTTCTGGGAGTGGGGAGGTGCGGTGTACAGCGGCATGCCGCGGCCCGGGGGGGGGCGAGGTCATGGCCCGCCAGGGCTACTGGTTCTCTGTGTACCGGCGGCTGGGTCGCCCCGGGGCCACGTGCGGCGCCCCCCTCTTTTGGGGTGTGGATGGAGGTCCCCCCCCCCCTCTATTGGGGTGTGGCTGGTGGTCCCTCGATGTCTGGGCCCCAGCCCAGCAAGCACTGCAGCGCCAAGCCATCCCCTGCCCTCCCCCAAAGAGGCACAACCCCCGGAGATGCTGCGCACTGCCTGTGGGACACATGGGGGGTCTCGCAGCCCCCGGGCCCTGTGGTACACTGTGCACATCAGATGTCGTGGTGGGCACCCTCCAAACCGCACGGTCTTGGGGATGACTGAGTGTGAGGCACCGCCGGCGGCGCGGGACGGTCGCCGAGGGGCAGCAGCGGCGCCGATGCGCAGGGGGACGAGTGTTGCACTGTCACGCACCACAACTACTGTCCCCCTGTGGGGCGTGGGACGGGCGATGCATACACACACCCCGATCCCCTTCAGACCACTGCGTACCCCCAGCAGTGCCCCCCCCCCCCCCCCCGCCGCCGCTACGCAGGCCCCCCCTGCGCCCGCGACCTCCTGCCCCCTGTCCCCCGCTGGCGGGTGCCCGGTTGCTGATGTCCAATGCACCCTCGCCTGGCCTCACCCCGTCAGTGACCCACCGCGCCCCGTTGGGGCGCCGTCGGCGGGTCTATGCCGCGGGCCGTTGGAGGGGGGGGGGAGGGATACATTGGAAAGGGGGAGCCCCCCCCCCCCCCTCCAGGGCGCCCAGCCTGTCACCGCCTTTTGTTTAGGGACGCGGAGGAGAAGGACCGCATCGTGCAGCGCATCCTGCGGGACATGACGTACTCCGGCCGGACCCTCAAGCCGCGCGCCCAGTGGGCCCTGGAGAGGGCCGGGTACCGCGTGATGCAGCACCTGAGGCCCGCCCCCCCGCCCTCGGGGCAGGGGCCGGAGGCGGGGCCTGGGTGGTGGCGGGGGGTGCGGCACGCGCTGCTGTGACCCTCCGGGGCCTGAGGCAGAGGACATGGAGAAGGGGGGGGGGCGGAGATTTGTGTGGAAGGGGGAGTATTGGTGACGTGTTGTCAGGGGAATGCGACTGCCCCAGGCCTTGACTTAGGTGCCATCGATCGAATGGGTACAGTACCGGACGTAGATCATCACGAGGCCCTCCTACTGACCATGACCATGACCATGACCATGACCATGACCATGACCGTGTGTGAAAGAAGTGGGATGTGGGGTGCTCAATAATTGGGGGGGGGGGCACGCTTTAGAACACAATAAACGTAAGGAGGAAGTAACCCCCCCCCCCCCCTCCTTGGGTCCAAACCCTCCCCCCCTCCTCCCCTTCCAAGTCACCTGAAAAAAAATTTTGTGTGGCGCCAATGTACTATGTGTTCCTCAGAGTCATGTTCAGGGTGTGAGTGAGCTGTTCACATTGAATGCATGTCTCTGTGAAAACGGACTGTCATGAATTGATCCTCTCTCATTGTGGACACAGATTTGGCCACAAGTTTATTGCGTTGACTTTACCTTTGCACTGTGACGTTTGTGGACAAGGAGGAGGCTCAACCAAGTATGGGCTTTTGCCATGCAAAAAAAAAAATCCGGCGCCTTCCCCCCCCTCAGACCCCCCCCCCCCGGGCCCAAACCCCCCATCCCCCCTCCTCCGTTCGAATGCCTGCCTGGGGTCCTGCCCAGACATCACCTACTCTCTCCCTCTAGTTGCTACTACGAGTGCCGTACTTTGCTTCTACTAGTGGTTGTGTGGTTTTTGACTTGGGCTTGTGGCGCGGGAAGGGAGTAGAGGACACTATTCAGCAGGATTTAAGCCGTTGAAAGGTTCCGGGGTGTTGAGTCACACCACTCTGACTCCACGATCAGCACCGAAACCACCAAAGTCTCAGAACTCCTACCAGTGCTCAGCGCCCTGCAGATTTGAGGTTCAAAATGGGGTTCTTGACCATCGTTTGGGGTGCACCAATTCATAGACCCACCACCAAGCCGTAACTCAATCCCCACCAATGCAGGCCAACACCTCAATCTTGGGGTTTTTACACACCCACCCCTCTCCCACAGTGTGTGCAAAACACACACACACAACACACGCAAAATCACAGAAATTTTAAAAAGTTCTAGAGATCTGGTGTTGATTTATCTGTGTTGTGGCACTTGGTTTGGGACAGATACACTACGAAGTCGTTTGGACATGGTTCACAATGTGTGGATGCAGTGCTTTGATGAAGGCATTCACATTGGGTTTGGTGAATAGTTTTGGGAAGACTCTGCCGTAGGATTCGCAAGGCATGCTCGTTTGATGTCCTTGTCCTTTATATGCCCCTTTATGCCTCCCAGTCCAAGCTAAATGCGGTTCAAACCGACAGTCCCCATGTGTACTGCAAACGGCCCATAACCCCATGCACCAATGTCTTTAAGCCCTCAATCTCAAAACCTGCTGCATGTGGCAAACCCTTTTGCAAATCCTGTGCAGCAACCCTCTCCCAAGGACACCTTACTTGCAGCGCTTGCAGGTCACAGTTTGGAAGTCCAGCAATGTTTTGATGGGATTCCCATGTGCATCCGTCTTCTTGGGACAGGCTTTGTGTGTGCATAAAAGACAAATTTCCCATCCCTCAGATGCTTTACTGCTCTGACTGCCGTAGCTCGAGTCCATCGCTCGAGCTCTTGCGCCACAAATGCCCAGCACACGCTTTTGGGGATCATCGACAGCAGGGCACAAAAAACGCGCAGCGCAGGCGGTGGCACCGCGAGACCCTTCTGGCACCCCCCCTCCCCTCCCTCCGCATGTCCACTGCATACGTCCCAGTGCTGTACACGCTTTGGAGGGGATTGGACCCCCAGTAGAGAACAAATAGAAAGTTTTGATGCATCAGAAAACGTTGACTTGGGGCGATTTTACGAAGATGGAAAATCCCAATGGATAATTGACATGGCACAAAGGTTTTTATTGTTGTTTTGGTGTTATTTGCACCATTTGGGAATGGGTAAGCTTGACAAAACTAGCGCTGTGTGTAGACATGGGGTGGTGCTACAAAGTGCAGCCACTGACGGTCACCAACTACCAAGGGAAGACAAATACAAAAAGCTTCGTGCATTTGACACACCCTAATGGCACGTAAAATGTGAATACAATTACCAGTATTTTTCTCTTGCAAAGCAAAGGCGCAATCCCAAATTGAAGAGGTTACTTTGAATCAAGAGACCCCAGCCCGATACCTTTGAGCCCTAGAGCAAAGCTGTTTTCCCGAAAAATCGGTCCACCAAAATTTTCCGCCAAATTGTTTGGATTTCTTCGCCGATTGGGGGGGGGGGGTTGCCGTTTTGCCCCCGTTACTATTTCTTTTGTTTGCCTTTTTTGCCTGTTGTTCCTGGTGGGTCTGTCTGTGGGTGGGGGATGGGTGAATACTGGGACCTGAGTGCACAGCTGTGGGTGGCTGGGGAGGAGCAGTGGCATTTTAAATTATGGCGTTTTGAATTGTGGCTCAGCTATGGAGGCATCCTCTGGCCCTTGTGGGTCTGTACCCAGCAAACAGTGCAAACAGTGTAACAACGTCACGCCACGATATCAAATATGATGACCCCGGTACCATGTTGATCAGCACAGGTGTTAATCACGCATAGGTGCCTGTCACTCACAACAGGGGCTTTTTCAAACAGTCGGTGGTGGCCTTGTTTCCACTGCACCATCCAAGAATTGCCCTCCTTCCACCATCAGAACAGCCAAGTGCAAGCCGTTTCTAACGAAGCGATAAAATCCTTTGGGATTGTCAAGTTTTACTCCATTGCTGCAGCATGTGGACCAACGTGTCGTGCTTTTGTCACAAATTGATCCACATGCTTACGTTTCCCACTGCCCTTCAGTTCCGCAACGACATGCAAATGCTTCCATGACAAAATCACCTTTGGTAAGGAGAAGTGCAGCTGACCGTTTTAAATTATGGCCCAATCCACAACTCCCCCCAAACCCCCAGCATTTGAAATTATGGCGTCTTGTGGCATTTTACTTGATGGCCATTGTAAAATGTGGCTGAAATGGTGTCACCTGCCGACGGGGTACACACTAGGACACTTGTATAGGAATGCGCCCTCATACGGGCCCCAGCCCCGAACTTGGCAAGGGATTCAGGTCCAGTCCGCTCCAGGCCCCCCCCCCGCCTCTGTGGTCAGGATATAAGTTATACTGGTCACGACAGGTCTCGATACACCGATGGTTGTCTGCGCGGCTTCCAGCACCCACTGCGTTCCCGCCCAGCTTGCCATATACACCTGTACATATGGTTGTACATTCGATAGTGGAGCACTCCAACCAAGAAGAGGACACAAACTGCTGTGCGAGAACCAACGAACTAATGGCTGAAAGTGTCTATGGCGGGGACATTCAGTCGATCGATACCGACCATTGACCCACCAGCCCCCCCTTGAACGCCCCCCCCCCCCCTGGACCCCTCCCCATCGTCCTCTGTTCTCATGTTAGACTGGCCGCTCAGTCCTGCCACCCTCTCTTCTCCTGCAGAGCACTGTCTATGATCCGCCCTTAATGCTGCCGTAGGCCACTAGACCCTCAACCCCCGCATCTCGACGCAGTAGTTCGGCTCTAGTGCCTCTCGTGGCAAGGCAACACCCCCAAGTCCTCCCTCGTTTCGACACCGCCCGAAGATGGACCAGCTCATTCCCATTGTCAACAAACTCCAGGGCGCCTTCGGCGACGTGGGGATGGTGGCCAAGATCGACCTGCCCCAGATCGCCGTCGTGGGGGCGCAGAGCTCCGGCAAGAGCTCGGTGCTGGAGAGCCTCGTGGGCAAGGACTTCCTCCCGCGCGGCTCCGGCATCGTCACCCGGCGGCCCCTCATCCTGCAGCTCCTGAACCTCCCCAAGGACTCGGAGCCGTACGGCGAGTTCTTTCACAAGGTCCAGGGCGCATGGATTCGGCAGCGACGCTTGCTGGACGAGCGACTGGGGGATGGGGACGGGAGAAGGGGCAGCCCCCCCCCCCCCCCTCGTGTACGGCAGCCCCCCCCCCCATCTGCACGCGGAGGATGCCCTCCTCAAAAGGCGAACGCACTTTATGGAATTTTTTGAAGTTATTTGGAATTATTTGGATTTTTTTTATTTTTTGGGGATCTTTTTTATTTTTATTGACTTGGGGACTGGCCGTCCGCAAGCCTTCATTAATGGAGGGCTGCCTTACCAAAGCCTGTGGAGGGGGGGGGGTCCTTCGGACCGCTTTGTCAGGGGCGGCACCCGCGATGTCTCTGCAGAGCGCTACACCGCGCCACACCACCGCCACCCCGTCCGTGCCCCCGCATGTGGCAGTGCCATGGGCCGAGCTACGGTGGTCCATGCAGGTCCCCCCGCCCCGGGGCGGGTGAAATTGTACTTGGGGAGGGAAGGGGGGCCCTTGGAGCCCCCACAAATTTGGGGGCGGGTGCGGAAAGGGGCTCCAAGCTTATTTCCTCACTGCAAATGTCTGAAACTTTTGGCTTAACTTGCTTGGGGGGGGATGTATTGGAACGGCTGACCACCATCGGAGGAACCCCCCCCCCCCCCCATCTCGCTTACCTTGATGCTGGCACTCCTCCCACCTTCCGCCTGATGGTTTTCAAGCCATGCTAAAGGTCATCCGACTATCGGTCTATTCTTTTCACGAGACACTCTGTCTTGCTCTGCCCCTTGGGGCCCCAGAGGCCTGGACACACGGCTCATGCATCTTTTCACACAGCGGCAGCCAACCTCTAAGGCCAGAGGAGTGCCGAGGACGAATTCCAGTCACCAGTGTGATGGTTCACTTGACTTCGTACCTTACCTATGCACCGCTATGTCTGTGGTCATCTATAGTTATGGATCGATAGTTATGGGTGAAACTTCACCTTAGGTGCAGCCCACTGTCCATAGCGGAGTACAGCTTGATTGAAGAGCACACATCATTGGGCCAAAGGCTGAAAGTGCCTATGGCGGGGGCATACAGTCAATGAGAACCGACCATCGCTCTCTCTCTCTCTCTCTCTTGCAGTGACACAGTGACGGTGACAGTGGCAGTGACAGACTGTGACAGTGCCAGTGGTTTTGTCATGGAAAATGCATGAAAAACATGGAAAACAGAGGGCCGGCCCTTGAAGCCCCCCTCCAAGGGAATGGAGGGGGGGCAGGGATGCATTAGAAGGGAAGGGACCTCGGAAGTGGCCCCAGACCCGGTTAGGCAGGCGGTTGGCGGAGGTTGCCAAAGCGGTTGGGGGCGGTTGCTGTCGGTTACAAATGCCATTAAAGCTGGCACTTGGTGTCAGGGGGAAAGTGCCTGGGCATAGGCTGGGCGCCCGGAGGGGGGGGGGGTCCCCCCTTCCAATGCATCCCTGGGCGGTGCCTTGTGGCCGGACTTCTGATGAGCGTAGGCCATCGCCGCTTTCGTCGGTGGTGTGCGGGTGCCCATTCCCATTCCCATTCCCACAGCCGAGCGTGAAGTTCACAGAGTTCTGGAGGATCCGGGAGGAGATTGTGAACGCGACGGACGACGAGGCCGGGGCCGGGAAGGCGATCTCCCGCAAGCCTATCCAGCTCAAGATCCACTCGCCGCACGTGCTCAACTTGACCCTCGTCGACCTGCCGGGCATCACGAAGGTCGCGGTCGGGGACCAGCCCGCGGACGTGGACGTGCAGATCCGCGACCTCGTCATGGAGTACATCACGCAGAAGAACTGCATCATCCTCGCCGTGTCCGCCGCCAACCACGACCTGGCCAACTCCGACGTGTGCCCCCCCCGCTCCCAGGGATGCATTAGAAGTGAAGGGGCCTCAGAGGCGGCCCCAGAAGCGGTTAGACAGGCGGTTGGAGGAGGTTGCCAAAGCGGTTACAAATGCCATTGAGGCTGGCACTTGCCGTCAGGGAGACAGTGGCCGGGCGCCAGCTGGGCGCCCTGGAGGGGGGGGGGGGGGTTACCCCCACTCCCTTTCAATTCATCCCTGCTCGCTCCCCCTTTCTCCAAACTCTACCGCCTTGACTTCACCGCCTTGGGACAGCGTTGTATGGAGCATGGCCGGCGCCAGTAGGGCACCGGAGGGACGCCCCAGTGCGCAGGGAAGGGCTGCGGTCCCGCTCTCCCCCATTGGAAATGATTTCCCCCTGGCACCTGCCGTCAGGGAGACAGTGGCTGGGCATAGGCTGGGCGCCCCGGAGGGGGGGGGGGGGTTCCCCCCTTCCAATGCATCCCTGGCGGGGGGGGGGTCGGGGGAGGCGGCCCTCCGCCGTAGATGGCGTAATTGTGTGCTGGCGGGACGCCCCCTCGATGACGCACTCATGGGGCCCCTCGGGGGGGGGGGGTCCAGTGATGCCTCCAGCCCCTCGGACTTGAGGAACATGGGGGAAGGGGGGGGGGGGGGGGGCTAACGTACATGCGGCCGAGGGCCCTCCTTCACCGCCCCCTCTGCTGGCGGGCCCGACGTGATGCGCGGCGCAGCGCTTGGGGCTGTGGGCCTGCCCCAACATCCGTCATTTGTTGTTGTGCCGGAGGATTAGGCAAAGCGAACACGACTTCAATGAGGGCCCCCGGGTGGGGGGGGGGTCCCCCCGTTGGTTCCCTCCGCCCCCTCGGGCTCAGGTGGTGCCTCAGTGAATGACTGTGATTAGTGTCGAGTGCCTTGTCACAGACCGGGAGGGGGGTGGGGCGAGTGGCAGGGGCACACTGGGAAGTGGGACCCGGGGTGTGTGTCGAGGGGCGGAGGGCCTGCACAAAGGGGGGTTGGGGGGGGGGGGGGGGGGGGGCGGTGAAGGGGCTGTGCCCCGGTGACGCTCCTGAGGCACAGCCCAGAGGCACCCGCACAGCGCCAGTGCACAGGGGCCATGGGGTGTTTGGGGGGGTGGCAGCGGACGGTCGGGGGCCAGCACCGAAGGCGGTCTGTCGTGGCCGACACCGTCCCCCCCCCCCCTTTGTTGGGCGCTCTCTGCCCCATGGCCCCCGGATCAACGCCCTGTGTCACAGTGCAGACGGTCTGCAGGGAAGCCCCCCCCCCCCCTTCTCCTGCATTCCGGCATGTCCCAACGCCCCTTGGTACACATCCCCATGTCGTGGCACCACCGGCTGTGGGGTCTGTCACGTGTGGGGTCATGGACTGTGGCAGTGCGTTTCATGCCTTGTGCAGGTGTGCCCCTGGGGGCGGGGGTAAGAGGCCCCCTCCGCGTAAACCCCCCCCCCCATATGTATGGCATGTCTCCAAGTCTGCACCCCCCCACCCCACATCTGAAGCACAGTGGACCATTCTTTGCTGCTCTTCATTCTGGACGCGGCAGTTTGAGCAGAGGTTGTGAGGAGATCATGGCCCCATCACAGCTCCCTGCGTGTCCATTGGGGTCTTCATGGCTCACTCTTCCTAACAGAAACGTACCTCTGGTGTTGTAGGCCGCTGACGAGCCCATTTTCGTTCTACGCGTTGCGCTGATCGGCCCTTGTGCACACGTGCAATGGCAGAATTCCTTTGCCAGGGGGGGGGGGGGGGGCAACCACCAAATGCGGCGCACGCCGAGCGAGCCATCAGCAAACACCCCCCCCCCCCCTCCTTCTACAAGGTGCCCATGTACTCCACAAGGGCGGAAGCGGTGCCCCGCACGTCGGGAGGTGCCCGCCATGGGGGTGGCAACAGGGCCGTGACCAGCCAACTGCGCACGGGACAGTCCACGTCGTACGGAGATGTGAAATCCTCGTACGGGGGGGGGCAGGCGGGTGGGACAGGAGTGGGTGCGCGACAGGGGCACCCAGGAGCGCCAACAGACAGGGGAAGGAGCAACACAGACACACAGAGCCACACCAGGAGGGACAAGGGTGAGCACAGCAAACAAGGAGGAGGGGCACAGCAAGGCAGGAGAGGCAACCAGAACAGCGGGAACAGGGAACCAGAATGGAGCGGATGGCAGAGCGTGCGCATGGGAGGCAGCGACAATAAAGGGGATGGCTTGGCCAACCAGCCCCGTCGCTACCGGGTGCCAGGGCAACCCCTGCTCAACCGGCATCAGGTGGGGGGTGTCTCCCGCAGCCCAGATGGGCCGTTTGTGCAACGAGGCAGACCAGCCGTGAGGGAGAAAAGGACATATGGTGGACGGCCGGGACAGCGCGTGGAGGAACAGGGCACCTGGGCCTCATGCACACAGAAACACAGCGAGGCAGGCTACGGACGGCCTGTGGACAGAGGCGCGTGGACAGCAAAAACAGTCAAATGACCCCGGCAACAGCCAGCACATCCTCAATACGCCAATTTTTGGGCGCTGCTGACGCGCAAACGGCACACCATGCCACATTCAGCACAGCCCCAACACACCAACTACTGGGCTCTGCGAACACGGAAGCAACACCAGCAAGAGCACCGGCCGCAGCGGCCGACAGAAAGCAGCGACCTGACACAACATGCGAAGGGAAGAACGGGTGACCGTCCAGGGCCACGTAAAGGAGCAACAACCAGACGGAATGTCACACAGGGGGGGGCACACGTATAGCGCACCCCCATGAGGGGACCCCGCTGCCCCGCACTGACGCGCACACTGCGGTGCCCCCCCCGGCGATCCCCCCCCCCCTCCCCCCCCTCGCGCCCCCGCCGCAGGCCCTGGCCATCGCCCGCGAAGTCGACCCGGCGGGCGACCGGACCGTCGGCGTCCTCACGAAGTTGGACCTGATGGACAAGGGCACGGACGCGATGGACGTCCTGATGGGCAAAGTGGTGCCCCTGAAGCGCGGGTACATCGGCGTGGTCAACCGCGGGCAGCAGGACATCCTTGAGAAAAAGGACATCGGTAGCGCCCTGAAGGCCGAGGAGGAGTTCATCGCCGGCCACCCCAAGTACTGCCGCATCGCCGGCCGCATGGGCACGCCGTACCTCGGGAAGATGCTGAACGCCATCCTGCTCCAGCACATCCGCGAGGTCCTGCCGGAGCTGAAGGCCAAAGTCCACGACCTCATCGCCCACACAAGCACCGTCCTGCGGCAGCTGGGGGACAACGAGATCGCCGTCATGTATCCCGCGCCCCGATGCCCTGGCCCTTGCCCCCCCCCTCCCCCGAGGGCATCTCGGCCAACGACCCCCGCCCCCCATGACGTAGCCCCCGCGCAGACGGAAGGCAGGCGGTGGCGGTGGTGAAGGGCCTGAGAGGGAGGGGGACAGTGCTCCAGCTGAAGGCCAGGACAGAGGAGGGCGGGCCGAGGCATATCCGCCATGCGACAGACGTGAAGGATTAAAGGGCCGGGGGGGGGACTTTCGTGGGAAAATGTCGTCCTTCAGGAAGGAGGCAAACTTTTCCCCCACCGAAATCTGGGGGTTTTGGCAGTGCAGTGTGTGCGTGAGGCAGTGTGGGCTTTGGGATTTGCAAAAGGGGAGGGGGGGGGGGGCGAAGTTTTCCCCCTCCGAAACTTTTCCTGGCGACATAATCCGAGGTTTAACCCCTAAACTTAAGTTTGGTTGACCGTCCCCATCTTAAAGAGGGGGCAGGTGTCTGCAAGGCGCCAGGAGACACTGCACCTCCCCGAATCTGGATTCAGATTCCCTGTCTTGCCTGTACTCCACCGCTACGAGGGGCGGGGCGGGGAGAAGCAAAGGGGAGGGGGAGCACGCCAGCTCAACAGCACACGAAATTACCCCCCCCCCCCATGTGCTGTAGGGCTGCCTGTGTTATGTTGTCCGACGGAGGGGCAACACCCCCCCCCCCCCCCGCCGGAGGGCCTCCCCATCCATCGACGGAGGGCCACACTCCCACGACGTTGCTGCTGATTGAGTGTTGGCACCCCCCGAGTTGGGGCTGGGGGTACGACAAGAAAACGCCGGCCACACACGGGATTGGACGCCGGGTGTACTACGCAGTGCCCCCCCCCCCCCCCCCCACCCTTCTGGAACACCCACCCCCCTCGTCCTCTTCTACTTCCGCTGAACGTCGGAGGATGGGGCGGCCGCCACCTCTGGCCCCCAAACCCCCTGAGGGAGTCCCCCCCCCCCCCCCCCCGAATATAAGCAAGCACCAAAATAAAAGCAAGCATGCCTGCTTATATTTTCAAGGTGGCTGGAATATAAGCAAGCATGTCGAAATGGCGACCTGAGAGGCAAGAGAAAAAACCAGAGAAATGAGGCATCTCTAACTGCATGTTCTGCGACGCCTTCACTTGATTCTGCGCTTATGCTGCCTGTGTCCTCAACATCTGTCGCAGCCTCATACAAATCCTAAACAACCACTTCATCCGCTTCTCGGCTGCTGCGATGTGAAAGAAAGGGGTGTCATTGGTGTCTGGGAGAGCCATTTTTCTGCAGCGAAAACAGGGGGTGTTGCGAATAAGCAAGCAAAAGGCTAGCTAGGGCAAAAGCAAGGGCTTGCTTATTTTGGGGGGCGGGGTTAATGCCGCACCGGCACACGGCGCGCATGGGGGGGTGCACAGAGGCCTGCAGCTGGGCGCATCGCTGTGATGTGGCACCTGCCAACAGCTTGAGACTGTTGAGTTCGGCGGTTATGCCTCCGGGGGTGCGTGGGGCTGAGTGCTCGTCCCGCAAGTGCGTGAGGCATGGCCCATTTCTTTGTGGGCCTTCATTTCTACTTCTCTCTCTCTCTCTCTCTCTCTCTCTCTCTCTCTTTGCACAGGACATCGATGTGTCTTTTTCGTGCTCCAGGCAGGACCTCAGGGCTGTGCGCACTGAGCGGATGAGCCACGCAATGGGATGGGGGTCATCCATGCGATACCGGGGGGGGTATAGTGCACCACAGGCCTACGGATAGTCATATGATTGATTGCAAGACTTCATCGCATCATCAAAGCAACAGCACAAGACCCCTCAGGAGGTCTACCGTTTCGCATACCGCCCCTTCTGTTGGCTCATGGCTACGGCACGTCAGCCGCATGCTCCGCAGGGGGGGGGGGGGGGCATCGCATTGTGGTCCGTGAGTTGATCGGCCCAGGGGCGTTCTTTGGGGGTTGGGCCGTGGGGCTGAGCTCAGCACCGCGTGCGCACACGGGGCACACACCCCCTCCGGTCGTCCGCAAAGACCCGCCCCCCCCCTTTGTCACGTCCCTCAGGTCCAGCGGGGGGCTGCTGTTGAATCTGCTGACACGGTACTCCAACTCCGTGGTCGCCACCATCGACGGGTCCAAGTCCGACAGCATCACCAAAACGGAGTTGACCGGGGGGGCCCGCATCAACTTCATCTTCACGCAGGTGTTGTCTGTAGAGAGGGCGGGGGTCTGTCCGGCCTTGCCAAGCGAAGGAAACAAATCGGGTTGAGGTTGGATTCCGCTACGAGAAATACAAATTAAAAACGGGTTAATAGCCCGTTTTATTTGGCTGAGAAACACGTTACCCTGTCCACAGTTTTGGCAGGGGGCTAACCCGTTTGCCTGAATGAAAACGGGCTAATGACCCGTTTTGCTAAAAAAAAGGGGGTTAACCCCAAATGTCATGGGACTGGGGAGTCCACCGGGGGCGGGGGGCTACTGCTGCTGTCTGACGTCTTGAAGTCTTGCCTGGTGCCTGGTGGCACACCCAGCTGCCTGGTGCCGACCAGAATATAGTCGTAGGACCGTAGGTGTAGTGGACTGGACTCGTTCACTCGTTCTCTCTTTCGCTACAGTGAAAGGCGCCTATGACGTGTCACTGAAGATCTCTTCTTTCTTTGCTTTTGTCGTGTAACACCGTTCTTTGCTCGCCAGTGCAGAGTCGTGCGCACGCATCTGTTTCCCGTTGCGGGGGGGGGGCGCGCGTTCCTGTCGGATTCGTGCGGTCGGGCCAACCGTTGCGGCCGGAGCATCCGGAGGACCGACCGTGTGCCCACTGGAGGCGTCAGGCGTCAGTCGCTTATTTTTTTTTTCAAGCGTAAGTCGCGTGCGGGAAAAGAGTTTGAAAATGCTGCGGCACGCGACCTACTCTTTTTTTGTGACGCGATTTACGCCAAAAAAAAGTGCACGCGACTTACCCCCCCCCCCCCCATAAAAGACGCGACCTACGCTTTTTTTTCGCAATCGACCTACGCTTTCCACGCATCAGAGCCGTCGATCGGAGGGTCATGAGCGCAGGGGAGAGGGCAGGCCGGGGGGAGGGGGCCGGGGCATCATCGGTCGCCCACACGCGCTGCCCTCGGGAGATGCACATGTCCCGGGGGCCCACGGCCGCAGGTGCCCCGGCGTCGGTGCCCATGTGCGTGTCCGTGGCCATGTCCCACTCCGCGATCCCCGGCACTTTGACCCACGGTGATGAGGCGGACAGACTGAACGGCAGGGGCCGTAGTCGGTCCGCACGCCGAGCCCCCCTATGGCTGCCCCACGGGTCACGCCGTGGGGGGGGCGGGGCGTGCGTCTACTTCGTGGGCCCACTTCTCATGCCGCCTGGTGTTTTGGGGCTGTCCGTCACGGTCCCCGTTCACCGTGTGCCCCGGACCAGAGTACCCGTCCTGTGACCCCCCGATTGGGGGGCAGGGGATGGGGCCCCAATCGAGGGCGGGGGGCGGGGAAGGGTCTGTGGTAAAACATAGTGAATTTTTTTTATTCTTTTAATTAAGCTTCAAAACTCAGTGAACAAATATTTTATACTAAGTTTTTCCGCTGCGGGTGGGTTTTCTACTAAGTTCCAAAACTTAGTTAGATTTTTTTCCTAATTTTTTTTAAATTAAGTTTCAAAACTTAATAAAAATATTTTGGGAACTAAAGTTTTATTTTTTCAGATTTTTTAACTAACTTTCAAAACTTCGTTAAAAAATTATTTTGTAAAGTTTTTCCTCTGCGGATGAATTTTCTACTAATTTCCAAAACTTAGTAGATTTTTTTTTCAAAAAACTTTTGTTTAATAAGTTTTACCTCGTTTCCACTAAGTTTTACCACATTTTACTAAGTCTTACCTCGTCTGGCACTAAGTTTTACCAAATATCCGGCGGGGGATGGGGTCAAGACGCCCCCGATCGGCCTGGGTCCCCCTGCCCCCCCCCCCCCCCACGACCGCAGAGGGGCAGTCCCATGCGGTGTGTGCCCGCGACCGCCGCGCCCCCCGTGCCCCAGGCGTTCGGGCCGTACATCATGAGCATGAAGCCGTGCGAGGGCCTCACGGATGAGCACATCCGGACGGCCATCGACAACGCCAAGGGCCCCCGGTCGGCGCTCTTCATCCCGGAGCAGGCCTTCGAGATGCTGGTCCGGCAGCAGGTGTCCCGCCTGGAGGAGCCCTGCCTCAAGTGCTGCGACCACGTCTTCGACGAGCTCGTCAAGATCTGTGAGCAGGCGGAGAAGGAGCTCATCCAGTACCCGCAGCTGCGCACGCGCGTCAATGAGCAGGTGCAGGGGGGATGGGGAAGTCGGGTTTTCACTTTCGGGGGGGGGGGGGAGGGTCGATAGAGCCCCTGAAAACGGGGGGGGTTTCGGGAGAAGGGCTCAATCGACAGGACCATTCATAAGTTATTATGAACTTTGGCGCCAAAGGCGCCGAAAACTTTTTTGAGCATTGGAAATGGTCTTTTTGCCACCACCAAATACATGGCAAATGATGATTCTTCAGAGCCACCTCGACGCGCTGATTACAAAACTCCCATTTTCATTTTTTGCCGCATTTTGGGTCCGGGTCACCTCCGGGGCCCGGGGGTCAGTCTCGGTAGGAATTAGGGGGGCCCGTCAATTGAGACCTTTTTGGGGGGGGGGGTCCAACCAAAGTGGCTGCATCGACCCCCCTTCCACGCCGGAGACGAAAGCTCGCCCACCCGTGTGACCCGTCCTGCGAGGGGCGTGCCGTGCACTGCGCCGGGGACCACTGCGCCGACGTGTTCGGGGCGGCGGCGGTGCCACAGCGCCGGCCCCGGCACAAGCCCCTGCCGGACCCGGGCCTTTGCGCGGGACATCGGAGCGTCACCGCCGACGCCTACGCGGCGGAGCGGGCGCGTCCCCGTCGCCGGCGCCGTGCCCCCGGCAGCGCCCACTGCGCCGCCCCCTTCGGTGGTCTGTGCCCCCCCCAAATGACATCTGCGGGGGCACAGTGGACGTCCCATGCGCATGCCATGGGCCGCGGCGCAGTGCCGCACCCACCCACACACACACACTTCCCCCGGGGCACAGCACGTGGGAGGGCCCTGAAGGGCCGCCATCCCACAGGCCTCTGCTTCATGGCAAGATAGACCGCCCTCCGTGCCTTCGGGACACGAGTGCACCCCCCCCCCCCCCGTCAAGGGCGCCCAGCCTATTCCCAGCCACTTCCCCCCTGACGCCAAGTGCCACCTTTAAGGGCATTTGTAACCGACAGTAACCGCCCCCAACCGCTTTGGCAACCCCCTCCAACCGTCTGTCTAACCGCTTCTTGGGCCGCCTCTGAGGCCCCTTCCCTTCTAATGCATCCCTGCACGAGTGTGCGCGTCACGCAGGAGCGTACCCGGAGCGGCATGAACGTGACCGCCGCAGACCCCCGTCGCGTGCCCCAACGCATGAGACCTCCACTGCCCATGAGCCCCGACCACTTCCCACATCACATCCCTTGAGCCAGTGACCCCCCGGCGGTGGTCAAACCCGCAGCGGGTCTTTTACCTGCGTCGGTCGGTGCCGGTGCCGCGGGCTGCACAAGGGGCGGGAGGGGGGGGTACCTCCGCCCGGTCCTCCGCTGCCCCAGCCCCAGCTGCGGAGGACGGCGCACCGCAAAGGGGCGGGGGCGGGGGGATGGAGACACTTTGCGGGGACGCTTTGCTTCACGACGGGGGGCAAGGGCCTGATCCTGGCAGTCTGTAGGTCGCAATGTGTGTCAGCAGTGGGCCCTCGTGCTTACGTGACCATATCCAGCACGGGGGGGCGCCCAGGTGCAGGCCCTGACCCCCCCCCCCTCTCTTCAAGGTGCCAAAAATTTTAGGGGGTGTCAGGGTCAAGGACTGCACCTGGACGCCCCCCTTGATATCCAGGGTGCAGTCTCCTGTCACGGCGAAAGGCGCCCATGGCATTGTCACCGAAGAGCTCTTGTGTGCTCTACCGCTGTTGTTTGCTGCCGTCGCCTTTGAGAAGGTCCGGGGCGCTTTCAACCTCCGCATGCCGAGGGACTCAGTATATGCAGGTCTGGGACGTGCACGGCTGCCCCCGCTGCGCCCTGAACCCGCCCTCTTCAGCCCCAACCGCCAACCGGTGGACCCCCCCCCCCCATTCACAAGTGGATACCCCCGGAAGTACCCACCGGCATACCCCCTCCTCCTTGATGGCACCCTTTTTGCGCCGCTGGCAGACATGCCACTAGTGTCTGGCAGGGGAATTGAATCTCGTTAGGAACCGGCCCCGCACTGTGTGTCACTCAGTAATATCTGTTCTGGTCGCACCCGCAACTCAGTAGGAACCAGCTGCACCCGATGTTCGAATCAGTAGGATCCAACTCCTGTTGATCACGCCTGACCTGGCGGACATTAGTGGCAAGTCTGGTAGCTGGTGCATGAGTCCGAGTGTCCGGGTCGAGTGTCAGACTTTGTCAGGGCCGCGCACCGCGCCACCAGGCCACGCCCCGCTCCTCGATGGGCAGGTGGTGAAGCTGCTGCGGGAGTACATGAACCCCCTCCGGGACTTCATCTGCAACCTGATCAAGATCGAGTTGGCCTACATCAACACGAACCACCCGCATTTCTACGGCGGGGGGTCCGTCTTCGAGCAGATGACGCCGCAGATGGTGGCCCCGCCAGGGCCCGGGGGCCACCCGGAGCACGCGCCGATCGGCCCCGGGGACAAGACCCCCCGGCTCGGGTCCAGCAATTTCACGGACATGCCCTCGCACATCCGCCAGGACATCCGCCACATGACGGAGCGGCAGAAGCGGGAGACGGAGGTCATCAAGCAGCTCCTGACCACGTACTTCGGCATCATCCAGATCTCCATCCAGGTCTCTGTACCCTGTGCCCTCATCCCCAGTGATGTATTAGAACGGCCATACACCGTAGGGGGAGGGGAGGTACCCTCCCCTGGACCCTCCCCCCTCCTCCCCGTCCAATGTTTGAGGCTGACAGCCAAAAATTTGCTTCGGCGCCTTCGGTGCCAAGAGGACTTCAGCACAAAAATTTTGGCCCGCCCGCAAGCTGGACGCGTGGGACCCGGCGGCCTCCCTGGGGGTCCCGTCGAGTGCAGTCCAGTACGCCGCCGGCGACTGCACGTCACGGTACTGGGCCTCAATGGGGGCACGCCGTCAGACTGCCCGTGGGACATCCGGCTGGCGTATGCCGAGGCTCTGGGCGCCCACTGTCCGGACATGTACGTCCCAGCCCAGCACGGCACCGGCTGGGACAACCTGCTCTCCCGCCTGCAGGCAGCGGCCCATGGGCTTGCAGCGCAGGGCCTGCAGGGGGCGCGCACGGAGACCTACCCATTCCCAGGGGTGCTAGACGGCTGTACGCCTGCGGCCGCCTGGTCACGGCGGTCACAGCGGTGCTGGACGACGCGAACACGAGCCAGGTGGCGTCCACTCGGCAGCCCACGGGCTGGGCGACACGGTGGACACTCCAGAGTGGACCGTTGCCAAGAATCCGCGGTTGTCGGCCACCAGTCCAGGGAGGGGGAGATGGTGGGGGAGGGGGCAGGGGGAGGGGGAGGGGAAAGGGAGAGCCGCGCTCAGTGTTCCTGTGGGGACCCCCCGCCAACTCCGCGGCCCTGCGAGCGTGGGCCAATGCGATGAGCAGTGGCACAGTCTCCTTGGAGGGCTTGCGGTTCACGGCGTGAGTCTGCATGGCGCCCATCATGCACACACAGCGCGTGCGTGAGTTCCACTGCGCGTGGTGCTCCACCCTCTGCTTCGGGTGGGGGGACCACATATCACGCGACTGTGTGGTCGTTGTGGCGGCGGCTACCGGGCCATGGCACGCGCCCTCGTGCGAGAGGGCTGCGGCGTGCACGGGACAGACACCATGGGCGCCCGGTGTACGACCGCTGTGGCGCAGTTGCGCGGTGGCGCGTGGTGCGGGATGAGGACGTCCCCGTCCAGGCCGAGTTTGCGGCGTGGGACGTGGCAGTCACCTGGTTGGGGCCGCTGTGGGCCCAGGTTTCGTCCACCCTGACCATCAGCCGCCGGGGGGGGGGGGGGGGGGGGGCTGGTGGCTGCCGTTTTGTGTGCGGTGAGGGAGTGGACCTCCCTTCCCCGGCGGCGCGGTGGGCTTGGCTGCTCCATTGAGGCGGCGTGTACTGGCCAGGGTCTGGCATGGCCGTTGGCCAATGCGGCGACCCTCCTGCAATACGCCATGGGGGAGGGCGCTGTGGCGAGCCCGCGCCCAGATTGGGTCGGCATGGTGCTGCCGTCGGCCGTGCTTGCACCCCACAACAAGGTTGTGTCACCGGGCATCATCCCGCACGTGGGGGAACCGCATGCACAACACCGCGAGGTGCTGGAAGTGGTCCTAGTTCCGGGGACCACCAAGCAGGCGCTACTCGAGGGCCACACCCTCCAGCCCTTGGGTGAAGGCCCACTCCTGGGCGGGGTCCGCTTAGGAGGTATTCGTCGTTCTCGTCCGCCCCGACCTCCAAGTCCGTGTCCAAGTCTAGATCGCAGTTGAGCAGGCCTGCCGGCTCCTCATGCAGCGGCTCACCAACAGCCTCATCGCCCGCCGGGAACAGGGCTTCCATGAGGCACTCCGGCGCTCGCCGCGTAGGGAAAGGGCGGGGCGGGTGGGGCGGGTGGGGCAGGTGGGCGGGGGGGGGGGGGGGGTAGGCGGGGCGGAAGGATGGGGCGGACGTGCGGGGCGGGCAAGGCGGGCGGCTGGGGTGGGCGGGATGTGGCGGGCCGGGCCGGCAGGCGGGGCCGGCGGGCGGTGCCACTGGGGCGGGGGGGCGGGAGGGAGGCGGTGCGGGCAGGCGCTGCACGCCAAACCCTCCAACGGCCTAGCCCACAACTTCCCTAGCCTCCATGGCCGGTTGCGCCCTAGGTCGGGTGGCACCGCCCATCCCGGGCGAGGACCACTAGCACCCCCAAAGAGGGGCCCAGCGTGAGCTGACCACCGGAGCCACAGGGTCCGCCCTCGTGGGCCCCGACCCTGCCCCCGTGGGCACCACGAGCCGCCACGAGCGGCACACAAGGCTCGCGGGACATGCTGACCCACCAAACACCCAATGCACACGAGACGAATCGCCGAGAGAGGACACACCACGCTCAGTGCTTGCACAAGGAGGGAGTGGGGGTGCATGCCCGGCGCGCGTGCGAAGAGCGGTGATGGCACAGGCCGCGCGAGGGGGAGACCCACGGGGACGCAGCGGCCGGCGTCAACGCGCCGGGGAGGCAGGGCGGGGGACGGGAGAGGCGGCCACATGTTAGGCGCCCACCGGCCGGAGCGTAGTCCACAGCAAGGTGAACGGGGGTGTGGCCCGTGGGGACATGAGGACCAGCGGCCGCCCGTAGCACAGGAGAGGGGGGTGAGGGAGACGCGGAAGGGGGGCGGGGGGGGTAGCGCCGAGCGGGAGTGAAGTCTGCGGCCGGGGCGCGCGCCCTAGGTGGGAACGGCCACCACTACGGTTTTTTCGCGGCGTGGCGTTGGACCCACACGTGCCTTCGTCTAGGGGAGGGTCAAGGAGCGCCTGATCTGCCGCCGGCAGCGGGAACTGCCACGGGGAGCATAGGGGACACCCCGCGCGTCCCGCGGGGCGGGGCCCCGCGCAACCCGGAGCGAGAGGACCCAGCAGCGCCCCGTGAGCCGAGCGAAGCGTCGCCCAAGAGAGGCTCTGCGGCCTAGGGTGTTGGGAAGGGCCCATTAAGAACGCTGGGAGCGCATCTCATATGGCATGGTCGGCCGATATGCAAAGTCGTCGGGGACGCCATTGTGCTCCACCCTAGGCGTCTTGTGAGCCTCAAGATCGGCCCAAATTCAAATCCAAATCCCTCCCCCTCCCCCTCCCCTTCCCCCCCCCCCCCCCCTGCGCACAGGAGAATGAACCTTGTCCTTCCGCCCTGTGCTGGTGTGCACATGGGCGAGGACCCTGTCTCCACGCCTTGTGTTGTGCTAGTGTGCAAAGGGGAGGGGACAACGTCCCTCCGCCCGGTGCTAAAGCGCACAAGGGCGGGGCCCTGTCCCTCCGCCCTGTGCCGAAGCGCACAGGGATGGGAACCCCGTGCCCCCACCCGTTGCTGGTGCGCATGGGCAGGCAACCGGTCCCTCTACCTTGTGCTGGTGTGCACAGGGACAGGGACCTAGTCACTCCGCCATGTGTTGGTGTGCACAAGGGCGAGGACCTTGTTCCTCTGCCTTGTGCAGAAGTGCATAGGCGTGGGAAATTTGTCCCGCTGCCCTCTTAGTGTGTGTAGGGGGGAACTCTGTCCCTCCGCCATGTGCTGTTGTGCACAAGGGGGGGGGGGCTTGTCCCTCCGCCCTGTGCTGAAGCGTACAGGGGCGGGGCACCTGTCCCTTTGTTGGTGTACAAAGGCCCAGGACCTAAACCTTCCGCCTTGTGCTAGTGTGCACAAGGGAGGGGAACCCGTCCCTCTGCCCGGTGCTGAAGAGCACGGGGACGGGCACCCTATCCCTCCACCTTGTTCTGCAGTGTAGGGGCGGTAAACCTGTCCCTCCGCCCTGTGCTGGTGTGCATAGGGGCAGGGAGCTTGTCCCTCCACCCCTGTGATGGTGTAGACAAGGGAGGGGACCCTGTCCCTGTGCCTTGTGTTGACATGCACAGGGGCGAGGACCCTGTCCCTCCACCTTTTGCCTTATTCTTACCTTATTCCCCTCCAACGGCGAGGAAGGCTCTAACTTTATTCCCCTCCGTCGGTGAGGAAGGCTCTCACCTTATTCCCCTCTGGCGGCGTGCGAGTAAGGCTCCTACCTTATTCCCCTCCAACGGCGAGGAAGACACAACCCCCATCCTTCTCCGGCGGCACGGAGGGCACTAGCCTTAACCCACGGCAAACAAGGGCGGGGCAGAGCGGTACGGGCAAAGCAGTGCTAGGTGGGGTAGAGCGGGGAGGAGTAGCAGGGTGAAGGGCAGAGCGGAGCAGGGTAGGACCGGGTCGGGCGGAGCGTAGGCGAGCAAGGCAAAGCACAGGTGGGCAAGGCAGGGCGTAGCATCGTTGGGCGGAGTGGGGCAGGGCAAGTATGTCCGCAGGCACCTGCAACACCTCTGTAGCCCATCGATTGGTAAAGGGGTGGGGGTTGGCAGAAATGAGCTACCGCCCACAAACTAAAGCAAAATAGCGGCTGCTACACCAGCAACCCGAAAGCAGTAGTTGCAATGTTGCTACATGATAGCAACAGCAAAATCCACTGCAGCACGACACTTGCAGCTGCAGTGGGAAGGCTACTAGTGCGGCACCCATAGCCCCTAAATTGGTAACGGGTAGGGTAGGCAGCAGTGAGCAGCAATCCTTGTGCACCAACAACATAGCAGAAGCGCCCGGAGCGCACTAGCAGGAGCTAGTGGCTGAAATGCTGCTGCATGGTAACCGCTGCAGGACGGCTGCTACAACCGCTGCAACACAACTGTTGCGGTTGTGGCAGCAACAATAGGATGCCACTGCAGCACCTTCGTAGCCCCTCGATGGGTAACGGGGCGAGGCTTGGCTGCAATGAGGTGCTGCCCACAACTAGCAGCAAAATTGCGGCTGCTACACTTGTGGTGCGAAAGCGGCAGCTGACATGCTGCTATATGATAGCAGCAGCGGGAAAGTTGCCGCGGCCACTGCAACATGATAGCTGCAGCAACTGCAGCTGTGGCCACGTGGGTTGCTGGTGTAACGCCCAAATAGCACTTGCATTTGTAACCGGGCACGGGTTGGCTGCAGCCCTTCCTCCCTCCCTCCCTCCATGTCTGTGGCGGTGGAGGGGCAGAGGCAGGGGTTGAGGCATGGGCGGTGTGCCGAGGGGAGGTTGTGCGAGTGGCAGTGGCAGCGGCAAGGGCATGAGTGGGTATGTGCAGTGGTAGGGGTGGTCCTAGGGGCTATGGCAGGAGAGGCCACAGGAGAGGTCCGGGTGGCCCAGGGCCCCAGAGCGGGCGCCGGGTTGGGGCCTTGGGGTGGAGCTGAGAGCTCTCCACGTTCCGAGCAGAGCATGGCCTTGGCACCACCCCGGGGCCGAGGGTGTTGGGAAGGGTCCGTCGAGGGCCCAGGGTGTGCATCTCATATGGCATGGCCGGCCAATATGCAACGTTGTCGGGGAAGCCATCGTCCCGTAAACCTTAAGATCGGCCCCCAAATCTAAATCCGAATCCAATCCCTCCTCCTCCCCCTCCCCCTCCCACAGAGTGCCAGCCCCACACCGTGATAGTGTGCCAGGCTCACATCATCACAGTTTGCGTACTACCCTGCGTGACAGAGCCTCCCTCCCTCTCTCCCTCTGTGTCCGAGGCGGTGCAGAGGCAGGGGCTAGGGCTGAGGCGCGGGCAGTGGGCCAAGGGGGAGGTGTGTCATGGACAGTGGCGGGGGCAAGGGCAAGTGCATATTGGGACTGTGGTAGGGGCAGCGCGAGGTGCTAGAAGCGTACCGGTGAACGGGGGAGGGGGGCAAGTATGTCGGAAACAGTTTTGGGCGATCGCCCGGCAAAGGCACCGTCCACGGGAGGGCCATGCACTCCGCAGGGGAACGACCACCCTGGTGGGATGTCCGGGCAAGGCGCGGCGTGGCCCCAGAGCTGGGCGTGCCTTCGTCGGGAAAAGAGCGTGGGGGCGCCCGGTCCGTCGAGGACTGCGGGCGTGGCCCTAGTGAGCTCCAGGGATGCCATGCGCGACCTGCGGGGCGTGGCCACACACCGCCGGGGCCTGGTGCCGCCCAAGGGGACAGGTGGGAATAGCCTGTTGAGGATCTGGGAGTGCGTCATATGGCATGGTCGGCCGATATGCAGAGTCGTCGGGGACGCCATTGTGCTCCACCCTAGGCGGCCTGTGAGCCTTAAGATCGGCCCCCAAATCCCAATCCTAATCCCCTCCCCCTCCCTCGCCTGCTCCCCCTCCCTCTACCTGTCCTTCGTTGTACCCCATGTCTAGGACAAGATCCCGAAGGCCATCGTGCACTTCCTCATCAACAAAGTGAAAAGCGACATCCAGAATGAGCTCGTGGCCACATTCTACAATGAATCCCTCTTCGAGGAGCTGCTCGCAGAGAGCGACGAGGTTGCCAAGAAGCGCAGTGCAGCGAAGAAGATGCTGGGCTGCCTCCAGCAGGCGGCCGCCGTGCTGCACGAGATCCGCGATTTCCGGCTCTAGGCCTCTGCATCGCCCTGCCACACCCACACCGCTCTCCCCGCTGCGGCCCACAGACACACGCCAGGCAGCAGAGCGGCCCCAGGGCATCGACCCTGTGCCATGAGAGCACCGGGTTGCATTCTCTGACCACCTATAATCCCGACCTCCCCCACCCTCCTATCCCCCCCTCCCGCCCATCGTCTCAAACACCCCCCCCCCCCGCAGCATGTGACAGGACACTCGATAGTAAGCACAGTCATTCAGTAAGGCGGCACTGAGGCACCACCTGAGCCCGAGGGGGCGGAGGGGACCACCAGGGTGACCCCCCCCCCCCCCGGGGGGGCCCTCTCATTGAAGTCATGTTGTACCTGTTCGCTTTGCCCAATCTTCCCGACACAACAACGACGGATGTTGGGGCAGGCCCACACACCCGCATCCCCCACCTCGTTCCCTGGGCGAGGGGTCGCTATAGGCTGCAGGTGCCCCACGTGCAGCGCGTGGACCCCTCCCTCGCGGCCCCACCCCCATGACCCCGGCCGCCCCCTGTGGACTCAGTGAAGGGCCCTGTCGGGTCCAGCCCCACGCAATGATGTCTCAGAGGCCGGGGCCCGTTATAAAGCATCGTGGAGGAGGCGTCTGAGGGGCAGTGCGTGGGCTCCCCGAGGCCCGCCCCAAGGGCCGTTTCCCCGCCCGTCCGGCAGTGCGCCCGGCCCCTCCGCCAAGACGGCGTACCGTCGCTGCGCGCGGGGTCCCCTCAGCGCACCTCCCACTATACTATGCCCCCGCAAGACGGCCTGAGGGCACACTGCACGCGGCACTGTTGGGGGGTGAGGGGGATATATGAAGCGTAGTGCCGTGTGGAAGATTGTCTACTTCTACATTGTTTTTTTACCCTATTTCAGTTTGTCACACCTTGTGATGGCATGGGGAATTGTCGAGAATTTATTGGCGATCGACGATGTCGTGAAGTGCAGGCGACTCTACTTCAGAATATTTTTGATCCATTGATGTTCATTGGATGGTTCTAATATAGAAGAAACTTCTATTTGTTGCAATTTGAGTGCATATTTCTCATGGTTATCATTTAAGTGATGTCTCTCTTCATGATATGATATTCAAGACTTTATTGAGATCAACGTTGGGAACCGGCAAGGTAGGTGCAGGGGAATATCACATTTGATTTTGAATTACTTGGAAGTGGCCAGGGTTCAGGAGTGGTAGCAGAGAACGGGTGATTGGTTTTGCACATTTGCCATGACTTGTCCCATTATGACTGATTCTGACTGAGTTGACACTGAATTTTCTGAAGAACAGTTTGATTTGAGTGACACCATGGAAAAAACACAAGAGATACCAAACTCATTTTTAAGACCACACAGAGAGCTAAGAGGACTTGAACCGTGGCTGCCACCAAAAGATTCTGAAGAATTAAAACAGAAACTGGAACAAGAAACCGAAAAAGTGCCACAACCTGTGAGATTTGAAGAAAAAGTATGACAAGAAAAGTTACAAGAAATTGAACAAGAACCAATGGATATCTGGGACTATGTGAAAAGAAAGTGTGAGAATGTTGACGATGAAGAAGATCCGTCGAATGCTCTTCGAGGTGGGGCGTCCGGTTATAGTTGTAAGAGTCAAAGAAGAATAGATGAGTTGGAAAAGCATGTGAAAGAATTTTTTATCAAGAAGCTAGATGAGTTTGTGTTGAAATTGACTTCTGAATGAGAATGAGACAACACAGCCGAAAAGAAGTTTGTTCTGTTTACATTGAAGGTGCACCAGAAGGTGTTAATTTGTTGCTTGAGGGGAAAAAATCTGAAGCCATAAACCGAGCTTTGCAGGGTACAGAGTTAGCAGATTTAGCTCAAGTGGAGGCTAAGAAGACTGCAGTTTTGACAACTACGACTTTGAGGCCCACTGTACGCCTGTACACTTGCACTACAGCCTGTACGGAAAGGAGTTGACCGAGACAAGGTTTCATTGAGATTTCACCAGGTATTTGCGTGCTACTGGCTGAAATCAACTTGATACCTACCTTGCCCCCCCCCCCCCCCGTGTCCACCCCCCCCCCCCCGTGTCCACCCCCCCCCCAGGGGGGGAACCGTCACCGGCTGGTTCCAAAAAAAAATTGCAACAGTGTCATATTGCACAGGATTGCATAATTATGAGAGCTCGTTGCTCTATGTTCGTTCCACAAAGGAGCCTGTGCTGGCTGTTGTGCAAGGCCCTTCTCCTCATGGTGATCATGGAGGCACCAACAGTTGCCAAACCTGCAGCCAAACCTGCACCCAAACTTGGACAGCAGCCTGCAGCGAAGCCTGCTGCAGCCAGTTCGTCCATCCCTGTGGCTGATGGGCAGAATGTGCAACTCTTCAAGACTATGTGGGACCAGAAAAAGAAGTCACCTCGAAGAGAGGGTGTTAGATCAAGCGCAGGCGCGGGCGTCGTATACCCCCTTTTTTGGGGGTCATTCGCGTAGCATACCCCAAGGCATGATATCGGATGTCCAACCCCTTGTAAAATCATTATTTTGCCCAATAAGACAACCCCCCAATGGATTTTTTGATTCTGAGGCCTCTATCCCCTAAAACTGGAGAACACTTTTTTGAGGGGGGGGTCAAAAGTTTTAGCTGAAAAGGCTCTAAGCAATGGGGAGACACATTTCTATCACATCCAACCCTGGTCGAATGGTAACACACCCGGCTGCAGATTTTTAGGTCGGCGGTTCGAATCTTGGTCGGTGGACGCCGGCGGCAGCGCCGCCGCCATATTCGCGGAACCGGGGTTCGAACAGCCGACCAAAAACTCTCCGTTCGCCTGCATAACCATGCGACCACTGCCCATCGTGAGGCCGGTATGTCTCTCCACTGCTTGGACCCGTGTCTGCCACTGACAAAAAACCCAAAGTGTGTGTTTCTGTCTGCTGACTGCTGGCCTGTCTAACTGACTGATTGGCTGACTGTCAGCCTCTCTTCGAGGTGCACTGCCGAAGGCAATAGAATTTTAAACTGTCCCTGTTCAGCAGTAGGGGCATGCAGCAGACTGATGGACTGATGCATTGTATTGAAAAATTTGCTTGTTTGCATCATTTGCATGGCACCATTCGATCTCTGTATGTCAGCGTGTATTCTAGAGCCTTGAGTGACGTACAGCAAGCAACTGATCGGTCATAAATTCTGCGAAGTATGCGGCGGTAATTTGTTCGTTGGCGATGGTGTCTATCCCCCCCCCCCCCGGGGGGGGGGGGGTCACTCGGCAACGGTCCCCCCCGGGATGGGGGGGAACCGTCGTCCCTGGGGGGGGGATGGACATGGGGGGGGGGGGAAGGTAAGGCAATCAGTGGACTGTGTGTTATGAAAATGAAGATTTGGAGGAGATGGTGGAGGAAACTTCGAAGAGTTGGAAGGGGAATGTGCTGATCTTCGTATGAGCTGTGTACCCGTGCTATCCCAAGCTTCAAACAAAGCAGTCTATCAAAGAAGAGTTGAGTACACTATTTTGTTTGGCGATAGATTCAACCCCAAGTGAGGTGGCAGAACTTTTGAATGAATTTTCAAGGTCACACCAAAGATCGCCGTGGAACGGTATCTCCAAGAGGGATAAGACGTTCAAGCTGGCAACGAAAGTGAACGACGAGACGCTCAAAGAGTGAAGAAAAGACACGCCAAACGCACAGATCAACACCAAAATTGTGTCGAATGGGTCCCCATGGCACCATTTAACGTGTACTGACAAGTTCAACGATTTTACATGCAAGTCACATGAAAATCGAAAAAAAAACCACGGGATGCAACTATAATGTTCAATGTTATCGTCAAGTTCTGATTGGTATGATATGCTGTGAAAATATCACGGAAAGTTTGTTGGGAGACGACTTTTATGGTCCATTTCACGTAGTTCAGACTCACAAATGTCGCATTAGTGGCAAGTTTAAACTCATTAAACACTATGCTCTTTAGGCTTATGGTCTCATGCACCATTGCTCGCGCCGTGTAGTATGAGCGCTGACACTGAGGAGACACTGTGGTTGCAAGGGAAGAGGTGCAATCCAATACAACTCGCATATCCATGATATTTGCCTGCGGGCCCGCATCTACTTAGCCATATCATGGCACGTGGAAGCTTTGTGAGTTCAGATGGTCGCTCGGGCTGAGGGCTGGGTCCTAGCAGCTGGCACAGTCACAGTCACAGAGGAGAACGTTCATGAGATATTGTCCAGGATATGGTGAATGAATATCTAAGGCTTGTTTCATCGCCTTATCCTTTGTCCAAATTTCGACTGCCTTTACTCTCAACTTCTCATGAGCAATATTGTGTATTGACTATGGAGATGTGCTAGTGCTGAGCATGCTCTTGCGAGTTGGGTGCTGGTTCTGTAAGTTTAAATTGCAATCTGATATACTTGCTCCTCTTTGAGTGTGGGACAAAATGCATAAGTTGTGATTTTTTTGTTCCATCAGCACGCAATGACAACAATGAACCCCCATTTGCCACCAATGCGTTACAGAAATGGTGCGTGATGCAAGTCACACGAAAGGGGTGTCGGCAGGGACAATGGGATGGGGATTGTTTCACAGCATGTTATGTTGCTCAGATGACACCGCCCCCCAACCCCCTAGCCCCCCTAGTGCCACGAAAGTCACGGCTATGTCGCCTTTTTGGCTGGAAAATCTTCAATAAAAATGCTAACAAATCAAAGGCCTGCCTTATCATCAATGGAATCTGCCCAGAAGAACCTAGTGTGATTAGCAAGAAGAAGGCGATGCACCGACGTGTGCATCGAATGAAACTCCAAATTGTGCCCACTGTTGTGTGACATGCAAGAGCAATGCAACAAGATAATTGGTATGACGTTTCATTCATTCGGCGAGTGTAGCACAACACCACCCCAAGGGCTGAATGCGGCCTTCCTTGGGCAGCGGCCTTTGGCAGAACCGGAACCTCGGGTTGAATATGTTGCGCAATGCCCATGTGATCAAGGTGACAAGAAACCCCTTTGTTTCGCCTGGAAGATGCCCGCATACCATGGAAGATGCCTCTGTTCGAGTCTGTTTGAGCAACGACCTTTTCTTCCATTCCTCTTGGTTCTCTCGCCTCATCTTTAAATGAGTCAACGGCCTCTATTGCTGCAAGGGCTACACCCCATGCCACCACCTCGTCCCTTACATCTGCCCCCATCTGCCCACCTCCAACACCCACTCGATCCCACCACCTTCATCTCCGAATGCTCGTCCCCCAATGCCCAACACCTCCACTACAGAATCCACGTCTCATGTCCCCCCTCCTTTCGTAACACCATCACCACATGGTGCCTCACTGCCAACATCGGCGACACCAAATATATCATGCTCCTCACACAAACAAATGCTCACCACAGCCACGCCCCACTCACGAAAGTTGTGGATGATATCAACCAATGGTTCCACAACAACCCTATCCCAAATTTCTCCAACCACCACCCCATCTCCGACAGAACTCCGTGGAATATCCCCACTTCTGAGTGCAGCACCTCCTCCACAATTCCTCACGCCTGTTCCTCCCAAAAATTTCGTTCCCCACTCCCCAAAACAAAAATCCTCATGTCTCCCGCAAAACTGCCTACATACCCAAAGCCACCAAATTTACATACATTAATATCCCTATCACCTCACGAGAGCCCTTCACTCTTCCCTTACACAACAACATCTTCAACGTGCTTCCTCCAACCTGACATTTGCGCCACACACCTCAATCACCCACTCAACACCACCTCCAGCCCCCCCCCCCCCCCGGCACTACACATCCTCTCCAGTCGATCATCTCCCCTGAGCACCCCCCCCCCCCCCCCCGAGACCTAGTGCTACCAGCCACCACAGCCACCAGCCACCTACCAATCCCATTCTTCTTGTTTCAGCTCATGGCCAAATCTGCGCGCACCTGTTTTCCTTTCATCACCATTTTCCTGATCACTGCCACCCCTCCTCTGAGATCATCCAGCCTTCTCCCGTGGGATTCACGCGCAGCCAATAACCTCCAGCACCAGCCCCAACCCAGCCCCCCTCCCACCGCCTTTTGCTCACATTCCCATAACACACAGCCCCCACCCCCCCCCAGTTTTCCCCTCCCCAGCCATTCCCCTGCCATCCTGAACTGATCCTCTCTCTCCTCCTTGCCACCAGGGTCATGCTCAGCACACTGTACTGAATTTATTTCAGCTACTTTAGCCCAGGCCTCTGGTTCCATTGGAAGGTGCTTAGCGCCCTGAACTGTTGTATTTAGCGCTGCTGTCCGTCGGTTGAACTTCGGCTCACCAAGCACGCCATGCCCTTGCCATGCCCTTGGTCAAGCCGCTTTTCTCATGCTCTTGGGCAGGGAACCGCCATGCATTAGTAAAAAAATGGACGACGCCTCTGCACCAGCCACACCCTCGCTGCTGTGCCTCACTAGGTTGCCCCATTTGTTGCAATGTCCCATGACAAAGCCGTTCTCGACTACTTCCGAGAGAAGAAGGTGTGCCGTGGCCCGCTGCCTCGAGGGCGATCGCCCGCGTTGCTCGTCGATCGGCCCCTCGGGGCGTGGGCCGTAGCGCCGTGCTGAGGGTTGGCCAGACATCCATCGTCCAGGAGGTGCCATAAGGACGCTCACCTTTTTTTTTTTTACTACTATGGCATCCACTCTCTGATGTTTGGTGGCTACCCACCAACCGCCATCGGTTACCCACCAACCGCCATCGGTTACCCACCAACCGCCATCGGTTACCCACCAACCGCCATCGGTTACACACCAACCGCCATCGGTTACCCACCGGCCGCCATCATAGGGCGTATTGGACACTCCGAGTTTTT
Source organism: Eutreptiella sp. 'Long Island Sound 2002' (assembly GCA_964036045.1). Classification (NCBI taxonomy): domain Eukaryota; phylum Euglenozoa; class Euglenophyceae; order Eutreptiales; family Eutreptiaceae; genus Eutreptiella; species Eutreptiella sp. 'Long Island Sound 2002'. Next base: position 188,147,626 of record OZ038380.1, on the reverse strand, counting down.
TTTTTTTATTATGGCACCCCCTGGCATCGTCTGATCCGCAGATCGCCAAGCTGATGGACGACTTCGTGTGTGAGCTTTTGAAGGCGAAACCTGCGGAGCCGTATGCCTTCCTGGAGCAGAGGCTGGCCAAAATGTCAGGTCAGGGCTGAAACCACCTCTCGGACCCAGGGGTCGGGCGCTGGGGGCCAGTGGGTTTTGCTGCGACCCTTCCGGGTTGAGTGCGGCACGGCCGCGCCTGTGCCAACCCCCTCTGCATTGTATCTGTGGAAGCGCGTGCCACACACGGCACAGCACTGCGCATGACACACACGGGGGATCACTGAGCGTGCTGAACGGTGCGGGGCAACTGGCACGGGGGGCGGGGCATTTTTTACGTCCGTGTTGGGACTGTGTTCACACAACACAGGAGGAGGAGGTGTTGTATAGTGTTGTGTTGTGTCGTGTCGTGTCTTCTTGTGTTGTGTTGTGTTGTGTTGTGTTGTGTTGTGTTGTGTTGTGTTGTGTTGTGTTGTGTTGTGTTGTGTTGTGTTGTGTTGTGTTGTGTTGTGTTGTGTTGTGTTGTGTTGTGTTGTGTTGTGTTGTGTTGTGGTATGTTGTGTTGTGTTGTGTTGTGTTGTGTTGTGTTGTGTTGTGTTGTGTTGTGTTGTGTTGTGTTGTGTTGTGTTGTGTTGTGTTGTGTTGTGTTGTGTTGTGTTGTGTTGTGTTGTGTTGTGTTGTGGTGTGCTGTGCTGTGTTGTGTTGTGTTGTGTTGTGTTGTGTTGTGTTGTGTTGTGTTGTGTTGTGTTGTGTTGTGTTGTGTTGTGTTGTGTTGTGTTGTGTTGTGCTGTGCGGTGTTGTGTTGTGGTGTTGTGGTGTTGCAATTGTTGCACTGTGTTTGCATGTCTCCATTGCTTAGATCCACAACACAACACAACACAACACAGCACAGCACAACACGACACAGCACAACACAACACAACAAAATAAATAAAACAAAACAAGGAATAAGACAACACAACACAACACAACACAACACAACACAGCACAACACAACACGAAATCTCCGTCTTCTTGTGTTGCCATGGGGTGGACAGGGAGGGGGGTATTTCTCACCTCCGTGTTGCCTGTGTTAACACAACACAGGAGGGGGAGGGGGGGTTTATTTTTCAACGATTGTGTTGGCCGGCTATGTCAACACGCCAATTGCCCGTGGGGCTTTCCTCCGAACCACAGCCGATACCTATGCACCCACCCCCCATGAGGTCTCCCCCCCATTGCATCCCTGAGCAGAGGGCCCACTAATCCGCCCTCGGTTGGGTCGCCGGGACGTCTTAGCGGACAGCGTCCGCCTTCTGGTTCCTCCGATTTGCTGCCGGGCGGCGGGAGCTACGGCTTTCCTGTAGTCGGCGGATGTAGACCTGAGCCGCCGCATGGGGTTGCAGGCACCATACCGGAAACAGGGCCGGATGCCGGCGCCAGGTTGTCATGCCGTCGAGGTGTAGTAGCCCCGCTACTTGTGGCCGGCACCCCGCGCCCCCAGGGGTGAAGCGTGCGCATTACCTGGGGACCTGGCTAGGGCACCAACCTGTCAAGGTGGAAGCCACCAGACTGGCGGCCAGCGAAAGCTTGGTATGACAGAGGAAACCGGTTGGTGAAGGGCTTGTGGCTGCTTGCTTGCGGTGGATTTACGGGGGGAGGGCGGCCTCCTTGTTGTTCACAGGGCCAGTGATGTATTAGAACGGCCGTACACCGTAGGAGGGGGGGGGTACCCCCTGGACCCCCCCCCCTTAGACCCCCCCCCCCCTCCCCTTCCAATGTTTGAGGCTGACAGCCAAAATTTTGCTGCGGTGCGGTGCCAAGAGGATTAAAGCTTAAAACTTTTCGGCCTGCCTTCCGCGGGGACCACAGGGGGACCCTGGGAGAAGGGGGGTCCAAGCCAAACCCACCTTTCCCCCCCCCTTCAGACCCCCCCTCCCCCCCCCTCCCCTTTGCGCTTTGGTGGGGTCTGGTGGCTGTCGATAGTCCGCTCGGCCTTGGAACCGGACAGTCAGGCAGTTCAGCCTCGTGGTGGGGCAGGGAAGGAAGCCCACACCCGAGGGCCTGCTCCTGCATGAGGCCGCCAGCCCAACCCAACCAACCCCCCCCCCTCCCCCTCTTCTAATACATCCCTGCACAGGGCGGCAGCCTGCGGGCCTGCAGCTCCTTGCCTCGCGGCACTGCACCCACAAGTTCGACCCCTCGCGGCCCGTGCCCCGCAAGGTCATCCACGAGATCCTGGACACCACCCGCACGCTCCCGAGCTCGGCCAACACGCAGCCCTGGCACATTGTCGTCACCCAAGGCGCCACGCGGGACCGCCTCTGCGAGAAGATGCTGCAGAAGTTCGACGCCGGGGACGACGGCAAAGCGCAGTACGAGAACCGCCCCAAAGACATGGTCGACCGGATGGAGAAGGCGGTGAATGACTACGGCCGGCAGTTCTACGAGGAGCACTTCGGGGTCCCGCGGGGCGACAAGGCCGGCCGCCGCGAGAAGTACCGGCCCAACTACGAGTTCTGGGGCGCACCGGTGCGCCTCCTCCTCTGCCTTTTGGTTTTGTCTGATCAAAGGGCAATGCCACAGTCCGAGCCATCAGTTCATGTTTGTTTGTATTTACAGGGGGGGGGGGGGATTCCGCGGGGGGAATTTTCCGCGGGGAAAATTCCGTATTTCATCTTGGTGCGGAATTTTCCCCTCATTTTTCAAGGGGAGGTGCGGAATTTTCCCCGTGCGGAATTTTGTCCATGTAAGCAACCGGACCGTTTTTCCACCTAATGCACGCTGAGTGCTCATGCAGCTGGTGCATTGAGCAACATCCAGTCTTGTTTTATTTGTGTTCTTTGGCACAAAAACAGGATGCTCACCAAGCAGATGCCTTTGGTGGAGTTCAACTCTTTGACAAATCAGACATCTGCAGAATCATTGATGGTTGCTTTGTTGTAGTGTGTGTCTTTTGGGGATCGCAATCCCAGGATCCCTTTTGCTTCCAATGCACTGAAGATTTGGGAGGTGCGGAATTTTCCCCTTGATTTTTTGGGACAGGTGCGGAATTTTCCCCTGCGGAAAAATCCCCGTACAGAATTCCCCCCCCCCCCTGTACGTGCAAAACCGTTGCCCTGTGGAAAATCTCCCCTGCCACAAAAAGGAACCCCTGCAGGCAGCCTCACCACCATCAACAGCTGATGATCAAGCAGAGATGGAAGTGTGCCAAATGAGATTTGCTGTGTACCTTCGGAGCCGGGCCATGTTAGTACCCCGCCAATATGAGGGTAACTCAGAGCACGATGAAGCACGGCGTGCAAGGCCGGCGAACTGCAGTTTGACAGCAGTTGCAGGAATGCGCATGCCTGATCCGAAAGACAAAGAACGTGAGCGGCCTTTCCTTGGAATGGCCCCCGGTGGCTGACCCCTGTTTGTGGAGGGGTCCACCCTTTTCCATGCGGGGGATACCGAGGCTCTGGCGTGCTGTATTGGAGCCGGGGCCCCTGCGGGGGCAGGCGCCCGGACACGCGGCGCTCGGATCGGCTACGGCCCAGCCGGGCATCCGTCCGGGCCTTTGAGCTGCACTGTGGGGCCCTGCACCGTCTGGAGCAGGGCCTCGTTTTCTCGTGGCGGCTGCTGCTCTTGTGTGGGCGGCGCCCCCAGAAAGTCCACCCAATGAAGATCAAGCGTATCCCCCGGTCAAAATGCTGTTCGCTGATCAACCCCACCCGCGATATACCCAAATTGTGCCAAAAATGGCACTTCGCTGGCCAAGTGGCCGGAGCTGCTTTTTGCAACACGCGCGCGCGCGCGGCGCCACGCGCAAAAAAAATTTCCGCTTTCGCCGGGAGCGATTTTTTTTGTTTGGTGGATTCGGCTTGCGGAAGGAACGGGAGGAAAACGTATGTTTGAAATTCTGGGTCCAGCTGGGGTGCACCGCCCTTTCTTGGCCTGCTGAGTCGGGTTCCTTGCGTCATGTGCAGGTGCACCTCATCCTCTGCTGCCCCTACGAGCAGTCCGTGGAGGAGGGGGTCAACGGCATCTTCCTGGACATGGGGACGGTGCTGACGGCCATCTGCCTGGCGGCCCACGCCCACGGGCTCGGGGCCAAGCCCCAGTTCTCCGTCGCCAAGTACCACGACGTCTGCCGCGAGGTCATCAGCAAAGCGGAGCTGCCGGACGACATGCTGGTGGTCTGCGGGCTGAGCATCGGGTGGCCGGCGGACGGCCGCGACCCCCGCACGCAGCCGGACTTCTTCCCGACGCGGCTGAGCGTCGACGAGACAACCCGCTGGGCGTGCTGCGACCCGCAGTGGGTCGCGGCGGGGGAGGGGGCGGGGGGCGACGGGCAGGACCCCGGGCTGCTCGCGCTCATCCAGTCGCGGCACGGCTCCCACAGCCTCGACCCCGCGCTCCCCGTCCCCAAGGACGTCATCGCCGCCATCCTCGCGGCCGCGCGGAACGTGCCGTCCACGAACAACTCGCAGCCGTGGTGCGTCACGGTCATCCAAGGCGAGGCCCGGGACCGGCTGTCCCAGCGCATGCTCGAGGTGCTGGCCCAGGGCTTTGCTTGAAGGGGAGGGGGGCGATCGGGTAAATTCCAGAGCGGTTGCAGAGCGGTCACGGGGGATGTGAAGCGGTTGGGAGGCGGTTACTGGCGGTTGGAAATGCGGTTGGGGCTGATGTTGGGGTATGGGAATGCCTTTGGGGTAGAGTCAGGGCCGGAGTGTTGGGGGGGGGAGGGGTACCCCCCCCCCCCCTTTCAAGCGATTCCCTGTGCTGGCCCTTGCGTTGTGGCGCGTGGCGGCCCGGCGGCCCGGGCACGCGGCCGGGCCCTCAAAGGACCGCCGCTTTCGGTACACGCTCATGAATAGTGGCGGGTGGATCAATAGTGCCTGGGCCCGAGGGTGTAGGGCCTGCGGTCTGTGGGTCTGCGGTCTGTGGGGGCCGGTTTTGGTCAATTTGGGGCCGCTGAGACGGCCGTGTTTGGTCGATTTGGGTGAAGGGTTGGGGGTGATGGTGGTTTTGGAGGTTTTGGGGGGGGGGTATTGGGGGGTTCGAGGGGCTTGCCCTCCCTCATGCCTGCCTCCTGCCGCCTCGTCCCTCTGCTCGCGGGTCCTCACCCGCACCCCTTCATCGCCATCGCTTGTCTCTGCGCCTGCGACTCCCGTTGCTCGTCTGTGTCTCTCGTGCCGCCACCCATCCACCCCTCCTCCTCCCCCTCCCCTGCGCCCCCTCCTCTCCAGGAGTTCGACGGCGGCAAGGACGGGGGGCAGACGTACAAGAAGTACAGCGCCAAGAACACGCCGCTCATGCAGAAGGGCAAGGACACCTACGGCTTCGAGCTGTACGAGCAGCGGTACGGCCTGGACCGCGACGACAAAGTCGGGCGGCGCCTGAAGTACAGGTCCCGCCCCCCCCGCGCTGGAGGGAGGGGCGTGCCTGCCACTGTCGCCTCCACCGACCCTGGCCGTGTTGGCATTTGCTTTGCTGGGGAGTGGACGGGGGGGGCACCGGGGGACCGGGGTCCCACATACCCGCGGAAACACAGCGAGGCAGGTGGTAGACGACTAGAATGCGGAGGGGAGTGGGCAGCAAAGACCAACAAACGACCCCCGCAACAACCAGCACAACTCCCGGTACGCCAACTACTGGGCTCCGCTGACGCGGAAACGACGCCACAAGGGACAACGGCCGCAGCGGCCGTCAGAACCCAGCGACCGGACGCCAAGGGACGAACGGGGGACTGTCCAGGGCCCGCAAAGAAACTGCAACCCGACGGAATGTCACACGGGGGGGAGGGGGGGGGCTTGCACGTTGCGGGTCATTGCCCAAGGTCTTGGGACCATGTGTCACTGGGCTTTTGGTGGCGTGGGCATTTCCTGTCCGTGGTACACTACATCCGCCGCCGTGAGATCAGTGCAAAGGTGAACCAGACTGGTTCGCCTGGTCGTAGATGGTGGGTTCGGGGCCCGCATGTCTCGGCCGCCACATCCCACTGCACCCCTCCTGCTGCCGTGGGGCCCCCGCCGTCGCCCGGCGTCGTCACACCAAGACCCAACGAGGGGCAGGCCTCTGCTGCTGCGCCCTACAAGCGGTCACCCGGTACCATCGCACCGTGACCCAGCGAGGGCGAAGCCACTGCCACGGGTGCCGCCATTGTCGCCAGCTCCGCGGCGTTCAAAGCGGCCACGACTTGTCCATGTTTGCCGCTCGATCTGAGGCGGTTTCCATGTCCTGGCCCCCGGCGCACGGACCGCCTCTTTCTGGCCGTGCTGGCGCCCTCCGCCACACCAAAACAAAATGAAGTACTAGGCCTGCTCCTCATAAGTCTGGGTGCATGTTGCCACAGTGTACCACAGCTGTGTTGTGTCACGCCCTGACACAGGGATGCATTGGAAGGGGCCTCGGAGGCGCTTCAATAAACGGTTGGACAGGCGGTTGGAGGAGGTTGCCAAAGCGGTTGGGGGCGGTTACTCTCCTCCGTCACACAGGCACAACTACGAGCTGTGGGGCGGCCCGGTGCTGCTGCTGCTGAACCTGCCGAAGAACGCCGTGGCCGGCACGTACATCGACGTGGGGTCGTACATGTACGCCATCCTCCTCGGCATGCACGCGTACGGCCTCGGGGGCAAGCCCCTGGGCTCCGTCGCAAAGTACACGGACACGATCCGGGAGGTGCTCGGCGCCGCCGCCATGCCCGAGGACGAGCACCTGATCTGCGGGATCTGCATCGGCTGGCCCACCGGGGGCCGCGACCCGCGGACCACGCCGGACTGGCACCCGAGCCGCCTGGGGCTGGACGAGACGACGCGGTGGGTCGTGGACGCGGCGTGGGCGTAGGGCCGGGGGGGAGCAGGCCTCTCGCAATGCGGCGGGCGGAGGGGGGCGGTGTGACGCGGGCCCACGCTGTCGTCGCGGTGGACCCCCACGCCCGGATCCCCCCGCCTTTCTTTCCCCCACTGCCCCCTTAGGGGGCTGCAGGTGTAGCCCCCCCCACGCCCCTCTCTTTCTGGCATCTTGTCTCCAGAGGGCCCCTCTCTTTCTGGCATCTTGTCTCCAGAGGGCCCCTCTCTTTCTGGCATCTTGTCTCCAGAGGGCCCCTCTCTTTCTGGCATCTTGTCTCCAGAGGGCCCCTCTCTTTCTGGCATCTTGTCTCCAGAGGGCCCTTCTCTTTCTGGCATCTTGTCTCCAGAGGGCCCCTCTCTTTCTGGCATCTTGTCTCCAGAGGGCGCTTTCAGACCCCAAGTCCCCAAGTCGGGCTTTTTCGGGGGTGCCTTCCTCCGGGTCGACTCCAAACACAAATGGGCTTCTGTTGTGGAGCGGCCTCCAAGTCGCTTCACGTGGGAGGACGCCGACTCCCGCCCGGCTTCGTCCCGGGGGATCAATGGTTGGTTCCGATAGACTGAATGTCCCCGCCATAGACAATTCCAGCCATTAGTCCAGCAGTACTGCGAAGTCCCGGCTTCGTCCCGGGGTGGCCCGGGCCGCTTTTTAGGGGTTGTCTAGGCAGCACCCGTTACCTACCAACGCGGACCTCCCAGTTCCCACGGTCCTTGCGTGCCTCATGCCCGTCCCGAGGGCGCGCTCCCTCCTCCGTGTCCCGGCCGGCGGGTGCAGCCGGCGTCACTCCCGATGCCCTGACGGGCGTGCGGGGCCGCAGTCCCGTTTGAAATCCTTGCCGGGCCCGGGGGACCGCCTCTATCCTCGGCAGCGAGCGGTAGGGTGGTAGGGGTGGGGGTGCCCCCCCCCCCCCCTTAGACCCCCCGCCCTCCCCTTCCAATGTTTGAGGCTGACAGCCAAAAATTTGCTGCGGTGCCTTCGGTGCCAAGAGGATTTAGCTTAAAACTTGGCGGGGACCATACGGGGACCCTGGGAGGATATTGCCTTGGCCCATCCTCGCCCCCCAAGACCCCCGCCCTTGGGGCCACCCCCCGTCGGTGACATTCCCACCGCCATCAGCCACCAAAACGGCGTTGGTTCCCCCTCCATCGCTGTCGGACGCCCCCCAACCGCCATCAAACCATCGCCCCGGCTGTAAAGGACCCCACGACTTGTGCTTGGCGCTGAAGACCGACTGGGTCGGTCATTCGTAATCGGTCCGCGCGTCGCAGGAACGCGAAGGTGCCGCGGGCACCTGCACTCCGTGCGGCGCATGCCACCCCCGGCGGCTTCACCTGACTGAGGCACACCACTCGTGGCCCCCTGCCTGCGGTCGCTGCATATATGACAACCTCCCACGCCTAAGCACGGGCTTGTTCACTGCTGTGGTGGGTCTGCCGGACCGAGGTCTGATGGTCGTTGTGGTCCCCCGTCTCGAGGACGCCGTAAAATTGTCGCACGATCGATGGTGTCGCTGTTGGACCCGACGGGGGGGGTGCTCAGTAATTGTTTGTAATGTCCCGTCGGATGCATCGGAGCACTGGACCGTCTTCGGGTCTGATGTGCAGCGGATGGCCTGAGTGCCATGGGCTAAGGGGCGGACGAATGGAAATTGGGGCAGTGCGCGCCACACATTGGCCCCCGGCGGCCGAGGTCTGCGTAGCGCCGGCGTGCGCATGCGGCCAAATGCCTCAAGTGGTCGGTGGTGGGGAGGTGCCCTGGTGCCCAAGGCCCTGCTTTGAACACCCACAAACCCGATGCGCAGGGCCGGGGCTGGACGAGGGGTTGTTGGGCTGCGCACTGTGCGCACGCCGTGTGATATCGCCCCCAGACCATCGCGTTGAGTGCCCTCTTCATCTGCTTCGTTGTTTGTGGTCCGTGTTGCATGTGCAGATGGAGGGGCTTGTGTTGCACAGGGCGGGCCAGACCCATCCACAAGAATGTGGTCCTGCCTCGTGGCAGGGGCCGAGCAGCGCCCGCCGGGAGGGTGAGGGCAATGCGGGACGGCCACGGACCGCCGCCGCAGGAGCGCCACACCCCCCAGTTCTGCACCGCTGCCGACCAGTGGCCGTTGCACCCGTTTTCCCCATCAGCGGGGGCCACGCCCCTGCCAGACCCCCGCAGCGAATGGGCGGTGTTCCCGTGCCCCCACATCACCGCTGCTGCCAGTCAGGCCTTATGGCCGGCACGGACTGAACGGAACTGCCAGTCACTGAAGCAGTAACAGTGCGTTTTTGAATTGGCCATGCGTCCGCTGCATGATCCAGAACAGTGCCGGGGATGCGCTTTGGGGGAGTTGTCTGCGGTGCTGTCCAGATGGGCGCGTGGTGCCGGCTGGACCGCAATCCCAGGGTCCGATCTCTGCGTTGTGCCCCGCTCTGTTGCATGTGTCTCCCTCAGGGCTGTCCCACACACTGTGCACTGGCTGTACCGCTTTTTCCATCACTCCCCAATCACCGCAAGCTTGTCTGACCCTCGTTGTCCGACAGCCGTGTTTGTGGTCAAGAATGCAGGATGACATGCCCGTGCGATGGGGTAGTGAGACGGATGAGGTGACAAGTGCTCTTCTTTGCCAACAATCCACATCCGGGCCCAGAATGGAGCGATCTTCACCGGAGAATGCAGGGTGGGCCGTGGCAAGCTTGACTCTCTCACAAAAACAGTAGCTCCCTGATGTTGGAGTACTGAAAATGTTTTGGGGTCCCACTGCAGTTTTGGACCAGACCAGCAAAATGGATAAGAAGATCACCACTAAGTACAACACAAATGCCACAGGATCAAAGTATTCAAGACAAAAGCATGTAGCAGCAAGAGGGGCTGCAGATGTGAACAAAGAAACGATTATAGACACAAATATAGAGAATCAAAGCACAAAAGTCATTTAATACGCAAATCTCGTCTTGGACACACAGCTAGGCCTGGACGCAATTCTCATCTAAGTTTCATCGGGGCCGCAAATCTCATCCAGGCTGCAAATCTCATGTGGTACCCAAATCTGAAGCTCCGTGACACTTTGACGGCCGACCCTAGCTCCAATCTGGCTTTGCGCAATTCGAACACGCACTGTGCCAAAGAAAAGATGCCATGGGGACAAAGCGATCTCCAGACATTTTTTGCAGTAACAGTCCACGGTCGGGCCACCATCTTCCGGACCTTCAAAATGTGGCTCCTCACACTGTTCAAAGTCAGGACACCGCAACATGATGTAGATTCTGTCTGCTGCCACCACCTGCCATGGTTTCCAGGTGACGCGCCATGAGGGCCATAAACCGTGCGCCATTTGATGCAACATGACATCAAGCCCCGGCACAATTTCGGCGACGGCCCTCCATCCTAGTTTGCTTTCACAAGCGCCATGAAATAGCCCAGGCACAAATCTTTGTTTTCAAGAGAGCACGGAGTGTCTGTTGCACCGCGGAAAGGCAACTGTTCTTACCCTGCCGAGCATCTGACTTGACGACGCAAGGGTCAAGGAGTCCAATGCATCTCATGGGCCTGGCGTTGGCGAAGTGCACGACAGGTCTAACAGGCCGCCCCCTCTTGCGCCCAGTGCTGGTCTCACGTTCACGGGGAGTAAGATCATGTTTGTTTGCCAGAAAAAGAGCTGCTCTGAAGAGCGGAATAGTAAACGTGGTTCTTGCGCCTTTGTTCACTGACAAGCCCTTGGGACTAATGCAATTCATAAAGGGGACCAATGAAACTCATAGGGGAGACTAATAAAACTCATCGGGCAGACTAAGAAAATTCATAGGGGGGGGGGGGCAATGAAATTCATGCGGGGGACCAATGAAATTCTGAGGGGGGGCTAATGAAATTCATAGGGTGCAACAATGAATTTCATGCAGGTGAGACTAATGAAATTCATAGGGGATACTAATGAAATTCATATGGGGGACAAATGAAATTCATAGGGGGAACCAATGAAATCGGGTTTTTTCAAATCACCCTAGCGACCCACGGGGAAAACACGGTTGAGGGGTCAGTGGGTACTTGTAGTTCAACCCACACATAGACACAGGCACAAAGGCGCAAGATCCGGAAGTATTAAGACCAGAGTCCGAAGAAAGTCCTGTATTAAGTGAAAGAAAAAGTGGATAAAATGAGACACTTCCTGAAGTCCATAATGCAATACATACATCGCCTCGGAGAGAGGTTGTTAGATCAAGCGCAGGGCGAGCGTCGTATACCCTCCTTTTTTGGGGTCCTTTGCGTAGCATACCCCAATGTATGGTTTCTGACGTCTAACCCCTTGTAAATCATCAAATTTAGGACCAAAAATGATCCCCCAATGATTTTTTGGATTTTGACCCCCGTACCCCCCCCCCCCACCTTGGTACCCTTTTGGGGGGGGGGGGTCAAAACTTCTTTGTGTATTGTGGCCTTGGACCTGGGTCCTGAAGAACTTTTTTCTTGTATGTGGACCCCCTAACCCATGATGGGGGTCCCAAGTCTCAACTCCAGGTACCCTTAGTCGGTCCCCCCCATATGGCCCCTTGGCAGTGAGGACTTTTGAGGCTGTTTTCACGCTGGATAGGCTGTTGAGTGGCACGTGAAAATTTTTGAAATGCGAGTTTTCATGAAACCCTTCTGTTGCCCCTAGGATGGGTGGAGGTGATCAGTTGGTGACAACACGGGTACTTGAGCACCCATGGGGACCCACGTAGTGGCCGCTAGGCCCCTATGTAGCCCGTGCCATGGGCCCTCTAAAAGCCCCAAAATTGCTGTTGCGTAGGCTGTTTAGTGACACTTGAAAGTTTTTCACATTTCGTCTTTTTCCGAAACCCTTCTGCTGCCCGTACGATGGGTTTGGGTGATCATTTGGTGACAATACAGGTACTTGAGCACCCATGGGGACCCACGTAGTGGCCATTGGGCCCATCTAGCCCAAGCCATGGGCCCCCCAAAAGGTTCAAAATGGCTGTTTGTAGGTGGTTCAATGGCATTTGGTGTGTGCACGAACTGCCTAAGCAGTTTTCCATCCTCTACAGGTCAAAAATGGAAATTTTTGCAAAACATTTTTTTGATATTGTGACCAATTACAATGATCAAATATCCTATGTAAAGCATGTTTTAGACCCTCTTTGTGTGTTTTTCAAGCCATTTGCATGTGGGGGGGGGGGTTCCCAAGGGGTCTCGGGCATAACCTGCTTATGCAGCTTTTCGGCCTTGGCAACTCAAAAATGTAAATCTCCGCAACTGATTTTTTTGATACTCTGACCATCCAAAATAATTGAACATCCTATGTAAAGCATGTTTTAGCCCCTCTTCATGTGCTTTTCACCCTATTTGGGTGTTTGGGGGGGGGGGGGGGGGCTCCCAAGGGGTCTCGGGCACAACCTGCTTATGCAGTTTTCCACCCTTAGCAGCTCAAAAATGGAACCTTCCGAAACTGATTTTTTTTTATTTTTTGACCATCCAAAATGATCAAATATCCTATGTAAAGCATGTTTTAGCCCCTCTTTGTGTGTTTTTCACCCTATTTGGGTGTGGCCGGGGGGGGGGGGGGGGTCCCACGGGGGCTTCGGCACAACCTGCTTATGCAGTTTTACAGCCTCGGCAGCTCAAGAATGGTTGTCCCGCTCGCCTCTTCGAGGTGCCTTGCCGAAGGCAATAGAATTTCACAAAATGGGATTGTAAAAAATGTTTGGGGCAATTTCAAGGCTGCCCCTGCGACCATTTTGCGATCGGAAATCGATTTGGATGTGGTGATAGGGAGTGTGTACCATTGGAGGAGTGCAGTATTCTACAAAATGACAGACACTCAAGTTCACGAAGGTGTCCCAGTAACGGGCGCACCCCCTATCATTTTGCAAAGTTGTACAACTCAAAGCGATGGGGTATCTATTAAAGATTGTAGGCAGCCCGGAATGGTGAGCTTGCCGAGGGAGGGAGGAAGTAGCGGGAGCACGGATGAGTGGAGTCTTGTGCGCTGCTGTTGAACATCAACTTGTGACTCTGAAATATCCCTAGAAAGGTCGGGGGGGGGGGAATCTGCAATGAAGTTCCAATGAGAACTGAGTTGATTGGATACCTGATCTGATCTGCTGCCCCACCCTCATCCCTTCCCGTGATTTGGCAAGCCGGGGCCGCCCGTGATCCGCCGATCGTGAACTGTTGTGCTCTTCTTCGTCAATAAACAACGTATGCGAAACAAGGAGATATAGTGGATGCTGCTGCTACAGGAAACTGAGATCATGTTATGGGTATCCATGTGAGGGTGGAGGATAATGCAACTGTGCGCAGGTCGGAGAGGTGCAGTTTGATTTTCAGCTGCAAAAACAATTGGGTGTGGACACCTTTTAGACACAGGATGCCTTGACTCTCTGCGCTGCCATCCCGTTTAGTACACCCTGCTTCCACCGATCACCGGCTTTTTTTCATTGGAGATATTGCAGAGACCTGCTGTACGCATCAATGTGCCCTGCTGGACCGCCTGGTGGGCCACATGAGGCGTAGCCAAGCCACCAAGCGTTTCTTGTGATTTGGGGCCGGGTGGGTTGTTTGAAGTCTGTCACAGGGGACACCCCCGGAGGTGTGCCCTTGTTTGGAGTGGATTGTGCAGTTGAATGGTTTGTCCTCGGGCAAGGGGCTCTGACGGCCTGTGTCTTCTCAGGATGCGCGTAAACGATGTCCTCAGTCCAACAGGAGGTGTTGTTCCCGTCATTTTCAGTGCCTCACCGTTGTTCTTGCGCGGGGGGGGGGGGGGGTGGCGAATGGGGGGCCACCCTACACCGAGCCCCCGACTTAGACTGATGCATTAGCCCCCCCCCCGCCCCCTTGCACGTGATACCACTCCTCAGCCTCCTGCGCTGTGAGGGATGGTGGCGCGCCTTCCTGGTCCCAGGGCTATTGTCCGCAGTCCTCCGCTGTGGGCCTTCAATGGGACGTTCATGTCCCCTGGCACCCTTTTTGCTGTGGCTGTTGCTGGGCAGCCCCTTCGCTCACAGCGCCATCGTGATCGGCCACACCGGGCCGCAGACCGGGGCATTCGCCGCCACCGGGGCGCAGCTGGTCGCGGGCCTCCGGACGGCCTTTGCCGAAGCCAACGCCGCGGGATTCCTGCCGCAGAATCTCACCCTGCGGGCCATGGACGACGCCGCCGACCCGGAGCGCGCGCGCCGCAACATCGACGCCCTCCTGAACGCCGGGGACGTGCTGTTACTCGCCGGGGCGTACGGGGACCGCACCGCAGCGCTGTCCGGCCCGGTCGCCACCGCCGCAGGCCTGCCGTACGTCGGGGGCTACACCGGGGCGCCCGCGACCCGCGAGCCGTTCTGAGACCGGTACATCAACGTGCGCGTCAGCTACGCGGACGAGATCAAGGCGCAGGCGCGGCTGCTGGTGGAGCACCTCCGCGTGCAGCGCATCTCGTGCCTGTACCAGGACGACGCCTTCGGGCGTGAGGGCCTGGGAAGGCTCCGCGCGGTCCTGGACAGCGTCGGCATGTCCGTCAGCGAGGCCGCCCCGTACGCCCCCGGGAGCGCGGACGTGGGGGCCGCCGCGGACGCCCTCCTCCGCCCCGTGCACAAGCCGCAGGCCGTCGTGCTCGTGGCGCAGCAGTCGGCCGCGGCCCAGTTCATTCGCGTGGCCAAGGACGACCCGCGCGGTGACCCCCGGTGCGTGTTTGTGGTGCTGTCGGTGGCGGCCGGGGCAGACTTCCCCGCGGCAGGGGTGGATATAATAGTGACGACATTACCGGGGTGGGGGTGGGGGGGGGGGGGGGGCGTTGAGCCGGGAGGCAGTGATGACGGAATGACGATTACGATTTGCACCTTTTTCGCTTTACAGGTATGTGTGTTCGCAGAGTTGGATGAATCTGCAGCTGCGCTACCACCTGGGTTTTGCACCCCTTTCCTTGCTGTGTCATCACAGATTGTACCCCACAGTCCCTTGCGCTTTTTCTCCCTTTCCCAGGACATCAAATGCAATTTTGTACCTCCTTGCTGCTTGCAGAAATACCATGGTTTTTCTCCCTTGTTGCGTTCCTGCTACCAACACAAATGTGGTTGTGAAAACTGTAAACAGTGACAGGGTGCTTTTTTTCCATTTTCGCTTCCGGTGCTGCAGGCCTCTTCCACTTTTTATTTTGTTCTCTTTGAAATGGAGGAACAAAAGAGAGGCCGCCAAATCTGGACACCGGATAAATGTTCCCATGTGCCCAAGTGTGGAACACGCAACGCCCGCAACAGTCGCAGGCAGCGGGACAAGAAGAAGGCAGACCAGGCAGCGCAACAGCAGGCAAACCAGGAGGACATGCAGCGACGTCGTGTGATAGCAGCAGCAGCTGTCAGCGCTCTGGCTGCTGCATGTTTATCTCTGTCCGTCGCAAGGCCGCCTCCAGCAGGGCTGGATCGAACTCGTCCTGCACCTGTTTTTGGCAAACCCACGAAAACGACCCAGAAAACAATGTTTCAAATGTTTGGGTCTCCAATGCCGCAGCCACCACCGTCACCTACAACTACCCACCAGGAGGTCACACAGGCATTTTTCTGGTTTCGTGGCTATCCCAGTTTGAAGGGCATCCCCGATGACATTTATAATGGGGCGCAAAAATGGACTGCAAAAATTATGAAGGGTACTCCCATGCCGAGGTTGGTGGGTTTTGTGGGAGCTGCCACAGAGCAGGCAAGCCAGAAACTGGAGCCCGCTCTTCCTGAGGAGTACAAGGATCTGATGACCAAGGTACAAGAAAAACCACAACAAGAGTATGTTGCACCGGTATTACAGGGCCGCACCCCGCTGAAGTTCATGTGCGCAAGGTGGCTACTGCCCCGATGGGACCGTTCCCATGTAGTGCGCAGTGTCATTTTTTTCGCGGATACGGGGATGAATGAGGCACGAGCTGCAGCAAAGGAAATTGTCCGTGCTCACATGAAGGAGTCGGTGCAGCTGCTGTGTGCACTCCAGATTGCCCAGGAACAAATGGGCAAAAAATCAGTGCCCACCAACTTCCCTGAACTTTTCCGTTTGGGGGAACAGGCGCGGGAAGCACCGCAAACCAAGGGGCAGCTGATTTTTGCACATGATTGTGCAAAGGTTCTCAGCGCCCTGTACTGTTTGCAAAACAGTCACGCGGATTCGGAGTTCCCCAAACTGTGCAATTTGTTGGGACAATGTAACGCTCCTGGCATGCAAAATGCCTATGGGACGTCCCGCAAAGTATGCCTGTCCATGCAGTACGGCATTGTTCGTCGCGAGCTGGGCTTGACGGCAAATGGGCTGGTCATGTCTCCAGTCTGGGGCCTCATCACAGATGGGGCCCACAAGAAACACATGCGCGGTGCACCGGACATTGTCAAAGTCCGGTACATCTGCATGGAGACTGGGACAGTGCATCAACGGCACATGGGCCTCGTCACCCCAAAGGATGCCACTTTTTTGGAACCCGGCACCACGGACCAGGGAAATGTTCGATTGGTTGAGAAGCCCTTGAGTGCCGCTCGCATTGGGAAACAAATCCGTGGTGAGCTGCAGTTCCTGATGAAACATGGTGACAGCTCCGTTCCGCTGCAGGACATTTTGATTCGCATGATTGTCGTTGCCACGGACAGGGCATCATCCATGAGCGGCTGCAAAGGCGGCCTGGCTGCGGTGTTGAAGAAATTGGGTGCCAAAGGTGTGCCCACGAATTGTTTTCGTTTTCGTTTTCGTTTTTTTTTTTGGCACCCTGTCACTCACTGTTTTACTGTTTTACAGCCAGTACGCACATTATCGACATTTCCCATGAGATGGAGACGGCAATGCGAAACGCGGCCAAAACGGTGCCGTATCATGCCACCTTTGTGGAGACCATCAGGGAAATCAGTCGTGTCATGCGTACGTCAAATTTGCTGGCCGAGCAGGTTGCTGAGCTGATGGAACGCGATGGCGGGAGCGCTGCAGCTTGGCAGGGCAAGGTGGTGCAGCGATGGATTGAACCCATGCTGCGCCTCTTGGCCAGTGTGGGGCACAATCGGGACGCAACCTGCCGGATTTTGGCTGCGCACATTGAGGTCTTGCAAGGCAAAATCGATGCAGCTGCCAAAAATCTGAAACATGATGCAGGCAAAGCGCAGACCGAACGGCGTACAAAGGTGGATTTGTATGGAAGTCTTTTGACTGAACTTCAGTCAGTTTGTTTTTTGGTTTATATGTCCCACTTGCGGGACACCCTAACCTGCCTGCGACCCCTGTCCTTGGAAGGACAGGAACAGGCTGCGTGTGCAGCCCGTATCAGTTTCAGCCTGGCCAGTGTGAAGCAGGACCTTCAGGGTCTCCAGACCCAGAACGGACCCTACACACAGGCATTTCTGGCCTCCGCAACTGTAAATAAAGAGGCAAAAACAGTGCATCTGGATGGCCAACAGTTGTCCACCCAGAAAGCAAATACTGGCTGGTCTGCAGCCAAACAGTTGTTGCGCGACTTCATTGAAGTATTTTCTAGGCATTGCGCTCCTCTCTCTGGGATAGCCACAGAAGCTGCCCGTGTATTCGGATGTATGCCGTCGTGTTCCTGCAGTGAGGGATCCCGGACATGCGGTTGCATGGTTTCTAACCCCAACCTCCTGATGCAAGTTTCACAGCCCATGTTCTGGCCTGGTCCATATTGTGGATGGTTCAACAAGGCGGCACGGTGACACTTTCAATGAGCCAACCCCTAACAGCGTGCTGTTACACGTACCTATTGTCTGGTGTTGTCCATCCGCACCCTCAAGGGCGGAATTCGGCAGGGCATGTCATTAGAAAAAACAAGTCTTGCGGGGCACTACACTGGGAATCAAAACTCAGCGAGGATATTGTGCTGGCAGCCTTTTGTTGTCTCTAGTGTTGTAGCCAAAAAATTCTAGCAACATTTACGAGAAATTGAACTAACATTTTGAGGATTGAGCATCATTGATACCACCATGAATTGTGGAAATATAATTTTCTCCAGACACCCCCCGCCGCTCCCTGGTGTTGCAGCTGAAGGCTGCCTTTGTGCCTGGGCTTAGCCCTTCGCGGCTGCCCCCCTCTCGACGCAGTGCAGCCCCATCTCCGGCATATCGGGGCAGTTCTGTGGTGCCGGTGCGGCCGTATGCACCCCCGGACCTTAGCCTCTCGTGGTCCCCCTTTTTCGGTTGTATACATCGCGAATGCAGTGACTGCGCCCCCTTCGGGCCCCTGGGCCTGGCCCCTCTAATACCCCCCCATAGCAGTATGGATTGCTCCAGGGAATTTACCTCAGCTGAGGCTCAGGAGTACCTATGTGCGAGAGGCCTCACCCCAACGTCCACAGCACAGGTGTATGCTATGCTCCGGTCCTTGGCTGAGCAAGAGGCTACGGACAGGAGCGGACAAAAAGTTTTAGCATCACTCAGATCTGTACTGAGAGAAGAACCCGCAAATCCCTATGCCAAACAACAGAGGAAAATTGAGATTGCCAGACTGGCTCAGAACTGCAAACCAGACGACGCTTAGTTGCTCTGCGTAACCATCAAGGCCAGGTCCTGAGTGAACCTCTTTAGGTGGCATGGGCGCTACAGGAGCATTGGCAGGGGATAATGAAAGCAGGTTCCCAATCAATTGCAGAAGGTCCAAATACCTCCACTCACCCGACCCCCCCCCTTCGATACGGAACGCGCCCCGCCTCCTGCTCAAACCGGTCTCGCATGTACTCGTTCTGCCTGCACTGGAACGCAACCCTGGGAGGGATGAGCTGACCATGAAACATTCGACAACCGCAGTGGCAGTGAACTCAAGGCAACATTCGGTACTGTTCTGAAGAGCAATTATTGTATACCTGTGTCCCGGGGCTACACATGGGGACCCCATCGGGCCGTCATTGTTGTTCCCGCAGTCTCTGCGGCCGCGCCTTTGAATAAGATGTGATGTCGTGTGAGCCAGTGCTCGTGGGACAGAAGGGTTGGGTGTGGAGAGTTTCATGGGCTGACAAACGGCGGCGGGTAGTGCCTGACGGTGCATCGTTGGCTGTGGAATTCGGCGGGACACTGCCAACAGTTGCTTAACCGACAGCCATTGACCGGTCGTCGCCGTCCATAACCGCCGGTCTTTGGACCGCAACCGCCAATGTGACAGTGCCACGGCGCGCCCCAGTGACCCCAAGGATTTGCCCCAATTTCCCTGATGTTGCAGCTCCTCTGTGCTGATGGCTCCTCGATATGCGGAGAGTACAGAGGGTGACACTGCTGATGCGGAGTTTGGGAGCTTTCCCCCGATGGCCTTACTGTAATGACATCCCATGGTTTGTGCCGTTGGTCTCCCCCCTCCCCCCCAAAACAGTCGTCACCCTGTTTGAGCAGGGATTGTCATGTGATCATCTCCCCCCGTCCAGACCAAAGTGACCACAGTGGGGGAAAAAACGAAATTTGCCATTGGGAAAATCTGGTCGGGCCATTTTTGGTACACAAAACATTGCAGTGAGATACACCCACTCTTTGGATTGTTGGTCTGCCGCATGACCCCCCTTGGAAAAGGTGGTCCGGGAGATGGGGTGGGGGGTTCAGGGACCGCAGGCAGATCACATGGGATATGAGCGGAGGGGGTCCCCCCTTCGTCCCCCCCATCCTGTGCCCAAGAACCGACCAAAAGGAGGAGAAGTACTCGAGATAACGCTCGGGATGAAGGTTCAGAGGTGTCCGGTTCCACGATTATCCGGTAGCACGCCTGACACGCCGTGAGGATGAGCGGACTCTGACACCAGATGATGCAGCATACAGCCACGCACCCGCCTGGTTTCATGGCACTTTTCCTGACACTAGTTTTTTTTTTTGCCCTTTCGTTTCTCACAGTAGAACACATGGGCAAGTGAAAACAAAAGGACAGAATTTTGTGTCAAGGAGCACGGAATCCAGAAGACTTTTACGGTGCGATGCTGTATTTTTACTTTTCCTGTGTGCGCACAGGGACTCAGCGAAACTCAGGGGCAGGCAATGCCTGAACCCTGGGCTCAACCCCCTGACGTGTGTGTGGTGTGTCAGAAGGATTGGGAAACACACATTATGTTTGTTCATGGGAGGCGTGCCCAAGGGCGCTGCGCCAAGCCCCTGGAGCTGGCGCTTGCGGTGCTGGCGTGGGGGTCAGAAGTCCTTGAGGCCAGAGTGCCCACCAAGGAGCGTGGGAGGTAAGGTCGGTCCCGGGTCAGTTCCAGGGCCACGCACCCCCCTGGTAGACTGGTCCTGTCCATACATCCCCCTTCACAACGCGCCGGATTTTTTTGTTTTGCGGTACGCGGCTGCTCATTGGTCATGTGCAGGAACCAACCAAACGCCGTAGGCTGAAAAAGCCCGAGTGCATCGCATGGTGGTTAACCCCTGGTTTCGCAGAAACCACAGTTTGGCACCACTGCCTTGCCTGCTCTCCCAGTGTTCCCAGTGCTCCTGCCCGTCAGTGATATTATTGCGATGAGCTGTTGATTGCATGTGGCAGGGCAGGGCAAGGGCGAGCATCACAGCCAAACCCCCCCCCTTCCCCTCTGTGCTCAGGAATCAGCAATATTTTGCCGCATGACCAGCCGGTGGTTCATGGACAGTGTTTTCAAGTCAAAAAGTGCCTCAGGAGCTGCTCCTACCCCCCAAACAAGAGCACTGATCCACACCTGACCCCGATGGTGCCCCATGCGGGTGCTGTGCCCCTCCGTCACACGGTGGTGCCCCACACAGTGCTCCGCGCACGCACAGGCCCTGCTCTGCACGTGCGTCCATCTCCGGCAGTCCAATCCTCACTGGACCACGGCATTCTGAGGGCAATGGATTGGGACCTGATCATTGGTCATGATTTCATGGCCAATACCAATGTGTGTGTCCTGCTGCCAGCAATGACCCTGTATGAGGGCAACATGCCAGATCATGCTTCCTGCCTCCTCCGCCCCAGCCCTCAATAGTTCGCCTGTTCACCGCATTCCAAACGATGTTTGGGGCATTGCTATTCCTAATCAAGCATGGTGAATGATGCATGGCCACCTCAGTGGCTACTCTCACCCAGCGAATCAACGCACGGTGCAGCACACACAGTGGCCGTGTGTGAGCGTTGGCACCCCTTGTCCCTGCGTGGCCCCACCCCCAATCGCGAGTTCCTGGTCAAGGGGGGGGGGGCGTACACGGGGTGTTCCTCTCAACCCCAAGTCCTCCCCCCTGTTGGGCCTGCCCCTGACCTGCCGTCCAGGCCCTGCCTGATCCCTCAAAAGACACCTGGTAACCCCCTGGAACGGATGCAATGGAGTGTACACTTGTCTCCGAGCTGCTAATCCATATGTTGCTTGATGTTATTTGCAAGGCTCCCCCAAAGGCCCCTGCCCTGATTCTGCCCGTGGCTGTTATGTAGTCTCCCAGCCCGAGTCCCATGCCTTTTGTGTTGTTACGCGACAATTTCAGCATCGAAAAGCTCTGATCCCTGATCCCCAGAGTTGTTCCGAGGACCATCTCCTAAGAGGGCTTTGCCGCGGTCCCTGGGCCCAGGACCCCCGAACATCAAGTCATCCCCCGGCGTGAATCCTTGGCCCAAATCCATGGATCTCTGCCCCAAATTGGGGAAGGGGCTGTGGCCTCCTCCAATCCAATCGGGAACTGCAAATGTTGTGTGCAACTTGCAGTTGTTTGCTGATGTGTGAAGCCGTGTGTGTGTATTTGCGTGGTTTGCATCCTGTCACTGCCCTGGAAAGCGGAGATGGTGGCCGAATAATAAACAAAGCGAAGGCGCTGCAGCTCAGTGCTGTTGTGTGGGCCCATCTTGGCATCCCCAAAAGACCATCCAGCCCCAAATCACAGAAAAACTTAATCTTCATGGACAGACAGAAAAAGGAACTGCCAAATTCTGGACAGCTCTGAGCCTTGATCACGAGGGGTTACCTCGAGTACTGTGAAGTGAGCAGGCTACGCCAGCTCATCTTGGTCTGAGCCAAAAAAAAAAGAAGAAAAAGGAACCGCCAAATTCCATTGTTCCGGAAGTTGTGGAAACAACACCTCGTGTTGTCCTGACAAGCGCGCAAGGGGGGGGGGGGGGCGACCACCGCATGTGGCTACCTATCTCCTCCTGTGCTATGCAGTAGCATACACATTGCTGGTCTGTTGCTTGCCTTTTGATATCATCACATGTATGTGTTGCCCCTCGCTCACAACCATGTCTCCTTCTTCTGGTGCTGCTAATGGCGTCAATGTGTAGTACAAACAATTCCTCTGCATCCAACCCTGGAGGGGGGCAGGAGGCCTGGTCCGCGCATGCCTCCCCTCCCGAGTTTTGAAAGATCACGCCGCATGGGCACCCTCTCTACAGTGGTCACCCCAGGACGAAAGAGGCTGAGTTGAGTCTGCAATGGATTGGGACCTGATCATTGGTCATGATTTCATGGTCAATACCAATGTGTGTATCCTGCTGCCAGCAATGACCCTGTATAAGGGCAACATGCCAGATCATGCTTCCTGCCTCCTCCGCCCCAGCCCTCAATAGTTCGCCTGTTCACCGCATTCCAAACGATGTTTGGGGCATTGCTATTCCTTCAAGCATGGTGAATGATGCAGGGCCCATCCAGCCCGGGTGCGAGTTTGCAGGGCTCGGCTTGAACTGCTGACAGCAAGCCCGTTCGCAAGTCCAAGCATTGTTTGTGTTGCGGCTGGTAGTTTGGAGCATGCTGAATTCATTTCATGCCCCCCTTTTCTGCATTACCGCCCCCTGTTCCCCTGGTCTGCACTGTCGCTGTGAGTTTTCACAGATACTTTGGAGTTCAACCCCCCCCCCCCCCCTGCCTCCCAATACATCCACGGGGCATTCAGTCGATCGATATCGACCATTGATCCCCCAATACATCCACGCAAGTACTGCCAGTGAGGGAGCGTTAGCGCACACGGCGTTAAAAGGGCAACTTTTTGGGCTATTTCCAATCCCTACCCCTGTGGGACCCCTCCAATTTCGTCCCCGCGGGTCCTAGGGCCCCAACCCGGCGGCCTATGGGTACCACATTTGCTTCCTCTACACTTTGGTGCATTTGAAGGGGTTAGCACAATCAAAAGCAGCCTGAAGGCATGTCCCTGTATTCCGACGGCGGCCTCCAAACGGTGGAACCAAGCCGCGGGAGCTGTGGTGACAAAAGGACCCTTGCACATTCTGGCCCTAGTAACCCTAGTAACCCTAGTAAGCAAGGGGGCGAGGGAACCGTCACTTTCACTCTCCCAAATTTACAGAAAAGTTCAATATTGAGCTTCTCCTGTGTGTTTGTTGGTTGGACAAGGTAGGAGCAGTTGTGCATTGCTGTGTTCTTCATATTTTTTGCATCCAAGGCACTGTACTGTATTTCACGCGTGACGTTCCTAAGCCAGAAAACCTGCCACAGGGGTTGGAACCCTGCCAAGCCGGCTGCCAAGGCTGCTCCCAAGGCTGCGAAACCAGGTCCAAAAAGGTCTGCAGCCAAAGCTGCTGCCAAGGTGGCAGCCAAGCCTGCAGCTGGAGAGCCCATCCCTGTGGCCCCTGTTGAGCATGTGCAGCTCTTCAAAGTCAAATACTCTCACCAAGAAAGTGGTACACAGAGCCTGTGTCTCAATAGACCTGAACATGCATCTCAAACAGCAGTTTTGAGGTGTTTCAGTCGTTCAGGTGGTCCCTGTTGAGCATATTCAGCTCTTCAAAGTGGAATACTCCTGCCAGAAAAAGTGGCACACAGAGCATGTGTCTCAGTGGACCTAAGCATGCATGTCATCAGGCCTTTTTCAGGTGGTTCAGTGGTTCATATGCCCTGTTATTTGCTAGTCTTGCTTTGTGTCCCGCGTCCCTTGCATAGTAAGCGGGGGGCTGAGGAAACCGTCACTTGGGGTACGTTCCCTCGGGGGTGTGAGGGCACCGTCGAGCAGAGGTGTTTCTTGTACAAGGGTGTGCGTGTATATATATGTATAGCAGAGGGATATAAGGGTTCCCTCCTCGCAGGAACCAGGGCAGATTCAGCCCACAGCGTCTCCTTGGGATGCGTGGCCGATAAGGCATACCCTGATGGTTGCACGTACCACTACTGGGAATCCGAGGGACTGTTTTATCAAACGCCCCGGACAGACCAGCATGTACTACCGTTATGGACCGTGGCAGGGCCATGTTTCCGCTCCCCACTGGGGCCTTTTATGGACTGGCGGAGTTAAAAAAAAAAGTATACATATGTATATATAAATATATATGATGCCAGCTCATTTTGAAGAGCACCGAGGATGAGGACCAAAGTCAAGGGTGGAGGTGACATCATTCCTGTAGTATCAATGGCATTCCTTGTTGAGTAGCTATGGATGTCCTGTGGAACCCTTATGTTCTCTGCCTGGCCAGATACTTGTAAACCTGCTCGCCTTGAAATGTACCAACGCCACTCCAACGCTCATCTTTGCAATTTGTACATGCAAACTGGTGGGGAGATTTGGCGAGTGGACAGCATATGCGCCGGATTCGTACACACGCAACAAACGATGATGTTGCACAAGTATTGTGATTGTACCTCCCTCAATCATTTGTACCTAGCTACATTACCTCCATTGTGACGACCTGCCCTGCGTGAACGTGTACCTGTTACACCAATGTCATATGTTGCTGTGACAGCACTGCGTGGTGAGCTACCCCCCCCCCCCGTCAGACTGCATCATTTCGAACATTGGCACTGATGCAGTGTGAACGATGATTGCGCCCCGGACTGCATCTGTTGAACCTTCCACATCCATCCCCCCCCCCCCCTCCGTGTCTGAGGCGGTGCAGAGGCAGGCGCTAGGTCTGAGGCGTAAGCAGTTGGCCGAGGGGGGTGGTGTGTCAGGGACAGTGGCGGGGGCAAGGGCAGGTGCGTATAGGGACTGCAGTTGGGGCACCGCGGCGGGCTAGAAGCATACCAGTGAACGGGGGAGGGGGGCAAGTATGTCGGAAACAGTTTTGGGCGAGCGCCTGGCGGAGGCGTTGTCCACGGGAGGGCCATGCACTCCGCAGGGGAACGGCCCCGGTGGGATGTCCAGGCAAGCTGCGGCGTGGCCCCAGACCCGGGCATGCCTTCGTGAGGAAAAGAGCGCGGGAGCGCCCAGTCCATCGAGGACTGCGGGCGCGGCCCCGGTGAGCACCAGCGATGCCCTGGGTGACCCGCAGGGTGTGCCCCCACGCCACCGGGGCCTGGTGCTGCTGAGGGGATAGGTGGGAAAGGCCTGTTGAGGATCTGGGAGTGCATCATATGGCATGGCCGGCCGATATGCAGAGTGGGCAGGTGTATAGTGTGAAGACGCAAAAATTGTACTGGTGCTGCATATGTGGTGCTTGGATGGGAGGGGGAGCAGAGGGGGAAGAGGGAGGGGGCGGGAGAGGGAGAAGGGGGGGGGGGTATTTGTATTTGGATCTTAAAGCTCACAGGCTGCCTGGGGTGGAGCACAATGGCGTCCGTGACGACTGCAACTCTCTCACCACCAGAGCCAACCACCCCACATGCCTTTGGAGGGGGGTAATCTTTTTTTGTAGATGCCAACTCTTTTTTTTTTTGATGCGCCAAAATTTAAGAAAATTTAAGAAAAGTGCTAAAATTTAAGTAAAATCAGCTAATAAATAATCAGTCAAAACAGCTCAAAAATGAGCAGAAACAGCCAAAAAAAAAGGATTACACATCTAACAAAAAGATTCTCCACTAAAAAATAAGATCTCAACAAAATCAAATATCTAGCAAAAGTTATTCTCATGTTCAAAAACGTGTAAAAATCAGAATCTTTTTTTTTTAGATTGCTATCTAAAAAATAAGATTTTGGTGAAACCAAAAGAACGTAAAGCCTGGAGTGGTGAGGGAAGGCAAAAATGCAGCTCGTAGGCGTACCCCCCCCAAATGAATCATCCACATTCTTCACCAAAATTTGAAAATCAAGGCACAGCAGCAAAGAAGAGCAAACAATACCGAGAAGATTACCAATATGAAAAAATGAGTTTCTTTTTGATACAATGTCCCCCGTCGTTAATTCCTTTTCACTCCGTATCCACTAAAACAACCTAATCATCACAAGTATGAAGCCCTCTTTTTCTGAAAATTTGCATATAAGAATTTTTCTGATTTTCTGTGAAAGGATTCTCATAAAATTTAAAGGCAAATCAACATCACAAACCCTAAGTGTTTTAGAGTAAGCAAGCAAATGATTTTATTGGTTTCAACTTCCAAAAACTTTTCTAGCTATGCTTTTATTTTCGCTGACATTGGGGCAGGCCCAGTGTCTTTTTCTGACTATCTTTTGCAAATTACCAAATTATCTCAGTGGTTTGCACCCTAGGGTACAAGGCACTTCTTTTTCGGAGGTTGTGGGTAAGCCCCAGAAGCCTAACTAGGTAGGAGGGACCCACATGTGACAGCGGGGACGTGGCGGTGCCACAAGCCATGCCACTTTGCACAAATTGGACCAAATTAAAAGAGTTCACATCTTAGAGTGATCCTAGGCCAGAGTCTGGGGCGGTTTTCTGTTCTTTTTGAATCAGTTTTTGACTATATGTTCAACTGTGCAGTCAGAATCTAATCATCAGTTTGGAGAT
The DNA here is from genome assembly GCA_964036045.1 of Eutreptiella sp. 'Long Island Sound 2002'. Lineage (NCBI taxonomy): Eukaryota > Euglenozoa > Euglenophyceae > Eutreptiales > Eutreptiaceae > Eutreptiella > Eutreptiella sp. 'Long Island Sound 2002'. The sequence goes on along the minus strand of OZ038380.1, from coordinate 188,121,268 downwards.
ACTTTTTCTAAATATTGTTGATCACAGCTTGTTTCATTGACTGCAACCCTTCATGTCTCTATTCTAATCCGATTTTGGTGTCGTGCTATTCTTGCTGTTCACTAGTTATTTGGGTTCACCTTATTTTGGAGAAAACTTGGAAGCCATTTAAAAAGACAAAACAGGCTTCGAACATCAACAAAACAAGCGGAGGGGGGCTCCACGAGATGGGGAAGGGCAGTGTGCGGGCTGCGATCGCCTCTGAAGGGTATCTGTCGGACGACGAATTGAGATTGGACGATATGCACGTGCATGATCAGGTATTTATAACAAAGAACGATGAGCATGTTGAGGAAATTTCAATGAAGCAATGATACATGATGTGTTTTGGAGGGTGTGGAAAAGTAAGGTTAAATGAATCCTTCGTGTTTCGTGCTTGGTATGCCTTTTCCTTTGCTGGTGCGAAGCACCATCAAAAGAAAAGCCTTATTACGTTTTTAGCCATTTTCGGGTCACCTTTCTATGTCGGAAACGGAGCCGGGCGGTGACAAACAAGAGCAAAAACACTCCTTTGCCTTGTGTTTAAGCTAGCAGCGCAAGGACAGGGGAGGTGCATTGGGCAAGATTAGCGACACAAAGTGCAAATAGCATACAATTGACATATTCATAACTCGGGCCTATGGTATCGGATTTTGACGAAATTAAGGGCAATTTTGGTCAATTTGGGGGTTCTTTTTTCATTTTGGAGCTTAGAAAGGCGGCTGAGTGCGCTGCAAACCGTCAAATCGAAAAGCGGTGCTAAAACAAAATGACGGCGGTTTCTCAATTAAACAGCAAGATGAGGCTTTGGGAATCATTTATAAATTTGGTCTTAGATCGAAATTTCGTGCATTGTAGCCCGATTTCACCTTGGACAGTCAAAATGAAAGATCGCAAATGCCGGCGACTGCAAAATGCACGGGTGCACAGCAAATAAATGATATGTCAAATAGATTTCTTGAGATTTGGGGCCTGTGGCTTATATATAGTGTTGTTCGGCACCTCAACTTTGCTAGTGCACCTTTAAATCGCATCCCTAGCTTATATGGAATTAGTGGATGCTGGTAAAGAAGTGAAAACCTTGTAAACGTCCTAACTTTGCAAAACAGCCATGATTGATCAAAACGAATATGACGGCGCGAATCAGCTCATTGAGGCGGTCATTTAGAGGGGCTGCATTGTACACTTTTGGGATATGTTTCATTTCGGCGCGCGGATCGTATATAATGGCATAAGGACTGCTTTTAGAGGGGGGCGGGGCCCCATTCCCCGGCCCCCCAATTAAAAGCCCCCCATGGGGGGGGAGGTGAACAAGAACACAAAGCAAAATCAAAACTTTTTCTGGTAACACAAGGAGTGACAAGAAAGGCGAAGGAAAACCTGGGTATGAACAATGTCAAGAGCAGCACTTGGCTTAACCTAAGAGCCTTGAGGCGAGCGGTCATCCATCCGGGTTATCTCAGCTAGTCGCCTGCCCAACCTTCTAGCTTTGACCACTTAAACTCTGAACAGGTAGACAGGGGCACAAGGACAGGTTGCTCGAGGTACGCCATACCTGATGCCCACGCCGACAGCCTTGCCGGGGAGATGGGGCGCTCAACTTGAGCCACTCCAGTCAAGAGCCATACGCTTCACAAGACATTTTGATGTGGAAAGACGAGTTCGAAGAAGTGCGGGCACCTGGCGAGAGTGTAGAGTAGGTTGAAGACACCAAAGTTGTCTCAAAATGTTGAGTGTATTTGAATATCAACGCACATCCCTTACGATATGTTCTTGTGAGTGTTCCCAGCGCCTTCCCCGACTATCCTACTCCAGCTGACACTCAGTTGTGGAATCCTGGTCCCAAGAACACGATCTATAACACTGCCTTTTTGTGTAGTTATGGCTGTGAACTTTTCTGCTACGTTTTCTCATCGGCAACTATGGGCAAACATGTGTGCAGTAGTGCATTTAAATGGTATGCGCGATGGTTTTACCCAATGCGAAGTATTTTGTTTGGTTGCCGCCCATTTTAGAGCAACGAAGACAGGGGGAGAGTAGGGTGTCAAAGTCCGGTGTTACGAGGGTAACATTGCATGATGTAAAACGTTTGTTAATTTTTTCTTTACCGGAGTTACACATCAAATTTTCGGTTACATGAGCAAATTTCTAAGTTGACCTCAATAAAGGTTCTTTGCAAATGCACCCGCCGGTGGCATACACGCTTAGTGTAGGTCAAGAAGGGTCAAGAAGGCATCGTTTTCAAGGCGAGGACTTCCCGGAGCGTGCTGCACCGGATTAATTTGTTCTTGCGGCACTTTTCGACCAGGTCATACTTGGTCCCGACCGAAGCATTCACCTGACCTCTCGGGCAAAAAAAAAGATAAAGGCCCCCTCCTAGTCCCTTACATCGTTGTCTGTAAACTCAGGCGGGTCGACCTCAATTTGGGAATTGGCAAATGTCTGTGTCTCTTTCCGCTTCTTGAAATGGTGCGTCAGGTCCTCCTAACGTTGAAAACATCTCCGTCTCCATGATTGCTATCATCGCTATTCAGAAAATTTTTCATAATCAGGACGAATGTCGACTAATGAACGCAAATCGGACTGGTAGAGCAAATTTGCACCAGACATAGATAGCGGTGAGGCAACTGAAGCAGTAAGCCATACAGTGTCTGGTCTCTTGAGAGGACCATGCGCCGTCAAGATCTCTTTGGATAGGTCCCGGGTGAACTTGTTGGGCATTTGGTTCAGCACTGAGCAGCTGACTAAACAAGAAGATGCTGTAAAGGCTCTGGATGAACAGGGTTCTTCTTCTGGTCCTCCCATCAAATGTAGATGAAGACCTTTCTACCGGTCGGCTATTAGTGAAGTAGGCTTATGGCAGAGAAAGGTTACAAAGTTGAGGTGTGACTTTCTTCATGCTGGGTGATGGGTAATTTAATGATTCAATTTTGCATTCTTCGGCCAAAAGACACTGGTTGCTAGCATCGTGCCAAGTGGTTACACCTTGCTGCACTTTTACAAGTGCTCGAGTGTTTGGGTAGGTTGTAAAAATCTGCATCAACAAGAGTTAGGAGTTCAACCGTTTGACCCAACAGCCAGACTTTGTGGTACAAGTTTACCGACGGGCTCCGCAATATGGAGTCATGTCACTACAAAGGTCTGATGAAATCAACTTGAAATTTTACATCAAAATGCAAAAAAAAACACGGTTTAATCCCCGTTCATTTCACCTTTTTGGCATACATCAAGATATGCATATGGAGAAAGACAGCCGGAGTGTACGTCCATCTGCACACACTCATCTGCACAACCTCAAGGCATCCTCAAACACCTACATATTACCCCCTTCTAGCGCCCTTTAATCCCTCCGCTCCCCCTTGTTGCTCATCAGCTACGCAGTGGTGAAAAAATGCAGATTTCCTCATCACAGGCAGAAGATAGTCCCAATACAGTAATTGTACCACAACTTCCTGGTAGCTGGCGCAGCCAATTGTCCGCGCCACTTGACGCAAATCATGCGAAAACCAAAGATATGCAAAGCTATAAGAACCGACTTGTCGCGAAGAGCTGCATACTCCCGTATCCAGCCATGCATACTGGTTTGCGTTGCAAGTATTCGAAGCCTTCTTCATGATGACATCGGACTCGAGTAATATGTTACAATTTCTGACTAGCTTTCTGGATGTTACACGGGTTTACAGGCAGCATATGGACTGTGCACACACCACTCTATTATTGTGCCAAGACTTGTTGCTTTGTTGCTTACAAACCTTGAGGTATCCAATTGACTGACTGTGTTTTCTTTCCTGACGTTCCCGCTCCCCGTCCTCAAGGCATGAAAATACTTCTGGTGTTGGCGCTTGTGGCAGCCGTTGGCTGTGCAACTTTGATCTACGACGACTTTAGTGTGTGCCGCACACTGCAACCCAGGCATCTGCTTTGGGTTGTAATTCTGGAGTCCTGTTTGGCCGCTTTTACGGCTTGCGGCATTGGGGCGAACGACGTGGCCAACTGTTTCGGGACGTCCGTGGGATTGAAGTCACTGAAATTGCGTCAAGCTGTCGTAATTGCTGTTTTTGCAGAGTTCCTTGGCGCTTTCCTTATGGGGTCAAACGTGACAAAGACCGTTGGCAAGAATATCGTTCCTCCAAAGCACTTCGTTGACCACCCCGAGTTTATTATGATTGGAATGTTCTGTGCAGACTTCGCCACCGGCCTATGGCTGGCCGTTGCCACCTACTCCAATCTCCCTGTGTCCACAACCCACAGCATCATCGGAGCCTTGGTGGGCTTTGGGTTGGCATCGAAGGGATGGAACGTCGTCGGCTGGGAAACCGTCTGGAAAGTGGTGCTCTCTTGGTTCACGGCCCCTCTTTCAAGTGGCGCAGTTGCTGCGATCCTTTTCTGGCTCCTCCGCAGGTTCATTCTGCGGCACACGAACTCCTTCGGTCGGGCCTTGAGGTTGTACCCAGTGCTCTGCGTCTTCACTTTATGGATCAACTTATTCTTCTTGATGTACAAAGGGACAGCTAAGTTGAAGAAATTCTTCAAAACAATTCACCCGGCTCTTGGGTGCCTCATTTGTCTGGGGATCGCGGTCGTAGTTGCTGCTGCAGTGGGGCTTGCTCTCGTGCCGCTTATTCGCAAGCGCATCAATACAATGTTCAGCGCTGAGGAAGCGGGCAGCGATGCGCTCAGACGGAATTCTGTTCAGGTGCAAGCGAAAAGCGAGGCCAAAATCGAAGAGGACTAAAGAAGGTCCCTACCAGGGCCGGCCCCGGCTGTGCCCCTTCCGCCTGTCACCCCTGCTGACTTGCTCCTGATCAACGATTGAATTTATCCAAATCCAGGGTCCAAAAACCAAAAATATAGGAAATCCAATCCTCCTTCAACCCTGAACAGCAATCAGATCCCACAAATACAGCAATAACCCGATCCACAATCCAATCCACACTGCGGGCTTCCGTTCAGCACACCGGTCGTCCCACGGTGGCGGGCATGTACAAGAATTGCACCAAAGAGGAAAGCCCTGAAATTGGCATATGAACACAAATAAAGCAAAGTTGGGGATAGGTGGAAACGTACACAATCACAGCCATAGACCCCTCATTCCCTGGACTCAAGACCTTCCCTTGACTCGCCAACATGATGCCCTGAACCCAGTCAAATAGGATGGCTAAATGCCATGTGTCAAAAGTCACTACATGAACCCCAAAAATGTGTTCACTCCCAAGCCTCTAAATCCTAGCCCAATAGGGGAGGTGGCGTGTCATGGCCTAGAGTGGCACTCAGGACCATGCCCTACCCTGATATATACTTGGTTGGACTTGGAGTCGAATGGGCTTAGAGATATGCCCCATGAGTTTGAACTCATAACATGCCAAAAACTGCCAATTCACACCATATTGGCCATATATCAAATATATGCTCAAAATTGAAGTTACCACTTATCCGAAGGCTCAAAGCATGCATGGAATCGAAGTCTAGTATTCATGGAGGATAGAGACCAAAGGTCAATGCCCATGTACATCCCCGTTTTACCCTCGAAACCCCTTCGGATATGGGCGCCACGCACTGCCCAAGTCAGCCCATGATCTTGAGACCAATTCTTGTAATCCTTCGTGCGCCAAGCGAAATGGAGTACGCGATCCGGCATATGGTGGTGTTCAACTCCAAAGCATATGCCAACATATGAACAACATACCATGATTCGACTCTCCATAGGCTTCTTGCTGTTTGCCGACCAGGTAAGTACACAAAACGCAAAAATGAGCAAAAATTGAGGTCAAAAACATGAAAATATGTCCAAATACAAAGTTGTCATGATAGTATATCTCTATGCTCACCCATGATATCCGCGCATGGTTCAATATACAAATGATTGGAACCATTTGCAAACAATTCCCCCACTTGGATCCCCAATCAGGCGCATGAAGATACCTTCGCCACTCGTATCTACTTGCCCCATGAAAATGGGAGTGCACTCATGGATCTCTTTGCCAAACATACCATGAGCAATACATACGCGGTAGACTTAGTCTAGCGCTTTGAATTCCACAATTGGGACATGGGTAAAGCCCTTGTCACGTGTGGCTCTCCATCTCTTCGGCCACACGAAGATATATAACATGGGCTTGAGCATATCAAGACATATACTACCAATATCACACATAGCCCTTAAAATTGGCTCCCACCATGGTATGCCATGCCCCTCCATGGTCATAACTTTGGGTTAAATGGACGTGGGAACCTAAAGAAAGATGCTATGCAACCGCAAGACTCATGCGCTACACTCGAAAGTCATGATATCAAGTCCGGACACATGGTCAACAAGTTATAAACAAGTTTCTACCATGTTGACCATGATCCTATGATACAACGAGTGTGTGTGACGACCTAAGGTGTTGGACCCTACTAAAAATAAGTTGAGACTAAGGCGCTTGCAACGCAACCCTCCTTATTCTCTTTCCTCACACTCGCGCGTAGATATGGCCCTTCAAAGTGGTCCCACGATTCACTTTTGTTTCCCTTATATCTCCAGGTCAAATGGGTGGCAAGTATAAGGGAAACCTGATTTGGGCATGGGGAAAGGAGTATGACCACTCGAAGAAGACCAAATCAAGTGCGGCGATGTCGAAGTCGAAAATCCGATTTCGACATCGCGAAAAACTCAGACTCAAATTCCGAGTGCATATTTAGAAAATTGCGGAAGCAACGAACCCTTTACTGATGAAATCTGACCCTTCATCGGGGTCTCCGCCAAAATATCTGGAAACAACAGTTAACCAATCGGTTACCGCAAAATCGCGAGCCAACTGACAGTCGCCGATACATTGACCATCAGAACGGAAGGCGGAAAAATTACGGAAACATTATGATAAAAAAACCCTGTTGTTTCCTGATATTCGGATATATGAATCTCAGCTGGCGGCGCCTCGGTACTGAATATGGCCGCTCATAGCCGGAATGGCCAAACCTATCACACTATCACATTAGGTTAGGTCAGGTGAATGGGAGAGTATGATATCAGCCAATGGCGGCTTGCCGGCACATAGATACACACCCCAAGTGACCCAAAGATGGCCACGGGGGTCCGAACCGGCTTCACCCCCCTTCTCAGAGCACTGTTACCGCTCGGAAGTCATTGAAGAGAGAACGGGAGGACCCCAATGGGCTCCAACCCCCCTCCCCATGTCCCAAGGACACATGGAGGCCCCACACACGTCGTAGGCGTCCCCCACGCCCCAAGGCAGGGGTGAGGACACTGATAATCGGTGCCCTACGCCATATCCGGTCTCCTCTTCATCTACAACATGGACCAAGGGGATCAAAGATAGAGAAACGTCGTCGGTCGACCTGAATAAGTATACCACAATGAAATATATATGTGGAGATCGAGTGAAGGGGGTAGATGGCCAATCAAGGCCCAAAAATCCCCGGATGAACGCCCTCACCCGTCTCCCAAGCACAGAAACAAACAAAAATGCCAAGGGGGATCCATTACGGTGCTACAGCAGCAACCAAATGGACCAACACGTCCTTGACATCCAAAGAAATATTCTTTTTCTTCAGATAGTGCATCCAGACCGTGGTATACCTCGGCACGAAACTGCTCGGAGGCTCCCACGAATCCCTGGATGCGGCGAATCCCTTCCAACGGACTTTGTAAAGCCTCCCCCCAGGCGTCCCCGGGTCCGGCTTGTCCGCCAAGATCTTCTCAGCGGTGAAGTCGTCGTCCTCACCCTCGTCGTCCGAGTCCACATCGCCGGCCGTGAACTCGAAGGTGACGGGACGTCCGCTGGGGTCTGGTGCTCGGGGACGAAGCTGGGTATGGTCGCGGTCCAGGATCTTGTTATCCCCCACACGAACCGCATACACATCCTGCCGGACCTTCCGCACGATTACCCCCGGCACATACCAAGATGCCTGCCGATGCCTGGACAGGACATCCTTGTGATGCCGCTCCACCCACACGGTGTCTTGGAGAGCATACCTCTGGACCTTTCCCTGCTTGAAGTACTTGGCCCTCTTGTCATGCTCGTCTTGAAGTGCCTTGCACACCTTGGCCGCCGTGTCGTCCGCCTCAGCCATCATAGCGTTCGCATCCCGGGCCACTTTGCCATGGTTCAACCACGGGAGAGTGCGTGACACTCGATCCCGTAGGAACAGGATACGATGGGGCGACAGTCCAGTGGGTCCCGGAAGGTCGTGATACGCTTGGAGTACTCTCCACAGCGAATTATACCAATTCCGGCCCGGTTCGTCGATGTGCAGCTGGCGGAACTTCTCGAACATCTGCCGCCCGGCCACCTCAGCTCGGCCATTCGACCGGCTGTGGTACGCCACGGTCTTGGCGTGCCGAATACCCATGTGCTTGCACATCGTCTTGAACGACGTCCCCACAAACTGACTGCCCCGATCGCTGCAGATGACAGCCGGGACATCAAAAATCATCAGCCAATGCCTGATCATTGCATTAGCGACGGTCTTGGCCTGCAGCCCCACTCCATGCTTGTCCTTCTTGTCCTTCTTCTTGGACTTCTTGCCAGGGACCGCCACGATATACCCACTGTGCCTATCCACCGCCAGGATGACACCGTCGTAGGTCTCTCCTTCCACGGTGACCACAGGCATGGCGAATACATCCATGGCCACGGACCGCATAGGGGCCTCCGGTATAGCCGTGTACACCGGGTTGCCCGCTGTGGAGTGGTTGGGGCTCTTTGTGGCCCGACACACGGCGCAGTCGCTGCAGTACTTGTCCAGGATGGCGTAATACCCCGGCGGGAACTTGAAGCGCCACTCCAGGTCCTGCTGCATCTTGTCCCGACCAGGATGCATGAGCTGGGCGTTCTGCCAGTGGTCAATGAGCTCCTCCACTCGGTTCTGAGGGACCAGTAGCTTGTCCTTGAGGAACAGTTTGTCCCCATCCTCGGTCAAGCGCTCAGGCCACTCGTCTTTCGACGGGGCGCTCACGGCATTCCAGTACTTGCTCCAGTGCTCGGATGCCACGTAGTCATCCGACCAGTCCTCTGTGAGCACCGACCTGACTAGCTCTACAGGGGCCACCATCCATTGCTCGAGGGTTTCCTCTCGAATAGCTTGGGCGCGGGCACCCCGGAACTTGGCCAGGTCCGTACGGTTTGCCATCACCACAAAGCACTTGACCCCCTCTTGCTCCATGGCCTTCTCCATCTCGATGATGCGCTTGGCCTCCTCGGTTTCCTCGGCGTCCCCATGGCTGGATATATCCATCCAAGCCTTGCCCGCGGGGTAGGCCCATCGACTGAGGCAATCTGCCACAGTGTTGTCCTTCCCCGGGACGTATACGACGCTAAGGTCGAACTTGGCGAACGTCTGATGCCATCGGGCCCTCCTTGCCGCCAGTCCCGAGGGGGTGTCGACGTGCTCGTTGTGCCAGCTCTGCAAGGACTGATGGTCCGTGCAAACCACCACCGGTTGCAATCCGATGTGGCCAGACCACTTCCTGAGCGCACAAACAATGGCGTACGTCTCCTTCTCCCTCGCGGTCCAGGTGCGGCGTTGGCCCTCGGCCAGGATCCGACTCCAAAACGCCACGGGTACGTGTGACCCGTCGTCCCGGATCTGCTCGAGGACTGCCCCTACAGCATAGTCCGAGGCGTCCGTCCGTAGCACGAATCCCTTGTCCGGGTCCACCAAGAATAGTCCCAGCTGCCCCAGAAGTCGCTCCTTCAGGCGGCTGAACGCATCTTCGGCCTCAGGGGTCCAGGCAAGCTTCTTCTTGCTCCCCTTCCGGCCATCGAACTTGCCCACTTGCAGCATCTTGTGCAGCGGCCCCAACAGTTCTGCATACGTTCGGACATAGCCCGAATAGTAGTTGCAGAACCCCATGAAGGATCGGAGTTCGCTGATGGTCTGGGGCTTTTCCCAGTGGTGCAGGGACGCCAGCTTCCCAGGCATGGGACGGCGTTGCCCGTGACCAACCACGTGACCCGCGAACTCCCCTTCCTTCACGAAGAGTGAGGCTTTGGTTGGCTTGCACACCATGTTGTGCTTGTCCAGCTCACTGAGCACTCGGCGCAGATCCTTCTCATGCGCTTCGATGAGCTCATCCTCAGTCATGTTCTCCGTGCAAGACGCGATAATGATGTCATCCACGAAGGGATCGGCACGATCCCGGACTGGACCGAGTAGGTCCTCCATCATGCGCTGGAAAGCGGCGTTGCCATTCTTGGCGCCCATGGGCACCACTTTCCACTGCATGGGCCCCAGCGGCGTCGACATCGCTGTACAGGGCCTGGAGTCCGGGTGTAGCGGCATCTGGTGATAACCGTGTTTCAGGTCCAACACCGTGAAGATCCGCTTTTTCTGTTGTTTTTGGAGGATGGAGTCGATCAGGGGAAGCGAGTACGAGTCGTGCTTGGTTTGCTCGTTCAAACCCCTGTAATCCACCACCAACCTCCACTCGCCCTTCTCCTTCTTGGGCACGATAAAGGCTGGGCTGGCCCACTCACTGTCGGAGGGTTCGATCCATCCCCGCTCAATGAACTCGGCCAACAACTTCTTCATGGCCTCGGCCCGATCGCCCTGAAGTTGGTACTCCCGATGACGATAGATCTTGGGGTTCGGCTTCAGCTTGATCTTCGCTGTGCCAAACCTCCCACGATCTGGAGGGTTCCTGTTGGCGACGCCACTGAATAGCCGCGGATAGGCATTGATCAGCCTCTCCTTCAGCTCGGCGACCTTCGGGTTCTCCTGGGCCTCTTCAGCCGCTTGCTTCGGTATCGATACAACCGACCGCACTGCGGTATAGGCCTCTTCCGGGTCCGAATCCGACTTCTCCTCGTCCGATATGCCGTCTTCATCGTCGTGGGGTGCACTTCCCACCGATAATCTTCGGACATTTGCGGCGTCGGGCTGGTTACTGTCGCTGTCGGCCCCCATTCTTGGAAAATCCCACGTCGGCGGGTCCGACCCAACCGGACCATCGTATTGGTCCGCGATGAGATCCATGACCCTCGCCACGAACTCATCCTTCTCGTACTTGCCGGTGACCAACATCTTGTCATCCCACCAATGCGGAGATGTGACCATGGCCCGCCTCTTCTTGGCTGCCACACGGTCGTGCATCCCCATCCGCATGTAGTTGACGGCGTCGTCGATCTCGGCGTGGGACAGGACGTCAATGCCATCAATAGGCTGATCCGTCCCCTCCTTGGGCTCAAACATGAGCTTCATGGGCACCGCCTCCACCCTACGGATGAATGCTTCATCACCCGTGGGCTGGGCTTGCGCCCCATTCACCAGCAAAGCCTTGGTACCCCACGCTTGACCCGGGGAGGTATTGATACACCTTTGGCGTTGATGAACAACTCCTCCTCTGGCCCGAATGACATCTCGTTCAGGGTGATGGAGTCCAGCGTCGACTTGAGACCCTCCAGCGGACATGGGGTGGATCCTATGCCGGTTATGACCAGGATCCCCTTCGCCCTATCCGCGACGATCTTCTCCACCGTACGTCTGGTGTTATCCAGGGAGCCATGCCAATACATGGGCCCCCACTCCTTCAAACCCAAATGCCTATGCCAGGCTGAGTCTCCTCGATGCCAATGCCTCCTACACTTCCGCAAAAGTGGGGCATCCCGGGAAGCGAAGACGTCCGTCTCGGGCGCTTCGGCTCCCAGCGTCTGGATCATCCTGGCATACACCTGCAGGGCCATTCCATACTCCGTGAGCTGAACTCCACGGTCTCCTCTGGACTTGGCACCCACATCTTGCACCGCTTGGACGATCCGATCCACTTCCTCAGCATTCCATTGGGATGATCCGCATGCATAGTCCGTGGACAGCCATGTGAGGCATTCATCATCCTCCCGGACCAGCGTTGCGCGATGGGGAAGGGCCCCAATGGCGTTTGCCACCATGAAGTCATACCCCATGATCATATCCCAATCTGTAATGTCGGCCACATAGAAGTTCCCGGAGAGAGTGCTTCTCCTCGCCAAATCAGGGCGGTTCAAGCGCTCATGCTCCCAGAATTCCATACTGATAGTGGCCTCATGGGTGCCACCACCCATAATCTCACCATTGGCCACCTTCAGGCGTACCGGTCTACGGCTGGGCTGCAGGGATTCCTCCTTGAACAACCCTCTCCGGACCAGGCTCACCTGGGCACCCGTATCCACCAAAACATCCACCACCAACTCCTCTTGTCCGCACCGTACACGCACCTTCAAGTGCAACTGCCGCTCGTCGCCATGCGGTGTATGGACGACTCTCACGGCATGCAACTCTAGCACGTCCGGGTGCATCAGGACTTCGAGGGTATGATCACGGATGGTGTAGATCTTGGGTTGGTCCTGCCCGTCCACGGGGCTCTCTGTGGTCGCTCCTTCCTTCTTACCACGTCCCTTGCCCACATAAACTTCCCTTGGCAGGGCGCTCCAGGGGTTGGGAGTGGCGAAACTCAGTGGTTTTGGCTCTTCTGGAGCCTTCTTCGGCACCCGATGTGCCTTCGCTTTCTCTGGGATTCCGCTGATTTTCGGAGGAGAGACCTCCGAGGTCCCACTCCCGTGGGGGTTCCTCTAGACTTGGCTTCCCGCAGCCTCTTCCGGCTGCGATCCGCCAGGACTTTGTCCACCACGTTGCTGGGCTTTGAGTTCCTCCAACGTCCTCAACATGTCCTCAGCAACCTCCTCGATCGACCTCACTCGTCGGTCTTGGCCAGGTCCACCACCATAGCCTCTTTCTCCGCCTTTCCCTTGGCCTTTGCCTTGGCCTTTTCGCCCGTCTCCGCCCTTCGCCTTCCAATCGTCAATCCGCTGCTCCTTGGGCCTCTTCTCGGGGTGGGCGGCGAAGTAGGCCTTCTTGTCCGCCTCATACACCTTGCACTGACGGTGGTCGTGTGCATGGTTGTTTCCCTTGCCATAACAGACCCAGCACCCGTCGTGCTGAGACCTGTACTCCCGGAACGAGAGCGGTGGATTCCCGATCCTCCTTGGCTCATTGCCCTTCTTGGGTCCCACCCTGCTCCATCTGGACCGATCCTGCCCATGGTCCCTCACGTTGTGCGCCACAAACGCGAAGAAATGGGCCTCCTCGTAATCCTCCCGGGACCAGGTCCAGTGGTCTTGGCCACTTCCACTACCATTCTCCGCGGAGTTGGCCGTGTCCTCCTGGATCTCCCGATGATGGCGGTCTTCTCGGTGGCCTCGTTGTCCATGACCATGTCGATCCTGCACGTGGGCCTCGTTCTTCGCATTGAGCTTCAACTCCACCGTGATGTACTTCTCGATCTCGTCCAGGCTCATGCGGGCAAAGATGACCTGCATCCTCAGCTGCTCTCCGCGCCTCCACTCCACGTTGTTGAGGCGCAACAACCTTTGCCCCATGGTGTCTCCAAATACCTCCACGTACACGGCGTTCTTCAGTCCCAACATCCGGTTGGGCTCGCCCAGGTTCCTCCTGAAGAACTCCATGATACCCGCATGGGTATCCTCCGCCGCCATGATCCTCACCGCCACCCGCTTCTTGGCTCGCTTCTTTTCCTCGTCCTCCACTCGCCTCTTCCAGTGGCCGGGGAGGACGTCCTTCAGCAAGTGACGGATCTCGCTGGACTCGTTCCAGTCCTCAACCAGCTTGAGGCTCCGTCGGTACTTCAGCAGGTACCGGTTCCACTCCCGGACCCGCAACTCACCGCGGTCCAGCTGCAGCGGGATGGACCACAAGTCCTCCAGCTTCTGGTTCGGAGCGTCCACCCGCTCCTCATCCTCCAACCACTGGAGGCAGGCCTGATCTGTATGGATCAATCCTTCCCGGATCTGATCCCGCAGCTCCTCCTTCAGGTCCTGCGCCAGCCGGTGTGGGAATGTCCGACATACCCACTTGTCCCGCGGCGCTCCCCGCATCTCGCCGACGACCTCCTCGGCGAAGTCCTCCCAATCCAGGATGAAGTCGTCCAGGTTGGAGGGGTTGCCATCATAGTAGGGGATTTTGATTCCCCTGAGGTCGTCAATCCTGATGGCGTCTCCGACGTCCCCAGCCACCACTCCACCGAGACGGATACCACCTGTGGCCGGGGGGTGTGAGTACACTCCCCGTACATCCCTCTCCTCCATGGAGTGCGGTCCAGTCGGGCCTGAACCCATGGGGTTTGGAATGCGGGAAGGACTTGCTCCATCGGCCGTCCATATCCCCGTATTGGGGTCCTTCGCCCACAGGTTTCCGCCTGGATGACCTCGACCATGTCCGTCGGCGCTTCCCATGGTTCGCCCCTGCATGGTCTGGCTCTGGATCTCCTCTTCCGCATAAACTGCATGGGCAGTCGTAGTGATCGGTAGATCCTGGGCGGCATGGGACCTCTGTACCGTCAGGCTCCTCGGGTCTGAGGTTACGTGCCCTTCCCGCATGGACCCAGCCGGTGCCGTGTGTTCCCCGAGCATTGTGGATTCGCTGAACATGGGAACAAACGGCAGCGCACCCGGGTCAACACGCAGAGGCGCGTAGGGTGCCTCTGCAGGGCCGCCCATGGGTTTATCCATGGCGCTCCTGAGGGTCTTAACCCGCTCCACCAGCTCTGCCGCTGCCGGCTTTGCCGGGAGCTCCGGACCCGAGGTGAGGGGCTGTAGCTCCTCGAGCCTTTTCAGGCGTCCCGACATGTCCTCCACCAGATGGAGGAGGCTGTCCACCACTCGCTGCTGCTTCTCCAGGGCCAGCTCCAGACTCCCCCGGTACCGGTCCTGTTCCGCTCGCAGCTCCGCCATGTCTCTCTCCGCGGCCGACTGGTCATCCAGGATCCCGGCGACGTCCTCCTCTAGGCCGTCCTTCTGGTTGTCCAGGCGGTCGAGGCGATGCACGATGGCGTCCGTCCCAATCTTTGGGTACTTGCCCATGAGGAAGGACACGTGCTCGCAGTGGCACTCAGCGTGCTTTCCACCTGATCCGGCGCATCCCGCGGTTCCCGGCGCCTCGGACTCCTCCGCCATGGGTGTGTCGCCCATGATATCCCGCGTTGGCTTCCTGTGCCGGGCCACAGGCGCCGTTCTGGCTCTGGCGGGCCTCTCCAACGCCTCGGCGTCATGCTCCAGGCTGGGTTCTGGGGCCGTGTTCGCCCTTGTGGGCTGTCTGGCCGTCTTCTCGGACTCCAAAGGTTGCTCATAGGCTGTCCGATAGCCCTCGGAGTGCTTCTCGGGGTCCCACAGCCTGACCGGGCTGGGGTCGATATCCATAGCCCCGGCGTCCCCTGCCGCGGGCTTGGGTGACCCGCGTTTCCGGTAGCGCCGGGCCCGTCCTCCACTGCTGCCTGAATGGCAGATCCCCTCAGAGTGCTCCGCGGCGGAGCGGAGGTTGCATGCCTTTCGGCAGCGACGCTCACACATGGAGACCAGGTCCTCCATGTCAAGTCCTCCTCTTCCCGAACGTCGTACTTCTCTTCGGGCTTCAACTTCCGGAGTTCGCCATGCTCCTGAGCGTCTCGGCTCTTCTCTGGCTTCAATCTCCGGCGTGGTCTCCACCGAGTCCACAATACGCACCCGGGGCGTACTTGGGCAGGGCTCATAGGGGCCCAAGTCCCCGGGTCGGCGGTAGGTAGGGGCAGCAGGTACGCCTCTGCTACCATAAAGAAGGTCCCTACCAGGACCGGCCCCCGCTGTGCCCCTTCCGCCTGTCACCCCTGCTGACTTGCTCCTGATCAACGATTGCATTTATCCAAATCCAGGGTCCACAAACCAAAAATATAGGAAATCCAATCCTCCTTCAACCCTGAACAGCAATCAGATCCCACAAATACAGCAATAACCCGATCCACAATCCAATCCACACTGCGGGCTTCCGTTCAGCACACCGGTCGTCCCACGGTGGCGGGCATGTACAAGAATTGCACCAAAGAGGAAAGCCCTGAAATTGGCATATGAACACAAATAAAGCAAAGTTGGGGATAGGTGGAAACGTACACAATCACAGCCATAGACCCCTCATTCCCTGGACTCAAGACCTTCCCTTGACTCGCCAACATGATGCCCTGAACCCAGTCAAATAGGACGGCTAAATGCCATGTGTCAAAAGTCACTACATAAAACCCAAAAATGTGTTCACTCCCAGGCCTCTAAATCCTAGCCCAATAGGGGAGGTGGCGTGTCATGGCCCAGAGTGGCACTCAGGACCATGCCCTACCCTGATATATACTTGGTTGGACTTGGAGTCGAATGGGCTTAGAGATATGCCCCATGAGTTTGAACTCATAACATGCCAAAAACTGCCAATTCACACCATATTGGCCATATATCAAATATATGCTCAAAATTGAAGTTACCACTTATCCGAAGGCTCAAAGCATGCATGGAGTCGAAGTCTAGTATTCATGGAGGATAGAGACCAAAGGTCAATGCCCATGTACATCCCCACTTTACCCTCGAAACCCCTTCGGATATGGGCGCCACGCACTGCCCAAGTCAGCCCATGATCTTGAGACCAATTCTTGTAATCCTTCGTGCGCCAAGCGAAATGGAGTACGCGATCCGGCATATGGTGGTGTTCAACTCCAAAGCATATGCCAACATATGAACAACATACCATGATTCGACTCTCCATAGGCTTCTTGCTGTTTGCCGACCAGGTAAGTACACAAAACGCAAAAATGAGCAAAAATTGAGGTCAAAAACATGAAAATATGTCCAAATACAAAGTTGTCATGATGGTATATCTCTATGCTCACCCATGATATCCGCGCATGGTTCAATATACAAATGATTGGAACCATTTGCAAACAATTCCCCCACTTGGATCCCCAATCGGGCGCATGAAGATACCTTCGCCACTCGTATCTACTTGCCCCATGAAAATGGGAGTGCACTCATGGATCTCTTTGCCAAACATACCATGAGCAATACATACACGGTAGACTTAGTCTAGCGCTTTGAATTCCACAATTGGGACATGGGCAAAGCCCTTGTCACGTGTGGCTCTCCATCTCTTCGGCCACACGAAGATATATAACATGGGCGTGAGCATATCAAGACATATACTACCAATATCACACATAGCCCTTAAAATTGGCTCCCACCATGGTATGCCATGCCCCTCCATGGTCATAACTTTGGGTCAAATGGACGTGGGAACCTAAGGAAAGATGCTATGCAACCGCAAGACTCATGCGCTACACTCGAAAGTCATAATATCAAGTCCGGACACATGGTCAACAAGTTATAAACAAGTTTCTACCATGTTGACCATGATCCTATGATACAACGAGTGTGTGTGACGACTTAAGGTGTTGGACCCTACTAAAAATAAGTTGAGACTAAGGCGCTTGCAACGCAACCCTCCTTATTCTCTTTCCTCACACTCGCGCGTAGATATGGCCCTTCAAAGTGGTCCCACGATTCACTTTTGTTTCCCTTATATCTCCAAGTCAAATGGGTGGCATATATAAGGGAAACCTGATTTGGGCATGGGGAAAGGAGTATGACCACTCGAAGAAGACCAAATCAAGTGCGGCGATGTCGAAGTCGAAAATCCGATTTCGACATCGCGAAAAATTCAGATCGAAATTTCGAGTGCATATTTAGAAAATTGCGGAAGCAACGAACCCTTTACTGATGAAATCTGACCCTTCATCGGGGTTTCCGCCAAAATATCTGGAAATAACAGTTAACCAATCGGTTACCGCAAAATCGCGAGCCAACTGACAGTCGCCGATACATTGACCATCAGAACGGAAGGCGGAAAAATTACGGAAACATTATGATAAAAAAACCCTGTTGATTCCTGATATTCTGATATATAAATTTCAGCTGGCGGCGCCTCGGTACTGAATATGGCCGCTCATAGCCGGAATGGCCAAACCTATCACACTATCACATCAGGTTAGGTCAGGTGGATGGGAGAGTATGATATCAGCCAATGGCGGCTTGCCGGCACATAGATACACACCCCAAGTGACCCAAAGATGGCCACGGGGGTCCGAACCGGCTTCAGGACCTGGAGAAAGGTGCGAAAGTCCTTGCACACGTGTCGGAAGAGGACGCAGAGAAGGACGCCAAACTGTCGAAAGCTACGGGTGTGTGGAAAGAGACAGATTTGCACAAACACGCTTTGAACAACGGGTTCCTCGGAAGCAAGGCCAAGAAAATCCACAACCGAGCGGAGGCATGTGACACCAAGACCGAGTTTACCTTCAATTGGCTCCAAGTGATCACTGCAGTTTTCGGCTCCTTTGCCCACGGGGCCAACGACGTGGCCAATGCCATCGGACCTCTCACGGCAACGCTGGCAGTGTACGAGTATAACGGCCTTCAACTCGATAGCGAAGATAACGTTGTTGCCCCTGAAGTTCCACTCTGGGTGCTGGCTATGGGGGTTGTCTGCATTTGGATCGGCGTGTCCACGTATGGATACAGAATCATTGAGACCATCGGAATACGGCTAGGGCATATTACACCGTTGCGTGGCTTTGTAATTACCCTTTCCACTGCCTTGACAGTCATTGTGAGTAGCATTCTTGGTCTCCCAGTTTCCACAACTCAGGTTATGGTGGCTGCTACGATGGGTGTTGGGCTGGTGGACGGAAAGGGTGGCGGTGTCAACTGGTGGCTAGTCCTCAAGATTTTTTCTGGGTGGGTTGGAACTCTCATCGTCGCTGGCAGCACTGCTGCAGCGGCAGCTGGCCTGTTGTTCTGGACCCCATCGATGGTGTATCTTGATCCACACGCACTGAATATGACGGTGCAAAGTGCATCATAGCACCTTCCACCGAGCCTTCTCAAGCTCGGCCATATATAGTGCCAGCGGAGGCTCGCAAGATTCCTGGGGCGGCGCCGCAAGACACGAGGGCGGTGTTCGAAAAGGCACCATTAGCAAAGGGAGAATCAGTGCAGAGCATAGGTCATCCCAAGGCTTAAACGCGGATCCCTAGCACGCTTATCTTGATTCACTCGGCAATGATCAACGTCGTTGATAATCAAGCTGATGTGGGCTTCGCGAGATGCATCACTACCATAGGCAGTGATGCACGCATGAGGAAATTCTGTGAAAGATGTATGTCTGTTTAGTTTTGGTGTTCAAGCTAAGGGGTTCCAGGGTTGCAGGAGCAGAAGTTTCACGCACTGGGAGGTTCCGCGGACGCTCACTGCCTTGGGCAGTGATGGACGCGTCCTCGGTCGACGCCACTGTCAGGGGAAAACTGCTGTTCCCCAAATGGGTGCTAATCCCGCAGCGCGCAGTGAGCACTCGCCATGAGTTCAGGTTGGTGGTCCGGAAGGGGGTGAGACCTACATTTGTTTGATAGGAAGATAGGATGGAATGACAAGGGAATCACACAAAGATGCAATGCACTCCACAGTCTGAATTAGTGCATTTTTATTCACCGACTCAGACCGGGTTGGCCTCAAAGACTCTGGGCTGGCGTTTGGGCTGCTTGGGGGCCACGTTTTCCTGGGCCGTGGCCATCCTGCCCCCAACAGTTATGGGAGTGATTGAGCAATGGCCATGGTGTTGTGATCCGACTGACCTGTGACTGTACTTGTACTGGTCGCTGCCCTCGCTGCCATTTATTGACAGCCATTAGTCATGGCCTTCATAATTGCTTTTTATGGTGGTTGAGGTCAGCCAGGAAATGTACCTTTTACTTTCGCATCCCTGTCTCTGCAACGGTATTAACAAAAAATGATAGAGCACGTTACATATGCCTATGCAACAACCTTGTCCGAATTATGCTTGACCACGACTGACTATGCACCTACAATGCCATATCCCCACTAGTTTTACCGTTGTGTTCACACTATTCTGGCAAGGCAGCAAAGTCCAGACCTGATGGACAAGACCAATGTTTTTTGGCTTCTGACCAGGCTGCTTTGTGCATTGTGTCCAACAGTGTCCAAACATTTTTAGAGCTGGCATTTGTTGAGCTGGCATATGTTGGCCAGCATCTTCCCTCAAGCGCACCCCCATTTTCTTGTGCAAAGAACAAAGTGTGTATTATGTGTGTTGTGCCTGATATCTTGGTGGTTGAATTGGGCGCTGACTGCATGCTTCCGATGTTGTTCAGATCAACAGCATGCATTTGCTGCCTGTACTGCAATGGATTGAACTCATGGTTTGTTGTGTTTTGGCTAAGTCATTTCTCTTGTCATTAACAGTATGTATTGTTTCCGCTTTTCTGTTTGGTGCTATGTCCTACTTTGCTTTTGATAAACACCCCCTGTTGTGGAAACAACTGCGTGTTGGACAGCTCTTTGTGGCAGTGCTTCCGGCCGCATTTGAGAAATTATTTCTTGACTGCATTGTCGAGGTGTGGCAAAAAAACACCAGGTGTTTCCGTCCAAATTGGGATTTTGTATTTTTTTTGTGCAAGTGGGGAGGGGAGATGCTACCAATGTCCCACCCTAATTTGTTTGGAATTGAGTTGGCAATGAGATCGCTGCCAAATAGCCTTTTTGTTTCACAGACCAGTCATACACCATGCATTGTTGCGATTTACTTGAAAGCTGACAGCAGAGGACAGTTCATCTACCCAGTTCATTTCCTCTGTTGAATACGCGTTGCAATTCGTGCACATTGGGGGCTACTACTACCAAATCTACCATGGGATTGGATAGAAGGCGCAGCATAATGAAACTAGATCGCACATGGTTCCAGTGGGGACAAGATAAGGCGAAGGAGCTAGTTAGTTACCAAATCTATGTAGCTGAAACTATCAGCTGGATTTAATCGTGGCGATTATAAATTAGTAATGTTAAAGTTTTTAAATGGTTTGAGTTCATCAGCTGAAATTCGGATTGTAGCCTGAGAAATCATTGCTAGACTGGCGCTCGCAGGTGCCGCACAATTTGGGTCGTGCTAGTTCCTATGCGAAAACAAAGGTATTTGGTGGTAAATTTGTAAGATTTTTTGTGGAGGCAAAGGTCGTTTTACCTTTTTGAAATTTGGTGTCTTAGGTGCGCAAATCTAGGCACCAATGCAACCAATGGTTGAACGAGCTCCGAGAAGATTGTGGACCATAGGATGTGGGTGAGGCAAGAGAGAAAATTCGTGGCACGGCGCTTGGGGTGGCAGCGCCAACAGGTGCCCAAGAACGTTCCATGAAAATCTTTTCATTTCGAATGGTAAAAAGATTAGAGCAGATATGTTTCAGCGGGCACAGTGTTTTGTTTCACTCAAGGAGACACCGGATGGGTGGAGCAGCCAAGACACAATCAAGACGGAAAGGATGGTGTATGATCAAAATTTGTGTTTTTTTGTTGCTAGAAATAAGGTACGGACACATTTGAAAACATTTGCAACAATTTTTGCGTTTAAGAAGTAGAAAATGGCGCATGAGGAAGCATGGGTGGATGAATATGAAACAAAAAATGCAAGGGTTGAAAAAAATTCACAAGAATGGACCAAAATCAGAGGTTGTTCTACAAATAAAATGGTTTTCTCCCACCCATGACATACGAAGGGAACCTAAACTTCTTCTATGTGCAAAGGGATACCATCTACTGGCACCGTACCTATTACCATTTGTGTGTCCAAAAATTGCCTAAAAAAAGGTGAAAATGGTTATGTGGGTGGAGCATGGGTTTCCTGGATCTCAAAATACCCTTCAAATAATGAGGGTGGATTCTCGCATTACAGAAGGGGACACGCACACACATCTCACATCTCATACCGAATAGCTTGAACGGGCACAGCTTTTTACCCCCATACTCATCCCTCCGTGGGTATATTGTAGTTCGTTGGTAGTTGTCAACCGTTTGTTTCTTTGGTTGGACAAGATGTGTCAATTGTTTGTCATATGAGTCAAAGGCATAGAAAAGCTTCACAAAGTCACCCAGTCAATTAGGCAGTGTCTCCGAAAAGCGCTAGAGGGATGGGGTTTCAGCAAGTTTTTAGAACTTTAAGCGCTCGATATATCACAACCATGCAAGACATCCTGTTCAATCCGTAAGATGCAAGGGTTACAAATCCGTACTTGTTTGAAAACGGCCACTTGTGTTGAGTCGCTTGCCATGCGTGCACGCAATCTTTTCACCTAGCGATTAATACGCTCAACACGAATCTGTTGAAGGGCAGGCGGGTTGGACATGACGGAGACTATATCGCAAAGGTCAACTATTGAAGTCTTCCCCTTGAACTGTCATTTGGCCTAAGCCTTTTTGTTCATACCTAGCTTGGGTAAAACTGCTCCCAAACGGCGTCGGTGATTCACTGTTGCAAGCAGCAAATCTGCAGCGATTAGGAATCACGGGCACATTTTTTTTTTACAATTTTTTGAGCATTTTAGAAAGTTCAACAGCATTTGAACATTCATTGAACCTTCAAAGTACTTAGAACTGGCGCGTGAGTTGTCGCAACCAATCGCCGTTGTTGTTTCGACGACATTTATATCTTCATGAAAACTGTTGCGATTGATGCACTGGCGGGCGTGGTGGGCGATTTTATGGCAATTTTTAATACTTTTTTTGCATTTTTTTTTATTGTGGATTATCCTACCAATTCTATTTCTGCTCAAAATTAGTAGAGTGGGGCAGGGTCAGAGGGGTACTGTAAACTAACCTTAACGGTTGCGGTTTACTTAAAAAATATGAATAGGATCGAAGTCGCCACAGGGCGCGTACTATAGCAGCTTAGGAAGAGACCCATAACTTGACTTTTTCACTATGTGTAAGTTCTGCTTAGTATGTGACCCTGATAACGCTATAACTTCTCCTTGTTGGCCCTAATTTCAGGATCTTCGTCAACATTGTGATTGCATCGTGCGATGACGACGGGAAGTGAGGTCGATTTGTCAACGCCCTTTGCGCCTTTCTCCAAACCTATGGTGCCTTTTTTGCCTTACCCTAACTATCGAGTAGGCTTCAAATTTACTGCCCCTTTTAACTATTAAGCCAAAATTTGCTTGCATCACCATTATAAGACCTCAATTTGTATCACCATGGATCTCCGTGAAGGATCATTAGATGATTTGTACAACAAATGAGTTGATGCGGGTTGACTTGAGCCAAAATGAGTGATGTGCTGTGCCCAAATGCATGCTTTGTGATGCCTTTCTCCAACATCCTGGTTTCAAAAGTCTAGAAGGGCATGGAATCCTCTATCCTTGACCGTGTAGACCATGCTTTACGCGTCACTTTATAAGAGTTCTCATTTCGTGACCCATTGGTTTTCCGCAACAAAGACACTGTTGTTTCTCCCCAGCATTGGTCATTTTCACAGTAAGCTACCTTGCTAGAAATTCTTGAACATGTTATTACTCGTGTGCTATAATTACTTTGCTTTGGAACCACCTTGACCTTTTCTACGTTTTTTGGGCTTCCGCTATTTGGTCTCATTACTTGAGTACGGAGACTGAATGCAGGCGAGAACTAAGGTTAATAGTAATATTGAACAATAGTGATTTATAATAATGACAAATTTCGAGTTATGCCTCCTGTCCTTTAGTCATGCAACGCTTCCTCACCAACAGGAGCCAGTCCATGAACGATGCCCTTACCGGAGTCGTAGAGGCGCAAACCAAGAAGGTGTCCAGCAATTCTAAGGCCCGTCACTACAAGAGTTCAACGCCGAGGACTTGGCTGCAGTGGACCTAGCCGCAAAAGGCCGCTTGCGTGCAAGTATACCTGAAAGCAAACTACAACCACATCGTACTGCGTTATAGGTCTGAAGCACCACCGCTCAACATGCGGCGCACCTAGGTTAACAAAGTACAACGAAGTGATCCAATGGACAGGTATGGCACCAACTCAGCTGTGCAGAGGAGGACACCATTCTGAAGTTCATCAAAGAGCTAAAATATGAAGCCGAAGTGATTGACCTGGACACCATTGTGGCACTTGCAAAAACCGTCGCTGTATGGTCTTGCTGGTGTGTTGGACCGATGATGTGCTGCAAACTTTCGTCGCAGGCACAAGATAGGTTGTCTCAAGAAGATCACAACGGAGCGCCTCTCTTCTACAGCGTCTGACCTAGCGCTAGACATCAAATAGAGACGTGACTACTTGGATCTCGTTGAACCACCTCAAAAGTATAGTGTTGGTATCCCTGAAGGTGACCCTCAGCCCTTGCCACCGTGGCGACAGTTGGGCCTGGACGAAGCGCCGCTCCAGTATGCACCAAAGTTGCGCGGAGGGTATGCTGCAGGAGAAAAACAGGTACACTACGATAGCAGCGTTGACAAGAAGCAAGCTACAGCCACACTTGTGGTGAATCGTTGTGGCACTTTAAAGGTGCTGCAGCTCCTGCATAGAGGAAAGACAAATCGCTATCACACGCGCCTGGATCTACCTCACGGCCTGCCATCCCACATGCATGAAGATCACGCGCCGAAGAAGTGTCAGACGGGCGAAACCTTCAAGCGCCTGCTGCTCAAGGTTGCCAATGAAGTGGCGAAGGATAGATGTGACTATGGCATCACACACAATTGCCCATGTGTCATCATCATAGGTTGGGTGGGAGTCCATCTAAACGACGACGAGTTGAAGCGCGTCGGCGACGCTGAAGCAAAGTTAAGTAACTTATCCTACTTTGCGGTGCGACCGCACATATATGTTTTCTTTGGCCGCGCTCGGCGCCGCCATGTTAGCAATGTTGGTGATCAGGTCATCAAGCCGGGGATGTGAGCTTGGGTTCGAGACAGACTGAAGCGGCGCCACATTGACCACCGCCTAAAGATCCACGATGGACTGTGGGCCAAGCACTCCAGGTTGGATAGCAGTGAACGTACCATGAAGAGCCTCCTTGTAACCTGGCTTGCAAAATGGGCAGCATCCCCTTTAACAATTACATACGTCCTCGGTAGTTGGAACATGGTGTTCTAAGAGGTCCCAGTGACAGAGTCTGTGGACGATGTGGACCTCCCATACCCTTCAAAGGCCATCCCCATGTCTCCCCTTTGGTTTCTGTCGTGCCAGTGCAAGATGCAAATGAAGAAGAAGCCTGAGAGGTAGAGGCAGATGAAGCCTCAAAGGCAGAGCTACAAGAGAGCATTGAGTTGCTGTCAGTCCCTGGGACGCCGCCTCTACAACGAGCATCCAAGAGGAGGGCAGAAACTTGGGTGGACAGACTTGCCAAAAATTTTCGTGTTGCACCACGTGATGTGCATGCTCAACGTGTGGCTAGGGAGAGCAGGGTGGTTGAGGTCGAAAAAGCTATCCAAAAAGTCCAGAGTGATGTCAGGCGTGAGGTTTTAAAAGTAAGACGTCGTGTCGAAAAAATACATCACGAGTCTTTAGTCACTAAGGTATGAGTAGAGGCGCTAGCATCAGACTCCGAGAAATCTTTTCCACCGATAGTGACGAAAACGCAAAAAATTGTGGGTCAAACCTCAGAATTTGCAGAAATTCTTCAATCTACACAACATTTCATCCTCCAGGCCCAAAATGAGGCCAATAGGGCCCAAAGTGAGGCTAACAGGGCTCAAACTGACGCCCAAGCGGCACAAAGGATCCAGCTGACAACCGAGACCATGCTGGACAGAGCTCGTCCCGAAATTGAGGATGCGGTGGGTCGGTCTGGGGCGGTAGTTTTGACAATTCAAAGCACCTCTTGTCTAGTTGACCAGAGAATCAAATTTTGGAAAAACTGGCAGCAAAATGCGCCAAAGAAATTAACGCTGCTTTGGACAAAGTGCAGACGAGCCAAAATTTTGGCCCATCAGCCCCTCCTCCGCCAGGGAGCGGTGGCTCAGTGCCTCAGTTTGAGGCAGAAATTCTCAAAGTCCAGGATATGGCCGAGGCATGTCGCTTGCATGCCGGAAATGCCATGTGGAGTACCCAGGAGGCATTGGGAAGCCAGGCAGCGGCACATGAGAGTGCTCTGGCTGCAGTCCTATCCGCCGCCTGGAGGTCCGGAGCAGACACTCAACTTGCAGGTCCGTCATCACACACATGTACGGCACAATTCACTCCAGGGCTGCAGGTTCAAATTGAACTCTTGAACCCCCAGATGAAGGAGATAAATAACACTCTGCAAACGGCAATCAACAGTGTTGCTGAAATGGCCACAGACAGTTTGCGTCTGTGGGCGCGAGAGTTCAGGACTTGGAAGATTCATTTCTTGGGAAAACCGGGTCACCCGAAAGTGGAGGTCCGAGACTGGGTGACCTGCACCTAGACATCCAAGCTCACAGCGATCAGCTCACCCGCATCTGGGAGCAGCTTGACAATGGGGACTGCAGTTTTGGCAGAGGGCGATCAACATGACAGGACTCAACTCAAGGCCTATTGGGCCTCCCAACCGTGGCTGCGAGACAGATTGGACTTACATGCGCGACAATCCAAAGACTTCCGTACAGTCCTTGACAAAATATGAGTATGTGCATTTCAGAGGTAAGCAATGTGATACTGTTACATGTCACAGAGGGCCTCGGGTTGTGGTGGCCTCAGGCTGGAGAAACTGGTGCATGCAAACTACGGTGATTGCTTCGGTGCTGGGGATGTGACCCTTCTTTGGAGATCATGCAAAAGATGCATGCAACTCTGCAACTGCACGTCGATGGAATGCATTTTTTCCATGATTTGTGCCAAACTTGTGTCTACCAGCCATGATTGCTTGAAGATCCCCAGCCCAGGTGCGCTGTATCATGCTGGTGTATGCGTTGTTTATTTTGTTCTGGATAAGCGTGTGTTAGCGCAAAATAAAAAGTGGTGAGGTGCACCGGCCATGGCACATCATCCACCCATGAAGAAACAGCACAGATTTGAATGGTACGCAGAACCTTTCTCTGGTTCTCCAACGCAATGAACTGGAAATGCAATGAACTCTTCAAGTGCACATGAAACGCGTGCGGTCAGGCATCCATGGACCCAAATACTCCGCCCTCTCCTATCAGAAAGCCTTTGCACTCCCTGATACAAGGTGACTACCTGACATGGTTCCTGCAGTAGTTTTATTTATTTGAAGAATTCCGATGCCTCAATCCAGGGTTGAGTCCATCATGTGAATACCACCCAAAAAAAATGTGGCCTCAACTTTGCACATTGATGGACATGCAAAGGACCACGTAAAATGTCCCTTCGCACACTGACACCGACACTCCAAGTAGTTGCCAGTAACCTATAAAATTGCAAATAGATACCCTCAAACAGCAAGGACCCACCGTCAAATACCAAGGACCCACCATATGATACCAAGGACCCACCATAAATTACCAAGGACCTGCCACTCTCACCTACCAAAACACATTCCCAACACAGGCTGACATATGGCAACAACACCACACCAAAATGTCTCCCCACAAACCGCATCAACACAAGAAAGAACTGAGACCCGATGCACGTCAGACATGTTGTCTCACTCACCATCGGCTGGCCACAGTCAAACGGAGGATTCCCACCAGAAAACACCAACAAATACAGTCCATCGGATGCACCAGCCACATTTCTTTCTACCTTTTTTGTAACCCCCCCCCCCTCCCACCCCACCCCGCTTGCCCCATGGCTTTGATTCAGTGAATTAGGCCATGAACTCATCCAACCCCTGCTCAAACTGGGAGGTTGGTGTAACAGAAGCAGGCAGGTGTGGGACCAGGCAGCACAAAAATCGAGGGATGTGAAGAGATGGAGGCAGAAAATGTTGCCAGAGAAATCCACCGAACCTGTTGGGTCATTCCAGGGAAGTACCAATGATGGCCCACTCCTCTTGTCCCCAAAAGTGCGGTCCAATGGGCCTGTCCAACATGGGGATCCTGTCTGACCATGCTGTTGGGTTTTGGTCAAGCAGTTCGGCTGTCATCAAGTGGTGCAATCCCTCTCCCTCTCTGTGGCATGGCTGTCATCGACTGGTGCATCATTCTCCCGCTTTGTGGCAGGGTTCCTTGCTCAGGAGGTCGTTCCTAAGCATCTCCCAGGGCTACCCCCCTCCCCTCATTGCCCCTCTAGATAAAGGGATATGGGGGCACGGGCAAAGGGGTATGTGCATGGGGATCTTCCCCGTGTCCGCCGTGGGGGCTGGCGGTCCAGCGCTCTGGGGGAAATGGGGGGGGGGCGGAGGCCGTAGACCAGGAAGGTGTGGGGCAATCAGGAAGGGGCCGACCCCTGTCCTCTTGGGAGAGGAGGGGGGGGGGCATGACGCCTGGTTGGATTGCTGTCTGCAGCTGGGGGCGCCCATCGGCCTCTCACCCCCCCCCGTGCCCTCCTTCTCCCTGCCTGGCCTATCCTCACCTCCCTACTCCCCCTTCCTTTCCCTTGGGCAGTTGTGCCAACGGAGCCCTCGGACTGTCCCTGTTTCACTGCTGCGTGTTGGGTCCA
This sequence comes from Eutreptiella sp. 'Long Island Sound 2002', assembly GCA_964036045.1. Taxonomy (NCBI): domain Eukaryota; phylum Euglenozoa; class Euglenophyceae; order Eutreptiales; family Eutreptiaceae; genus Eutreptiella; species Eutreptiella sp. 'Long Island Sound 2002'. Next base: position 188,093,063 of record OZ038380.1, on the reverse strand, counting down.
CGCGGGGGGCGGGAGGGGATGGTTCCATCGAGGCTGGTGGGCACAACGGTGTGCAGGGCCATGTCTTTCTCATGACCTGCTGGTGCTGGTCGGGGTCAGTTCTGCGGGAGTGTGTGCGTGGTGTCTGTGGGGGGGGGGAGGCTTGGACTTGGACCGGGGAAGTGGAAGCGAGGACAGGGGCTGGGGCCAGGGATGCATTGGAAAGAGGGGGTGCCCCCCGTCCAGGGTGCCCAGCCTATGCCCAGCCACTGTCCCCCTGACGGCAAGTGCCAGCTTCAACGGCATTTGTAACCGACAGTAACCGCCCCCAACCGCTTTGGCAACCTCGTCCAACCGCCTGCCTAACCGCTTCTTGGGCCGCCTCTGGGGTCCCTTCCCTTCAAATGCATCCCTGGCTGGATCCTATGGTCTGAACCGTGGGACGCCGAATCTTCAAAATGAGGCCATGCGAGCGGTCCCCAGCACAGCACGTCCACCGATATCGCGCGTTGCCGGCGGGGGACCAGGGATGTCGCCGAGCTGCGGTCCTGCCCCACCACGGCGCGACGCAGACTTGAGCAGGGCTGGTCGGGCCTGCAGGTCCCCGGCACGCATCGTGGCCGCAACCCACGCAGCCGTCATGGGGTCGTGGCCAGACTTGCCACGAGCGTCCGGCACGTCAGACGTGATCGGAAGGGCACTGAGTCGGACACGGCCCCAGCCGGTTCCTACTGAGTGTCCGATGTACCAAGAGCGGATCTTACTGAGTGGTACTGGGCTGATTCTCAGCGAAACCCAGTTCCCCTGCCGGACACTGGTGGCATGTCTGGTTGTGGCGCCGCCAGGCCCATGCAAGGCAGTCCGGTTATTGCGTCTGCTGTTGCCCCAGCCCACCACCAGAAATGGCGCCCTGCATCGCCATCCACAGCCCCGAGAGCGCCGCCACGAACCCCCACCCGAGCGCGGTCAGGGCCAGCCCGATGATCAGGAGCTGCAGGGCCCGGTCCCGGCGCTTGATGCGGGCCACCTGGTTGAACGTGAGGTCCGGGTTCTGCAGCATCCGGATGGTCCCGGGGCTAAACACCGCCGGGAACGCCTTGTGGAAGATGCTGTCTGCAAAGCAGCGGGGCAGGGGGTGCAGGCAGGGGGTGCCGTAATGAAAAGAAAAAAAAAACTCGGAGTGTCCAATACGCCCTACGATGGCGGCCGGTGGGTAACCGATGGCGGTTGGTGTGTAACCGATGGCGGTTGGTGGGTAACCGATGGCGGTTGGTGGATAACCGATGGTGGTTGGTGGGTAACCGATGGCGGTTGGTGGGTAACCGATGGCGGTTGGTGGGTAACCGATGGCGGTTGGTGTGTACCCGATGGCGGTTGGTGGATAACCGATGGTGGTTGGTGGGTAACCGATGGCGGTTGGTGGGTAACCGATGGCGGTTGGTGGGTAACCGTTGGCGGCTGGTGGGTAGCCACCAAACATCAGAGAGTGGATGCCATAGTAGAAAAAAAAAAGGGCGAGCGTCCTTATGGCACCCCCTGGGTGCAGGTCCGCAGGGGTGCGCTGGGGAAGCAGAGACACATGGGGCCCAGGGCTTTGTGAAAAGCGTTCCTCTGCGTCTGATCCTGCGGCATCCGGGAGAGCCGTTGTCCCGTCGGGAAGGGCAGCACACGATGCAACAGCAGCACGTAGTTTGACCGTGCTCCATCTTCACTTTGCCCAGACTCACGTGTGCCTCGTAAGTGCTCGGTCCGACGGACCGGGTCTGTGTGGCAGGTAAAGTACAACGTAGAAGGGCCTGTGTGGAAACCCCGCGAGCCGTCAACGGTGGTGGGTCATTTATTTGGACTTTGGAATCCGTCACCAGCGGATGCCGTAGAATGAGACTGCCACGCCATGAAGGCTTCCCAGAAAAAGGGGATTCCGTGCTGAAGCCACAAAAGACAGTTGGAAGGAAGGTTCCTGCAGGAGATGGGGGCTGCCTGCGTGAGAGGGAACAAAGAAGTGCCCCATCTTCACTTTGCTCTTCTGGTGCCCACACGTGCACATGCCAGTTCACTTTGTATATGAGGGACGGCAGGATGAACGCTGGGGGAGTACAGAGCCCCCTTCTCTGCTACCGGGACCCGCGATGGTTCACATCAAAATGGAGCCACGGCAATGGAGTTTCAAAGTGGCACAGGCGGAACAGGAGCAGGAAAAGAACTTCGACCTACAAACGCTGGTACGCGCACACCAGCACGCACGCACACGCACACGCACACGCACACGCACGCGCACATGCACGCACGCGCGCGCGCACGCACACACACATACACACGCAGGTACACACCCACGCACGCGCGCGCGCACACACATACCCAGGATGATAGGGCCCACAAACTGCACAGTGCCCCAAAAGCCAGGCCTATCGAAGCTCCGGGATATCCGAACCAGATCGAACGCATCCTTGGCTCGGCGCTCCGTGTACAGCTGACAGGCCTTCGCTGCGTCCTCTCCGCATTCCGTCAGGCAATCCATGAGCATCGTCACGTCCTCAAAAGCGGAGTTGACTCCCAAGCCAAAGTAGGGCTTGACGGTGTGAATGCAGTCACCCACGAGGCACGCACCCCCTTCTCGCCGATGCAACCTGACGATGAGCGTTGCGTAGGGGTGCCCCCAGATCCGTGGCGAGGGGGGCCTGATCTGTTTTGGTTTGGCAGTACCAGGGCTGTCCTTAACGCAAAAAAAAAAAAATCCCGTCCAGAACCAGGTAATTTCAAAAGAGCCCGCGGGCACTCCATGTGCTCAACCATGGTTGTGGCAGTTGGCGGTTGGCGGTTGGCGGTTGGCGGTTGGCGGCAGTTGGCGGTTGGCAGTTGGCAACTGGCGGTTGGTGGCGGTTGGTGGTGGTTGGCGGCGGTTGGTGGCTGGCGGTTGGTGGTTGGAGGCAGTTGGCAGTGGTTGGCAGTTGGCGGTTGGTCGCCGCTGGCGGTTGGCGGCGGTTGGTGGCTGGCGGTTGGTGGCGGTTGGTGGTTGGCGGTTGGTGGCGGTTGGCAGTTGATGGGAGTTGGCGGTTGGCGGTTGGTGGTCCCTTGGGGCTGTCCTTAAGGGCTGTCCTTAGCAAAAAAAAAAAAAAATCTCGTTCCTTAAGGACACCCCTGGGCAGTACCCACAAACACGTCCGGTCGGGTTGAGGAAGCAAGCGGCACCAGAAACTCTGTCAGGTGCCATGGCGTAGGCTGCAGGGATGTATTAGAAGGGGGGGGAGGGGGGAGGGGGGGGTCTGGAGAGGGGGGGGGGGATTTGGCTGGGACCCCCCTCCTCCGAGGGTCCCCCTATGGTCCCCGCCAAAGGTGGGCCGAAATTTTCTTGGCACCGAAGGCGCCGAAGCAAAATTTTGGCTGTCAGCCTCAAACATTGGAAGGGGAGGAGGGGGGGGGGGGTGACGGGGGTCCAGGAGCCCCCCCCCCCCCTCCTGCGGTGTACGGCCGTTCTAGTACATCACTGGAAATGCCTCTGTCAGGCGCCATGGCGTAGGCTGGTCGAATGCTGCAGACGCGCTGGCGATGGGGACGGGGATGGGGCTTTGGGTCTCCCCAGGGCTGGCGTGGGTGGTCGCCACCCCCCACCCCCGCTCAGCCACCCCTGCGTCACAAACACACACGCGCACGCACTCGCCGGCTCCTCTCCTCTACCCAAGCGGGGTCGGTACGGCGATGGGAATGGGGATGGTGATGCCGACGGCGAATGGGTACGCCATGGGGATGGGGTGGAGGTGGGTCCGGCGACGGGGTTGGCGATGGGGATGCGGATGGGGACGGGGATGGACACGATGAGAAGGGGGGGGGGGGCGACGAGAGAGAGATGTGCGAGTCTTTGAATGGTGTCAAGGGACTACAGGCGCTATCACGACGCACCAAGCGAAAACACGAAATGGACGCCATTTCAGAATCAGAATGGCGTCAGCGCTGATATCCGAAGCAACCGGCACGCGAAAGTGGCTGCACTGCGTCTGCCGCCACCGCTGCACAGGGGGCCAGGCTGGGCGTTTGTGGACGGCGTCGCATTCGGAACCCCGTGTTCCATCTCCCAGGACGCCGTCCATTGGGTGCTGGGCTATGAGGGCCACCAGAGTTTTGCTGAAGGGGGGGAGGGGGAGGGGGTACGGAACCCAAAACATTGTGCACCAAAAAAACCCCAAATCCATATTTCCTTTTGCAAATTTCATTTTTCCCAACAATGAAATCCAGGTCCAGGCGGGGGGTTAGGCCCCCCCCCCCCAGGGTGTTGCTTGAGCGGAGGGGGGAGGGGGTCTAGGGGAGGGGAGGAGGGGGTCCAGGGGGGGGGGGGCTGCTGAAATCCACCAGGAATTGCAAAAATGCACCACACTGACCCATTCAGCATCAACATTTGTCATAATGTCTGAAGACAGGTAATCAACTCATCTTGTTGGGTCCATTGGGTACATTTTGCCCTCACCTAAACACCACTACGCAACACAAACAGGACACACGGAGGAATGCTCATTGTTATCAAATTGTTTTCCGAAGATCAATCAGAAGTCGACTCACCTGAGCTGGACTCACCAATGTCATCATCCTCTGAACTGGAAGAGGAACCAGAAGAATCTGAGCTGGATGACGAGTCACTACTTGGGGCGGACACGTCAGAGAGGACACCATTTGTGTCTGCTTAGGAATCACGATCAGAGGGTGCTGAATCAGAACCTGAAGCAGCATTTGTCTTCCGCCTCTTCACACCCTTATCCTTTCACCTCCGACGCAAATTGCAGACCCGCCGCACTTTTTGAAACTGGCACATGGTGTCTGCAAAAAGGTTCCCAGAACCCTGATTCTCAGGTGAATTGGAGTGGAGGGGGGAGGGGGGGAGGGGGTCTAGGGGAGGGTAGGAGGTGGTCCAGGGGGGAGACCCCCCCCCCCCTGCCGAAATGAAAATTAAAGCAATGCCCTGCCCCCCCCCCCCCCAGGAGATGCTGAGTTGTTCAGCAAAACTCTGGGCCCCGCCCACGAGGCCTCGAACGCAGACCCCTCCTCCTCCGGTCGTCAGGCGGTCTACTACATCCCTCGGAGGGGGGCTCTTACATCATGACGCCTCCGCCATGCTGGGCACGGATCCGTTTTTGATGCAGGGGACGAAGATGGCGTCCGGCATGCAATGTGTCAAGAGGCGGACAATTACGTGCGAATTCCCCACAGCCCCAAAGCACCGGCCGCATGGCACGCGTACCGAGGGGAGACGCTTCGGAATCGCGGGAGATTGGAGGGGGGCTTTCGGGCAAATGCGTCCAAATCCTCGTCTTTGATCAAAGACGTGAACATCGGGAATTGCGTGTCGAACAGCTGCCGCGCTGATGCTGCATCCACAACCCCGGCCATCTGTGGACAGTTTCGTCTGAACAGCAGCACGCCGATAAGAGGGCCTGTGCGGAGGGACGAGGGCCTGAGGGGATGCCAGAGCACAGAACATATGGAGCAGTCGAGTGAGGCAGGATGTGGCGGGACCTGCAGCAGACCATGACAGGGAAGGAGGGGTCGGTTGGTGAGGGGGGGCAGTGTTTTGCGCAAAACTTCACCCTCCCCGCCTCCAACGGTCTACAGCCCCTTCAGCTGTGGGAATGCTTCCTGCCGCAGGCGCCGCAGGGGAAGGGCAATTAGCTGTGGGATAATTAGCACCGCATGTATTTTCCTCAATTTTGGGTGAAGGAAGTCGGTCAAACGGGCACAATGGCGAGGCACAATACTCAAAATGGACAAAAATGCTGCGATGATCACTCCCCATTCAAACGCACGGTTCACAAAGCGGGCCACTTCCCCTGTTCCATGATAATTACCCTAATTGCGCGCCGCAGGGCGCACCGCAGGGCGCGCCGCAGGATTAGCGTTCCCCGTGGGACGCATCGCTTTGTACACATGCAATCCATGTCAGCCACCAGCAAACTTTCTGCAGCAACAAACATTGTCGTCGGTCAGTATCGTTGGAGCACCAGCCGAGTCAAATCCTTTTTCATCAGTAAAACAGACCTTAACAATCAATATTTTGTTTCGTGTTGTGGTCTTGTGCCACTGCGTCTGGAATGCGAGAACGCTTTGCTGCCCCATGGGGGCAGGATGGCAGAGCGAACCCTTAGGCACGAACGGTGCGCCCCCTGAGGAGCGTGAAAGACAATGGGGAGGATCACAGAGCGCGGGGTGACTCAATCACTGGCGGTGGTGGAGGTCACTGCCTCTTTCGCACGAGAAAGGTGCCCCTTGGTGCCCCTGTGGCGCAGTACAGCAACGGTGCCTCTACCACTTCAGGCAGATACCAAGGATCTGGAATGCCCTGTCATGCGGGTTGCGGCCGGGGGGGGTGGTGCTGGACTTCTACTGGGGTCCTCTATCCAAAAGACTGTTTGGCCGCACAATGTCGGGCGGAGTCTGGAAATGGCGGCATGTTGGACCTGAGAGGCACCTGAGCCTCCGTCCGCCGGCTAATGTCCAGCCACCAAAAGCTTTTTCAAGTGGATTGACTGCGAAGAGCGCTGTCCGTGGTCAGCGGCTTTTGTCTTTCCTGAGGACGGCCCTCAAGAAGCCTCCCAAGGCCTGCGGGTACCACCCGACCGCCGGCGGTAAGCCACCGATTGCAGACCGTTACCAGCGAAATTTTGTGGGTGAACCCCCGACTGCCGTCGGGAGAGGGTTGGGAGAGGATTGGGAGAGGGTTGGGAGAGGGTGGGAGAGGGTGGGAGAGGGCGGGAGAGGGTGGGAGAGGGTGGGAGAGGGTTGGGAAGTGCCAACCGCTGTGCCTTGACCAACGACTTCCGTCATTGACCGGACAACTGCCGTTGGTAATGGGCCAGGCGCTGTTGGCGGACTGCCGCTCGGTGCAGAAGTCCTGTGGCCAAGGGTAAGGCAACAGGATTTTTTCCCTTTGCTTAAGTGCAGGCTTCAGATATAACAAAATGGGGTGGGTCGCCCTCCTCCGTTTCCAGAGCCCGGCGACCCAAACGTCATTGCCCTCGAGAAAGAGTTCCACGAACATCCCTCCAAAGTGCCGCCGTTGCCCCCGCTCAGCCCCGCGGAGGGCTCCGCGGCCGCCCAGCCCATGCCCCGCCCCGCGATGATGTACGAGCGCTACCTGGGCTCGGCCTTCATCCCGGCGTCGGCATCGGTGGCGCCTGCGCGTGCGCCGGCGGTCGACGGCCCCCGAAGATACCCCCCCCCCTCGCCGCCCTCACTTCGCCGGGGGGAGTCCAGATGGCCGGGAAGCTGCACCGGAGGCTGCCGCCAATGTACCCCTCGTATCCGGAGGGAAGATACATGGAAAAGGTCGCGGTTCCCGGCGGCGACATGCGCAATGGCGGGCACCACGCTGCCCCCCGTGTGACATTCCGTCGGGTTTGCTGTTGCGTTCTGGGGCCCTGGACAGTCGCCCGTTCTTCCCTTCGCATGCTGCGCCGGGTCGCTGCGTTCTGACGGCCGCTGCGGCCGTTGTCCCTTGTGGCGTCGTCTCCGCGTCAGCGGAGCCCAGTAGTTGGCGTACCGGAAGTTGTGCTGGTTGTTGCGGGGGTCGTTTGTTGGTCTTTGCTGCCCACTCCGATCCGCATCCCCCCCCTGTGTGACATTCCGTCTGGTTGTTGCTCCTTTGCGGGGCCCTGGACGGTCATCCGTTCTTCCCTTCGCATGTTGCGTCGGGTCGCTGCTTTCTGTCGGCCGCTGTGGCCGGTGCTCTTGCTGGTGTCGTTTCCGCGTTCGCGGAGCCCAGTAGTTGGTGTGTTGGGACTGTGCTGAATGTGGCATGGTGTGCCGTTTGCGTGTCAGCGGCGCCCAATAATTGGCGTATTGAGGATGTGCTGGTTGTTGCCGGGGTCGTTTGACTGTTTTTGCTGTCCACACACCTCTGTCCACAGGCCGTCCACAGCCTGCCTCGCTCCCCGGCACAGGCTGACCACCCTCTCCACCCCTCCCCCCCTCCCCCCCTGTACTACCGCACCGCTGAGCCCCAATGCGATCAGACCTTCGGGTGTGGGCAGGGCGTCCAAGTTCAGGTCATTGCCCGTGCGACAACTGTAGTTCACGTCCTTCCGCCAGTCGTCCGGCAGGTGCAGAGGGATGGTCTTGTAGATCCGCACGTTGTCGTCCTCGTACCGCTGCACCTTCAGATCCCCGGCGGCCTCCAGCGCGTCCCGCACGGCGGAGCCGACGCCATCGGCCCCAACGACGAAGTCGAACGTCCGCGTGGCCCCATCGGCGAAGGACAGCTGGGCCTCGGGCGCTGCACACGGGACGGCCCAGAACGCCGGGGGGGGGGGGGGGGGGGCGCTTACTGCGCTTACTGCGGCGCGCAGCGGAAGGGTGATTGGCACCGCATCCATTTCCCTCAAGTTTGGGTGAAGGAAGTAGGAAGGAGGACACCGCGATGCATGACTGAGCCCCAAATGAGCCCCAAATGCATGTGGCCACTGAGCTGTGGGTGAGCCTCAGGCGCAAAAGGGTACAATTTCCCCTGTTCCACGATAATTACCCAAAGTGCGCGCCGCAGGCTTAGCACCCCCAATCGGTACCCCCCCCCCCGCCCTCCCCAGAACCCCCCACACAACACACCACGCAGACATACCACGACGCGGCCCCCACGCACCCCCTACCCCCCCTTCGGGATCCTGCAGCATGCTGGGGGTGACCTGAGGGAGGGGGGTGACCTAATCAAAAAAACAGACAAATGCAAACCAGAGGTAATGCACTCCACAGTCAGGCATAAGTGCATCTTTATTCTCTAGGCCAAACCTGGTTGAACCTCAAGACACACACTGTGTCTGAAACAGAAAACAGAACATCATGTCTGACTACATTAGTCAGACATCAGCAATCAGTGTCGGACCTGAGGGGGGGCCGGGGGGGTTGGACGGTCAGCACCGCCACCAACCGCTCCGGTCCGCCCTCAACGACCCTCCAACCGGTTCTCGTTGTGGACCCAATCAACACCTAACCACAACCGCCGTCTCCCTTCGATGGCACACCCCTCTGCCTTGCAGGCTCCTGCAACTCCTGCAGCGTCTCCTGTCGTGAGCCACGTGGTGCGTTTGGGAGGGGACTGTGCCAGAGAGACAAACAGAAGTGCAGCCCTGCCTTTTCCAGTCCCTCGATCGGCACGCGCTGCACCCTTTCCGCGGGTCCCAGGCACTGGGTACTCGTCCCGTGAGAATCGGCGGAAATCTTGGGGTTCGGGGCAGGGCTGTCCTTAAAGGGGGGGGGGGGGAAGACCTTCGTAACGCCAACACAAACAAACGTTCACCGGGACGCTCTCTGCTTCATGGTCGTGGGACGTTCTCTACTTCAAAAGTTAGCGGTTGGCGGTTGGTGGTCGGCGATTGGCGGCGGTTGCCGGCGGTTGGTGGTTGCTGGAGGTTGGCGCTTGGTGTCGGTTAGTGGCGGTTGGCGCTTGGCGATTGGCGGTTGGTGGCGGTTGGCAGCGGTTGGCGGTTGGTGTTCCCTGGGGGCTGTCCTTACGGGCTGTCCGTAACAAAAAACATCTGGCTTCTCAGGGACGGCCCTGGTTCGGGGACGGGATGCTTCGCCTGATATTGTGTTGCCACGCATACCGTTCGGCTGCCACTGCACATTGGTGACCTCCTCATTGTAATGCATAGACACGGCGTGAGGGTATTGCTGCGCCACCGCTTGGTAAATGGCAGCAGCCAAGCGATCCCGCTGAATCGTTTTGGTGACGTAGCCCTTGTCTTCGCTGCGGTCTGTCACTTTGCCAGCGGCGACCTGAACGACGCAACCAACAGCGAAAGAGGGCCACAGGGCTCAACGCCTGAGGCCTATGCAGCAGACAAGACATGCGGTGCCGACAGGCAACAACCAACGATCCGGTGCAACTTTGGGTAAAGAACGGGGAGTTCTGAGGCATGTGCTCCCTCCGCTTCTCACGGATGCCCAGAGGAATCACTTGACTGGCACCGCGTGTTTTGGTCACATCATCTGCAGCCCATCACATGGGCATTGCATATGGCACCCGTGATGGTCGGCATGAAGTCGCCCCCCCGTGCCCCCTCCCCCCGTGCCCCCCCCGTCCCCGCCCCCCGTCCCCCCCGTATCATGCGCCTTCCTCGCTCGGGAGACATGCATGTGTGCACGGGTAAACGCCGTTGGCGGACCGTTTTGCGGAAGGGGGCCTTCAGCTCCCTTCCGAAATATCTACAACGTGCGGACAGTGTCTACATGTGGCAGACCGCGTCCACATGTGGCAGACCGCGTCTACAGACTATTCACCGCCTTCTCGTGTGCACGGGTAAACGCCCCCCCTTCATCCCCCCCCCCCGTACCTCCGGGGTACGGGGCGGCGACTTCGTGCCATGTATGAACACCCGTGCCACTGGCCTCATCACCCCCCTTGCACAAACCTCATGCAACCCCTCATACCCTGCTCGCCAGCCCCCCCCCCCCATCTGACGCCGATCTCACCGATCACGATGAGAAGAAAACGCTTTTCCGAAACCCAACAGAAGTAGGTCAATACCGCCCCTGAGGTCATAGCTGAGGTGGTTCAGGGGTGGAGAGTATCGGAGCTCAATAAGGGGACGGAGGATGGGGATGGGGCCGGGGCCGGACCAAACAGGGCGTTCCCTGCGGGTTGCAGGGAGCCGCACGCGCCCAGGCCATTCGGAGGAAAGCAACGGGGGTTGGTGCATCGGGAATTCACACCGACCTTCAGCAGGAGTTTGATTTGCAGCCCCAACCCCTTCCCATCTCATGCCACCCGCAAGTTTGCGATGGCAGCCCTGCCGGGCAGAACAAGGCCGCCTTGGTCGAGCCAGGCTGGCCCCTCGGGCGGTCCTGGATATCAGGGGTGCCGCTGACCGTGCAGTGGCATGCAACTTCACCTCACGGCCAGTCTTGGGTTGGCGACCGACCAGAGGGTGATCATGGCGCTGGTCGGACCTGAGGGAGGAGCGAACATACGTCGGTGCCGCTTTCGGGAGTCCAGTCCTTCCGCGCACGGACGCCGATGGAATTCGCATCCACCAGATCCATCACGCCCAATCTCGCCAATGCTCTCTGACCCCTGCCACCGATGCCTGTGCACGAAAGCAATCGCCGCGGAGAGAGATGCGTGTGCGCACGTCCACGAATGGGACGTTTCTGGATAGACCGCCTCACCAGGGGTTGCCATAATACAAAAAAAAAAAAAACTCGGAGTGTCCAATACGCCCCACGATGGCGGCCGGTGGGTAACTGATGGCGGCCGGTGGGTAACTGATGGCGGTTGGTGGGTAACCGATGGCGGTTGGTGGGTAACCGATGGCGGTTGGTGGGTAGCCACCAAGCATCAGAGAGTGGCTGCCATAGCAAAAAAAAAAAAAAAGGCTGAGCGTCCTTATGGCAACCCCTGCGCCTCACAAGCCATAGCCTGCCTGCTCTCATGGCCCCTTCGGTTGGGGGCAGGGGGCGTTGGGAGTACTGTAGGGCTGCGAGGAGAGATCGCGCACCAATAAGGGTCTACGGAGGAATAGAACTAGCGATGGGTCGAGCCGTGTGTGCTGGGGCGGTTGACAGGGTGTGGTCAAAGAGGACAGGGTGAATGAAGCTGCGAAAGGATGGGATTGGCGAGGAAGGAGTGGAGGATATGGACAGAGGTCAGGGTGCGGTCATCAAGCTGGTGGAACCAGCAAGGTTTGGTGTTCCCATTTCATTACCCCCGTTTGGCATTTGCGGTGGGAGCAGAAGCAGCAGCAAGGGTGTGTTTTTGGATAAAGGAAAAGCAATTGAGACCCTGTTCCTGAAGATTCAAATGCCCTGGAACTGCGCAGTGCACAGCTTGTACGCAGTGTGCAAATGTGCCATGCGCAGAGTGTGTAGTGTAGGGGAATCGCAACCCGGAGTTGAAAAAAATGCAGCAACCCCAAGTAAACTGAAGAAGAATCAGAATACTATCAGACGTAACATGTCCGCAGAGAGGGGGAAGATGGCCTCTGCCGTATTGGAGGGGAAAGGTTTGATGGGCCTTGACCTCGCTGCGCTTTCTTGGGCCCCCGAGGGCATAGAGGGCGGATGAGGGGGAGACGGGCTGAGGTAATAGGCTTGACTGAGACCAGGTTCCCAGGATGATTCTGCTGTTGCTTTTGTGTTGTTCTCCAATTGTCATCCGCACGAGCACCAGCATCAGCACCAGCACCAGCACTAGCACCAGCGTGCTTAACATCACCATGACTATCATGTCGTACCCCGAGTGTTTAGCGTTCGCACGATTCGGGATTACGTCTGATTGAACTTACTGCCGAAACCCGAAATCAAAAACCAACATCATCATTACTTGTACACACGTACATTACATGTACCTTGCACTGTGTGCACTGGCTGCACATTGTACACGGTGCACTCAACACACTGCACATTGACCCCTTTCTCACCAGCTCCGTCCCAATACTCAGTACTGGTTAGGCGCCGACCAGCGCGTTTGTACAGCCTTCCCTGCTCCTACCATGCGAGCCGCTGACAGTGTGGACCCTGCCAAGACTTACATTCCCGTCCCCACTGGATGATGTCAACACACATTTTATGCACCGCGTCCTGCGGTTTTGGCACCACAGACATGACAACTAAAGGGAAGCGAGATGCAAGCGCGCGCGCCCTCATGCGCACACGCCGACACAACGGACGCACGCGCGTGCCCCCAGACCTATCATGTAGTGCCTGGAGGTGTCTGCCCAGGCTGCAATATCGTCCAGGGGCGGTGGAGGCGGCCTCTTATCGTAGATGGTAATGTTGGTCCACCCTTTCTTGGCCAGTCCCAGTGCAGTGGCCAGTCCCGCAGGCCCTCCACCGACAATTGCAACGCTTTTCGGGGCCCGGGTCAGGGCCTCCCGGCTCACAGCAGCAATTGGGGCATGCTGGGCTGTCACCGTGGCCATGCCCCACTGCCTCCTCCGGGCCGCCAAGCGCACACCTGCAGATGCCACGATGCGGAGACTTGGGGGGCGGCCATCATGGCTGAATAAGTACGCCGGCCGCTACTTCCCGCTGTTACGCACTGCGTTGGGCGGGAAGAAAATTGCTCTGCGGGGGGGGGTGACACGGAGGCCCATTTTCCCAAGCCCCCGCCCCCCCTCCTTGGCCGCCGTGACGGGAGGGGGGGTTCAGGGCGGGGGTGCCGGACCTGCCGGTCCGGGGGGGGGGGTCAACCCAACATCTATGGCTCAAAATGATACCCACGTCGCGCTGATCATTTTGACTACTCAAATGTGGGAAGGGGAATTATTGGTGGAAAAAACTTTTGCGGGCCAAAATTTGTGTTCCTGCGCCTTTGGTGCCAACATCCATTCTTACACAAAACAAAGGGCCCGACACGGAACCCCATTTCTCCAACCCCCCCCCCCCTCCTTCGGCGGGCGTCCATGTCACCCCCCCCCTCGCAGAGCAATTTTCAGATCGCCTTGGGTCTTCGAGAATAAATGGTGTGCATCGCTTGCCCCAGGCCACTGGGGGAACATGTTGTTAATGGGCGGGAGTGGGACAGTCGTCCCTCTGCTCATAAGGGCTGCTTCAGCCCCTTGGCGACCCTCCCGCACCGGCGCCGGCAACGCTTCCCCTTCACATTCATTTCAGGGCGGTGATGTCTCGAGGGTGCTCACCCCCACATCTGATGTGGGACACGGGGACACAGGATCACCAGGTATCACCACCAGTGGGATGCGGCGTTTTGCCATTGGTTTTTGCTTTCGTGTCTAGAACAAGCACCCGCATTATTTTTTGACCCCAGCCAAAAATGTAGAGCTTGCGAACGCGCATCCGATGGTCCGGGTTTCGGTCAATTTGTACGCGCCTAGGCCGAGATATGGTCAGTAGCGCGTCCACAAAAAAAAATCTTTTCTCTACTTTTGGTCAAAATCACAAAATTTCTGGAATTTTTCGATTTCGAGCCAAACATTTGAAATGTTTTTCGGTTGGGGAAAATTTTGGCCCGGCCGCGGCCGGCCGGGCATCGAAAACGGCCATATCTTGGTCTAGGCGCCTTGAAAATCCCAGGGTAATGCTGGTGGGAAATGCAACACAGGGCCCAGGGCGTTGGAGCACCGAGTGTTTCCCGTCGGTGGTGCGCACCACTTTCAGGCCGACTTGGGGGCCGGGGGGGGGCTATGGCATGGATCCAGAGGAGACCGACTGGTCACTGGCTCTGTCACCCGAGCCCCGCTCCCAGACCAATGCCTTTTGGGAGGCTTTACTGATCCAACGCCAAACTGCAACTCCGAGTGCAACGCGTGAGTGACTGTGTGGGGGTCCAGCTGCCGGCAGCTGCGTGTGGCCACACGGGCAACGGCGCATGGGAGGGGCTGGGTCACGATCAGGGATGTATTAGAAGGGGGGGGGGGCATTTGCCTTTTCAAGTCCTGGACGCTAGTGCGATTGAGGGGATCAGGGGGTTAGCGGGTGAGAGCTCATCTATATACAGCTGTATACAGATATATAAGGCCCTTACCCCCCCTCCGCCCCCCCCAGCGTATCGCGGCGCAACGGAAGGACCTGGGCCTCCGTCCTATGTGGGATCCTCTGAGGAGCGACCCTGCCCAGATCTCGGGCTGTGCGCTCCCCCATCCGCGCCCGCAGGTGCAGGTGCGGCTGTGGGGGGTTGGGCGCCCCCCCCTCCCGATGACTGCACTTGCCGAGTGAAGCCCAGGCTCAAAAGCCCCCCCCCGTGGGCCGGCAGACGGGCTGCCGCACCCCTGTGCTACGAGGGGCGCCGCTGACGGTCTGTTAGAAGGGGGGGGGTCCGGAAGGGGGGGGGGGTTGGCTGGGACCCCCTCTTCCCAGGGTCCCCCTATGGTCCCCGCCGAAGGCGGGCCGTGAATTTTGAAGCTTAAACCCTCTTGGCACCGAAGGCGCCGAAGCAAAAGTTTGGCTGTCAGCCTCAAACATTGGAAGGGGGGGAGGGGGGTCTCGGGGCGAGGGGAGTCCAGGCGGGGGGGTGCCCCCCAGGGATGCATTAGAAGGGAAGGGACCTCAGAGGCGGCCCCAGAGGCGGTTAGACAGGCGGTTGGAGGAGGTTGCCAAAGCGGTTGGGGGCGGTTACTGGCGCTTGCAAATGCCATGGAAGCCCGCACTTGGCGTTGGGGGGGCAGGCTGGGCATAGGCTGGGCGCCCTGGAGGGGGGAGTGGAGTACCTCCCCCCCTTCCAATGCATCCCTTGTACCCCCCCTCCTCCCACGGTGTATGGCCGTTCTAATACATCACTGGTCATGATTCTATCTGTTCGGCCCTCAGGCTGGAGACACAAAGCCCATGAACGATATCACATGCGCATCCCTGGCAAACCCAGGCGCTGCGTATTGGCATATTGGACACGGCTGCGGAGCGGCGAGCAGTATGCTCTAGCACAGAGGGGGTGGTGGGCTGACGCTCATCGCTGGAAATCGTACGCACTCGCAGTGCAGGTCAGCGCAGCGGATAGAAATATAGCCGCGTACATTTGCCGCTGAGTCCATACCAAGCCAAACCAACGGTACCCATGTTGCAACCCCAAAACACGCAATAGCCCGCCACGCGCGCATGGAGTTGGTTTCATCAATTCCCACGGCTCCGGCTTCTGGCTGCGTTAGAAGAGAGAGGGGCGGAGCTCCTCCTTCAAGACCCGCTCTTGTAAAGCGTGTCTGGGCGCCAGCATACCTGCGAACGCTGTCAGTAACCCGGCAAACACCCCCAGTAATCCCAACACCGACGGATCGCTGGTAACACCAAGAGCCTGCAGAATGTGCAAACAGGGAAGAGATGCCACACTGCCGATGATGATGTGGAGGGGCAAGCGCAAGAAGAACGGAAGCCGAGGGCGTGCCCTGAAGGAGTGCCAGCCCCGAGGATTCGAACTGCAGCGGTTACAGCAACCAGTACCAGTACCATTGCGCAGGTCGCATCGTGATACCTCACCGAAGAACGAATACACACAGGGGTGCGGAGGGAGGGAGGGGTGGGTGGGGGGGGAGGGTTTGATTCGGTTTGGTTTGGTTTGGTGGGTGTCGTTTTGGCCGGTGTGACCGGTCCCCGCACGGACAACCCGCTTCCAACCCGCAACCCGATTCCCGGGCTGCAACGCAGCCACTCGTTGGTGCCCAGCACCATGAACGGTGGAGGTTAGCCTTCGTAGAAGCGAGCTAGATCAAGGAAAGGGAAGAAAGGAGGGAAAGGGGGGGTCGAACACACAAGCAGAGCAAATGGGATGCGCAACGCGAAAACAACACACCGTCCGGTGGGCAGCAGAATTCGAATCTTGCGGATCGATAGACAATTGCGATTTGGAAGGATTACCGTTTGGGATTGGGCTCGATACGTGTGCCCCTGCGGATAGGACAGGGTTCTGACAGGCACGACTCGCCTTGGCAGCAAACCCCAAACAGAATTTAGTGCAAGTGTGAAATGCAATGGGGTGGTCAGCGTGGACATTGTATTGATTATTGATCGGCCCCTGAGGCGAGGGTCGCATGAGCAAATTGAGGTCTGTTTGTCTGGAGGGCGTGTCAGGGGTTGCAGTCACCCCGACTGGACCGCAGGCCGCGGGAACACACTCTGCCTCCCCCGAGGTTCCCTGGGTCTACATGCGTGTGCACATGCCAGGGCACATGCATGTGCCGATGCAAAGGAGGCGCCTCGAATGGGAGCTGCGGGCCTTGGGATATCACGAGCAAACCAACCGCACGGCATTAGCGTCAAACAGTCGGCTGCTTGTGGCCGGATGACGCAGATGTCTTCGAAAAGGAGCAAAGGTTGAACATCCTGACGAACAGCTTCCCACCTGCTGCCCCGGGCAATGAAGTGCATCAAGCATTCGGCGGCTCGCAAGGCTTCAAATGCATCAACATGCAAAGGGGGGATGTTTGCCCAGCGCACGCTCGGCGCGTGCCCGGCGCGCTACCGTTGTATTAAGTATCCTGGCTCTAGCCCCAAGTTTATCCTCACCTAGGCAAGTCCCCCAGGTAGACCGCAGCGGATACCCTGGAGTTGTATCACCACATACCGGGACCAGGGAGTCCATTTCACAAACGTGAGACCAAGCACCGTTGCAAAAGCACGCATCATTGCCTACGACACCCACATTATATGACAAAGCTGCCACACCAGATCAACCAAAATTGGCCCGGTTGTTTGGTGAGGGGCGGCAAAAACAGGCACGGCTGGGGAATGGTTAAAAAAAAAAGATGCCCGGTGCAGCAGCAACCACTTGGCAGGTGGGAGCACCAACTCAAGCCCCAAACACATTCTGTTCCCCAAATCAGGGCACAAGCAAATCACAAGACGAGCCCGCCTGCCCCTCGGCCCACGGGTGGTGGTGCCTTCATGTGCAGTACGCGACACACGAGTGCTGGAGCTGGAAATATGGAGCCACGCGGGCCTGCCGTGTCCTGGGGGCTCGGTCATTGCAACCGACCCACCACGGGCAAATGGGCACGGTCCACGACCCTTCCCCCATGCCACCCAAACCCCAGTGCTCATGCAAACAGGGAACACGACTCCATCGCTCGTGCAAGTAGGCAGCGTCACCAACGTAGGGTAGCCCACCAGGGCCTACTCACGAACGGCATTTCTGCAGAATATTTTGAGAAGGAAAAGGGTGCCTGGCAGATTTTGAGGAAGAAGGACCGGACAGAGCGCAGGCACATTAGAAACAGACCTTGAAAGCCAGTCCAAGCATGTCTTTTGAATTTCATCGGAGCCCTGCAGTCAGGTCCACACAATGTACCACATGCGAAATGTGGAAAGCCCGCAGGACGCAGTTCTCTCAGCACAAGCACCCAGCGTACAATAACTGCAATGCACAACACCGCCAAGAAACAATATACCACCCCCTCTCCAATCCATGAACACCACCAACAATCTGTCACGTCCAAGGAGATGCACGGAAATGCCCCCGAAATGAGGCCCCAGAGCTAAACCCCTGGTTCACATATGGGGTAGGAAAGCGGGACTAAAAAGTGGCAGAGGAAAGTTGTAGTAATCAAACGGCCTCGGCAGTGAGTGAGCAGGCAGTGTGCGCATGAGGTGCACTGACTGTGGGTGCTTGCTTTGCTGCTTCTGCAGGATTCGTCACCGATTCGGAATTGCAAACGTTTTTTGATTCGGAAATAGTTGGACATGTTCAGACCCATGGAATGGCAAAAAAAACACTTTTCTGCCAAATGTGGAGGGTGGCGGATGCTTGCTGTTAATTCATGGATGCTTCTGGATGCTTGGTGTTGATTCCTGGAGACTTCTGCATGCTGACTAAGAATTCCTGGGGTTTTTGGATGCTTGATGTCTGACTCTCACGGACGTATGCAGCAGTAGCCATTCCGATCAACACATTCACCGTTGTGCGACCCTGTGTCTCCATCCATTCGTCAGCGCGGTCGCACACCTATTTATTCTGCAACTGCTTCCGAACAGGTCCCAGAGCCTTTTGGGTGTGTGTTAGGAGCTAAACCACAAAAGTAGAGTAAGCTCGGGGGTTGGTACTTCCAGTGAAAAAAACAGACCGCGGAAAGCTTGTTGGAGGGGGGCGTTGCAAACGACGTACATCAAGGACAGACTTTGGGATGCACAATTCCACTCTCTTCAGTTCACTGCATACTGTCCACAAGCATGCATCTCCTCTCACCCAAAGAGGCACCAAAGGCCCCAGGGGAACGTTCCCTCAGTGACTTGAGATGCGATGCCCCCCCACCCCTGCCATCTCCCAGACCCAACATGCACTGCCGCATGCTGCGGTTGTGTGGGACCAGGCGAATCCAAGGAAGAACGGGACGGCGGCGGGGCGTGCCTGAGCGTCCCCTTTCCATCCAATTTCCATTTGGTCCAAATTCATGTGTTGTGCATCCCCACCTCTGACCCCACGACCCTCCCACAAGAGGCGCCCCCGTCAGCAATCTGAGATAAGCAAGTGGGGGCGGCCCGAAGACACACACATGCACGCACAAACTTCGTCCGCCTGCATACTAACATCCAGCTTCACGCGCGCGCGCACACACACACGCACACACACACCTGGGGACTATTGCATCATGAGACAGTGGTGGCAATGTAGTCACATGGGCTCTTGTGAAAGCACCTGCAGCAGGATGCGGCAGGCGGTAAACTGGGCAGGGTACCCGCCTCGCCATGGGCCGGAAGCCGCAAGAGGCCATGCCGGAAGAGCATCCACCAGCCACAGATCCTTGGACGTGGAACCCACCCGCAAAAGATGAGCGGCTTGGTCGCTGAGGTTAGTCGTGCCGGCATCGAAAGCAGCAAAGCCCCCCTTCCCCCCTGGTATGACTTCAGTTGATGGCTTGAGGTAGAACGATCAGACCTCAGACTGACTGGAATCACATAGCGACGATGTGTGACTGAGCTGTTAGGTATGCAGCTTACAGGATTGGCATGGACTGTTTACTCCCTTCCAACTTGACACGAACATTAAGAAAGGCCCAGGTGCTCAGGGTACCATGAAGCTGTTACAGTTGCAGTGTGCATAATGATTTCAGATGGATGGCCGGAGGGAAGCGACCTCTTTGTACCCCGCCCCCCCCCCCCCCCCCCATGTCCACCCCCCCCCCCCCCCAGGGACGACGATTCCCCCCCAACCCGGGGGGGTCTGTCACCAAATGACGGTTCCCCCCACCCCCGGGGGCAACGACCACCACACAACAATAACCTGAATTCTAGTATATAATTTTCTTCAGCGCCTTCGGCACCTCTGATTCCCTATTGATTTCTTATTGTTCATGGGCCAAATGACGCCCCCCCCCCCCCCTTGGGATGGACAAGGGCCCCCCCAGGGGGGGGGGTGGACAAAGGGGGTCTGCATATTCAACTAATCTGCCGGTGTATTCAACAATGCACTCACCGCTGCTGATGCGCGTCTGCCTTTGTGCAGGTGGATACCTGATGGTACTGCCTCTCTTGAGGCGGTTGAGACTGTGATCCACATGAGAAGTCCAAAGCTGCAAGTGTGGTGGTGCACAGAGGGTGGCGCTACAAGGGGGTCAAATGTGGATTATGGTTTCGGATTGGATTGGGCTGCTTGGAGCTGCTGGAATGCCTGGGTGGGCTGAACTGGTATGAGTGCATCTATGGGTATGCGTGCGTTTGTGCGCATGCATGAACGACATGCGTGCGTGCATGTACGTACGTATGCACGACTGGCTGGCTGGCTGGATGGCTGGATGGCTGGATGGGTGGCCGGAGGGACGGATAGATGGATCGATGAATGGGTGAGTGGACGAATGGATGGATGGATGGATGGATGCGGTCGGTCCGTCGGTCGGTCCGTCCGTCCGTCCTTTCGTTCGTCCTTCCGTCCATCTGGCTGGCTGTCTGTCTGTCTGTCTACCCATACACCACTGCATACTTCGGTTGCATGGGCGTGATGGAGCAAAAAGATGCATCAGATTAGCCTCGCAGAGAACTGGGTCCAGTCACCCCATTGTGGAGGGTTCTTTTTTTTCTTTTTGAACTGTCCGGCGCCATGGATAACTGTTCGAGATTGTTCCGGAGCTGCAGACCCATCGTCGAAGACTCTACGTCGTCGGCGCTACCACCTCCCCGCCATCCTCACACAGGGGGGGGGGCATAAGTTACGGGGTGAATCGACTGTGCATACAATGCCCCTCCCCCCGGGTCAGGGTGGAAGAAATGGGGAACCCCATTGTGGAAGGTTCTGTTAGATATGCAATCCGCTCCCCTGAAAACGCCCCTGCCTGGGCACGACTGACCATTGCCCTGGGAAATGTTGCCAAAAATGATGGTCCCTCCTGATGGAATGCAGGGGGGCGCGCCACCATAGCAACCCACTGCACTGCAAGCCCCTGCACAACGAAGGCTCTATGACGCAATGTGGGGTCGACATCGAAGGCTCGCAAGAGATCCAAGCGTTCTGCAGAACGCAGCCGTGGATGAGGGCAGGACACCTCAACGCACGCCCCATGACGGCCGGCACAGGCACCAACAAACAGCGAAACTTGTGGTAGGAGAGTTTTTTTTGGGGGGGGGGGGGTATCAAGGGGAAGGGGCATGGTAAGCCTCTCCTGGTCGGTCTGGACTGATGCCTTCTGTGTGCAGGGTCGCTATCTCCTCCTCGACGGCACTCACGCTTCGGTGATGTTTGCAGACCACTTCCGTCCCGTCGTCGAGTCGTCCAGTCCAGTCCAACCCAGTGCAGTTCACAGCCATGCAACGCAACGCAATACAACACAACGCAATACAACACAACGCAATACAACACAACGCAATACAACACAACACAATACAACACAACGCAATACAACACAACACAACACAATACAACACAACACAATACAACACAATGCAATACAACACAACACAATACAACACAATGCAATACAACACAACACAATACAACACAATGCAACGCAACGCAATACAACACAACGCAATACAACACAACACAATACAACACAACGCAATACAACACAACACAATACAACACAACACAATACAACACAACGCAATACAACACAACACAATACAACACAACGCAATACAACACAACACAATGCAACACAATGCAACGCAACGCAATACAACACAACGCAATACAACACAACGCAATACAACACAACACAATACAACACAACGCAATACAACACAACACAATACAACACAATGCAATACAACACAACACAATACAACACAATACAACACAACGCAATACAACACAACACAATACAACACAATGCGATACAACACAACACAATACAACACACTACAACACAATGCAATACAACACAACACAATACAACACAATACAACACAATGCAATACAACACAACACAATACAACACAACGCAATACAATGCAACGCAATACAATACAAATGCGACGCACGTGCGTGCGTGCGCACACGCACGCACGCACGCACGCACGCACGCACGCATACACTCCCATGGAAAAAAAGTCCCAATTGCTGGGAATATCCGATGCTGGCGCCGTTGTTCTCGAGGTACTCGAACTCAATCAGAGGGTAGAGGTGGGGAGCCCATTCCTTATGCCACCGTGACATTGCCCCAGCCGCTAACATCATGACTTTTGGGATTGCGCACAGGCCAATTTTACCTTCCCCATGGGCAAATATGTCACGCTCAAGGTCAGGGTAAATTGCCTTCCACGTGGGCACAAACCTTGAGGAGCACCACCGGAGCACACACACACGCACACACACACACATGCATGCGTACGTACGCATGCACCTTTATTACACACACACACAAAGCATAAGCACAGGCAGAAGAGGCGCACACGTGGACGCAGTTCCCAGTGCCAACTTCCAAAAGCATGTTTTCGGTGGATTTGCTGCACAAGGCAATGCTTCGTCAACCTGCAGCGAGTAATACTGAGGTTTCTTACAACTGCCCGGGGCTAGCATGAAATTATCAAAAGAGACTGTGCAAAATGACGCAGGCTTGCACGTAATACAACAGATGACAGCAGATGGCAGGGTCACGAGATCGTAACACAGACGTGCACGCCCAACGAATTGCAGTGGAGGCCATGACTTGCGGTGCAAAATTCTGAAGATCGCTGGAATAGCCCAAGCAGGCGCCAGAAATGGAAGGCATCCAGGCGCACGCAACAGCCAGCCAAAAAGCTCGCTGTGTCCACACAAAAACGTGATATCTGCAGCCCCCTACGGTAAGCTCTGAACCAACCAAACTCGACAAACTGCGGCAGAAGAGGCCTATTTTCTGACTACAAAGCAAAATCCGCCTTTTGACCTTCCAAGGAACTTTGGGCTATCTCCATGGCCTTGGCATTTTTTTGGGGGCGTTTTGGCTCAGTATACAGGTCCAAACAGAGCGGGAGGGTGAAGAATCTGCTAGACTGTTCTGGCCACCTGATACAGGCTGGTGTCAGATTTGAGTTCCTTTCGTATCACCACAGCCTACAGCCTCACAGAGAAGGACAATCCTGCCGTCTGTGGGCCTTGCAAAATTTTTTTGGGAGACTTGGGCTAAACTAAACTGCCTTGACCTCGACCGCCATGACCCCAACTCAAGGTGTCCCAATTCGAGTGTGGCCCCAATCTTCTTGGATTTGGATCATGGCTGGGTGGTTCGTGGGTGACGGGTGCTCAGCTCAGTGCTGCTATGGTCCCGGGCATGCGCCTTCCATCCTCCCTCTCAAATGGCTAGCAAACCGTCCACAGACGTTTGGTACTTTGATCGGCACGACGTTCATTTGGAGCGTCCCAACTTGGTGTTGAATATCAAGCACCCTGACTTCTACCACTAGTGTCGGTGTGGACAATGTGATTGCTCCATTTCCAAGGCTTTTGAGCATTTTTGGCCCCCGTTGCTAATTGCAGTCCCCTCTGTGGTTGTTTTGACAGGCTGAATGTCATTGGTTCAGGTCTAGCAGCGTGCAAGCTTGATCGGGGTCGCTCGTGCACCACACAAACTTGGGAATTTTGGGGTAATTAGCAATATTCTTGCTTATCCATGCAATACTGCACCCCCACGATGTTAGACAACCCCATGATGAGACATGTAAGCCTTCATGCTATCCTGATTAAAGGGAGAGGGGGGCGGTCCTACAGTGCGCATTACGAAGTGCGTGCTGCGCGCTACTTTTGGAACATACTTTTCCACACAGTAATAACCACAAACACCCACAACTGGAGCCAGCCCGCTGCGGAGCTGATACATTACGCTGGATGTGGATGCTTGTTCCACAAACAAAAACTAAAATGCCTAGAAATGCTGCACACCACTGATGGTAACACTTGGGTATCCTGCATTACATTTCCCACACCAGATGGTAGTGAGCAGGCTCCAAACTCCCCCCCGAAGGAATGCTGGGCTATGGTGCGTGAGCACAAGACGCGATCAGCACAAAGCGCAGAAAGAAATGTGGCTCGTCAGTGGCCTACAAGACCATAGGGACCTTTCTGTCAACGAGGACGCAAAGATGCCAGTGGATTGACCACTGAAAAAGCAAAGTTCAGTGAAGACGCGGCGGCACGTGAGTAACCAACGCCATGCAGGCTTCACCGGATCAATCTGTCAACCTGTCACTGAGTTCACATACAATTGGAAACGCCGTTGACCCCCCCCCCCCCCGGCGCGGGCACAAAGGACGCCAAGGGGCAGGAGCTGCACTTGTGAGCAGAGGGACGGCCTTCGCACACTCACCCATGAAGGATACATTTTGCTAGTGGCTTGGGACATTCAATGTAAACAATTCATTTCTGAAAACTCAAACTGGTGCTACTATTTTCATAGTGGTGGGTTAGTGGTTGGGTAACACCTCAGCTGCGCCGGGGACACTTGCATGGAAAATATGTTGTGCTGATGGACGTGGGCCAAGCCTTTGCATTGTGATCATTGCTGCACACTGGTCAAGGGAGGCTTCAAGCTAGATCCTGCAAATGCTTTTCAAGACATTGCAGCACTCCATTCCGTCTGTTCGCATGGCAAGTGTTGTTTGATGCAGAGTTACTCTTCAATGAGTGAACTACTTGAATCCTCTATTGAGTCACCTATTGAGTACCCCCATTGAGTCCCAGGCCACGCAAACGAAACAGTATCAGAATGAGATTCACATTAACTCATGCACTGTAGCAGGGGGGGGAACGTTTGCCCGGCGCGCGCTCGGCGTGCTACTTTTCTATTAAGTATCCCAACTTTAGCCCCCGATCTACCCTGTCATGGAGAAGCCCCCCAAGTAAACCACATTGGAATGCACACCTTCCCTACAAAGCACGTTGCACAATAAGGCAACAGCTGTGGATTCAACAACTCCAAATGTCATTTGTATTGTACTTGGCAAACAACATTGGTCCCACAACTGTGGGTGTCAATACATTCAGCACAATAGTGCTCTTCACACTCACCACAAAATGTGATGCTGGAACGCTTCTGACAACACAACACACACACTTCTGCCTCATCCTCTGCCTCATCTTGAGTGGTGGCCGAGTTGCTTTTGTTAGTCCAAACATGAGGCGGGACATGCTCCCATGGTCCATAGGCGGGGTGACGCGGGGTCCCCATGGTGGGGAGAAATCAATATGGCTACATCACCCCTGCCTTCTCGGGATTCCCATGGTGGGGATAAATCAACCTAGTAAGGAGTGGATGTGGTGGAAACGAGCAAAAAATGGATGAAAATGGGTGAAACTTGGTGAGAATCCAAATATACATCAAAATTCCCATTTTCAAACAACAATAATGCCCATAGTATCACAAAGTATGGGGTTTTAGGACGGCTAGACGTCCAAATAGTTGCATTGCGCGCACATTGCACTGAGTGCACCCCCTAAAAGGTCACCGGTGGGGCACGGGTAAAAAAAGATGCCCAGCGCGCACCCGGCGCGTGCCTGGCGCGCTAACGCTCCCCCATGTGCTCAGTCTGGTGGTCGGGCCGTTGAAAGCCTATGCGCAGAGCCCCTGTTTTGATGGCGACACTGAACACCATACCTTCGCAAAGGTAAAGTAAGAGTCTCAATATGGGTTGCACCCCCCTGGCGCAATGGCCTTTGTCTGAGTATGGTGGTCCCTGTGTCTCACCCTTTTTCTTCATTCGGAAGCGTTGCCTCCCCTTGCACCACGCCCTTCTTGCCCTTCTTGCTGATTTAGTGTATTGAAATACGTGAGCCAGACAGTTCACTCTGAAAGGGTGCCTAAGTGGTACTATTCGTGGACATGATGTTGATGCGAGTCTTGTGGAACAAATCTCGTTTTTGATTGCAGCCCCAAGGCGCTCCCCTTTGCTATATAATTGGATGTGCAGGATGGTGCCGTCACATCCCTGATGGAACATGGCCAAAGTGACGGTTCCTTCGCACCCCACAAGGAAAAATAAGGAACGTGTGGCACACATCTGGACATGCACTGCACAAGGGGCAAGCATGCACGAAACGAGCACTAAACAGTGTGCTGCGGTGTGTGCCCAGGTCTACTGCGAGATTGGCTCTGTGTGCTGCTTTCTGAAGCTGAACATGTCCAATGGGGGCCATCGGCTCACCCGTCGCCAAGTTGGCTGCAGGTTTGGCTGCGGCTTTGGGAGGGGGCCTTGGCAACAGGGGTTGGAGCTCTTTTGGCCAACAGTTCTCCTCAAAGATGTTTGCCGACCCTCAAAATGCGCCAGCACTCGTTGCCCCACAACAGAATGTTCCAAACCACCACTTGGACGGCAACCATCAACAGACCTTCAGGGTAGCATTGGAGGCACTGTTTGAAATTGATAGCAATACCAAGAACCAGCCGTGTACATGTCAACATGCTTAGCCTTTGTGGCACCCCCCCCCCCCTTGTCCCAACACACCCTCTCGTCCAACAAGGTAACCCCATGTTCCCAATTTTTCTGACCATAGCCACGTGCAAGTGGTTCATGCGCTACCAGACTTGGTTTACCATCAACGTCCAGGGCTGGAATTGCGAAAAACTGTGTGATCTGCATGATACGCGGGTCAGTACCCCCCCCCCCCCCCCTTTGTAATAGCTACGCCAAAGTACGGAATTAATACGGTCCCTACGCCTACTGTAGCTATTACAAGGGCGTGGCTTGCGCACGACACATACAACTACCGACATACACGTGAGAGAATGCATGGTCTGAGTGCACCTTAACCTCCGCCCACGTATAGTACACAAATATCCCCCAAATCAGAGCTATGTGGGTTCAAGTGGGCAAACACTCACAACAAATGTGTCCATGACCCTACGTAGCTGGCAAATTCGTCACCAAACCCATGTGTTATGCGGCTGCACTACATTTGTACCGAATTAAAATTAGGTACCAAATTAATACGGTCCCTACGCCTACTGTAGCTATTACAAGGGCGTAGCTATTACAAGGGGGGGGCGGGGTGCATAGCCATGGATGCAGCAAATGCAATTGCACCATAATGCACCCTTCATGCGGGGGAGGGGCGTCTCCTTGGTTATGACGCGAGGCACCCCCCCAACTAACTGTGGCATGCCACGCCGACCGTTCAGCGGATACACTGGGTCCCGCCCCGGGAGTACAAGAGAACCTCCGGTGGAAGGGGCCCCCATGCCTTGACTGCCACTGGCCGTCCGGGCACCACAGGGCACTGAAGCCGGTGGCACCAAGCCACCCCACCCTCTCCCACGTGCCGCCCCACCGCACGCCCGGACGCTGCCCATTTCACCACCAAGTGATGCCTGGACATGGGACGCGGGCGCAAAGGGGGACTTGTGTGACATGGAGGGAACGTTAGCCCGGCACGTGCCCGGCGTGCCTGGCATCCAATCCAATATTCCGGCACCTATCCCAATGCTTTACCCTTGTCATACCGAGCATGGGGTGCCCTTTTCACAATTGCAAAAGCACACGTCATTCATGCATGATTGGAAGAAGTGGTGGCGAGTGAGTGCAATGACAATATTACCCTCTTTTGGAATCTTTGCTTGCTCTCTTGGGCTATTTACTAAAATAAGTGCCCAAATCCCATTGTGCTGGGCTAGGTCAGAAAATCCCATACAGACACATACTCCCAAACGGTTGGAGGTGGGACAGTGACCGTTGAAACTTTGCCCCGCGCGCCTGGTGCGCGCCCGGCACGCTAACGTTCCCTCCTGGAGGCCATAAGCCAAGAGCTTGTGTCGTCTTGCCTCCCCCCCAAAAGCCCCTCTTGTCCGTCCAAAGCCTTGGCATATGCACCGTGACCTCCGGTGTGCACGTCGCACCACCAGCCCCGTTGCAACTGCAGGCCGCGAGTCCAAGGGGTGGATGCGTGCAAGACTGTGTGTTGTGCGGTCGCAACCCCCAACCCCCACCCCCTGCGCGCAAACACCGGCTGGGGCCACCAATGCACGGCGACAACACCAAGTGTTATTTGGACACGATGTTGGACAATGTTCGACGTTGGACAGCGTTCGACGTTCGACAAGGCTGTTTGCGCGCGCGACCATCCCCCCTGGTGTGTAGTGCAACGACGCGCCAGCCTTGCCCCAGACATGGTACACTGTTCTAGAAGCCAGGGCCTC
Source organism: Eutreptiella sp. 'Long Island Sound 2002' (assembly GCA_964036045.1). Classification (NCBI taxonomy): domain Eukaryota; phylum Euglenozoa; class Euglenophyceae; order Eutreptiales; family Eutreptiaceae; genus Eutreptiella; species Eutreptiella sp. 'Long Island Sound 2002'. Next base: position 188,065,131 of record OZ038380.1, on the reverse strand, counting down.
ATCTTCCCTCCGCCGGCGCACAGCAGTCCCCCCATTCCCCATCCCGAGGGAACGGTCGCCAGGCGATGCCTCCCCCTACCGGTACCGGTACCGTCACCGTACACCAAACTCGGCCTGCATGGCAGGTGAGGCACCAGCAGCATGAAGGCACGAGACGTCTGCCTCGGAGGTGTGTCCATTCCGCTTCCCATCTTGCAACTCATTTCAGAGGTCCCACTTACCGCAGAGAGCGAAGTCTCTCAGTGCGACAGAACTGCCACGCCAAAATCCAGGACGCGAAAAAGACTCTTTTTTTGTTTTTTGGTCCAGACCGAGGTGAGCTGGCGTACCATGTTCGTCATATGGTACTCGAGACAACGTCTCGAAATCAACGTTCAGAGCTGTCCGGTGCTACGATGATCCCACAAATGACTGTGGTAACGGATCTGACACGTAGGGGGCGTTTTCGCACAGCGCGGGCACAGCGCGGGCACAGCGCCAATTATTACGGTGATTATCCAGGTAACAACCCTGAAAACCACCCACCTGCGGAATCATGCACAATCAATTCAAAACTCAAAAATTCAAACATCTGATGCTTGCCATGGGTCCCAGGGACCTAAATTCTGCCCCCTATAGCCCTGTCCACTGCAGCAGCCATTCAATGACGTTCTTTCAATCTTCTGAACTTACCAAACTCCCGGTGGTGGAGAACAGCCAACTTTTCGCACAGCGCGTGCACAGCGCACGGTACGCCCCCGTAGTGAGGATTGGCTGAGTCTGAAACCAGGTTATGCAGTGGGAGACTGCCACGCCCGTGGGCTTCCCAGTGTGCGTGAGGCACAATGACGCGAAAAAGACTCTTGCCGAGGAGTTGTTTGTCCAAGGGGGAGGGGGGGCGTGGGATTCGAACACGATAAAGCGGTGTCTCGGGGAGGGAAAACGTCGCTGCACTCGCCCCCATCTACACACCCCAAGACCAAGACCCCAGGACCCAGACGCTGCCCTGGCCCCGCACACGCGCACACACGTGTGCCCCGGGCAGCGACTTCCATCGCATGGTACACTTTGGGGCGGGCACGGAGGGCGCACGCGGCGCCCGGTAAGTCGCAGGGGGGCATTGGTGTGCTGAGCCGCGGGCGGCAGCGTTGCCACACGGTGTGCGCACGGTGCGCAGCCCCACAGGACACCGGCCGTCCCAGCCCTGGGGATCGGCCTCCGTCCCTCTGGTCCTCTGTCCCGCCCCTCAAAACCGGGTCGCACCAAAGGCCCCACGTTCCGAGAGGACGCAAGGTGCGCGCGCGCGCGCGCGGACGCACGGTGCGGGACGCGGTCCGGCACAAAATCTGCCGCATCGCAAGCACGGCCCAGAGCGTAGTGTTGCCATTCAGGTGACTCGGCCTCGAGGCAGGCCCCCGACGATCTGTCAGTCCAGAGGTCAGTGGAGGCGAAGACAGCGCCCCCCCCCCCCCCGCCCCAGCGTGCGTCCGGTGGTCGCCGACCGGGGGGGGGGGGGTGGCACTGCGTTGATCTGCAAGGTCGGGCCCAGAGGGTCCGACGTGCGCGGGGGGGGGGGGGGGGCTCAGGAAACGAAGGGGGTGGTCAACCCCCCCTCCCCCCCCAAAGCCGGGCCCTGCGGGACATACGGGACAGGCAAGTGCCTCTAGAATGGGGGGGTATAGCCCGGGACGAGGCGGCGATGGAAGGGCTCGCGCAAACGGTTGCGTCGGCGGCCGGGGCGAGTCCCGTGGCCTCCCGACCGCTCCGCAACGGCGGGGCAGTGCCCTACGACGGGGGGTGCGGCGCGCGCCGTATATAACGTTTGGGTCAGAGGGCGCGGGTCGCGTGCGGAGTGTCGCCATCGTTTGGGTCAGGCAGAGGGCCGTGGCGGTGAAAAGGCGGACTGACTGCGAAACCCAATGGCCTGCCCCCGACCGCGCGGGGGCAGGCCATTGGACTCGACGGGCCCCCCCGAAGTGCCCCCAGCGGACAGTGGCCCCGCGACCCCCCGGGACGCGCATGACCGTGGGAATGGAATGGCTCTCCGAGGCTTGTGACGTGAGTAACTGCCCCCCCCCCCCCCCCCCCCCCCGTGTCCAGCGAACGATAAAGACCTCAAAAAATACGGTCCGAACAGGAGTGTTCGTGGGACACGCCATTCGGCACCCAATCAATTCGGTACCTAAACCCGGTCCCTAATCAATTGAGTCCCCAAAAAAATTACGGTCCGAACGGAAGTGTTCGTTGGACAAGGCATTCGTCGGGCACGGGGGGGGGGGGGAGTACGAGGAAACAGCCAGCGGAATGAGTTCCTCTGTGAACTCAAACCGGACCAGTGCTCTGAGGCGCGAGTGGAGCGCGCGCGCGACCAAACGCGGATTGTTGGAGCCACGTCAAGTGACACGGCAACCCCAACCTGACCCGCCACCAAACATCCCCCGCTGGGCCACGCCAAGCCTTGACTGACCGGGGGCGGGGCGGGGCAAAAGGCGAAGGTGGCAAAAGAGAAGGTTGAGCTCAAACATCGCTTGGCTGTGCACACGTCAGCAGATCAGCAGAGACATGGTCTACTCGGGGGACATGCCAGAAACAAAAACGGCGACGAAACACGCTGTCCCTGTGAAAAAAACTGCCGTGTGCTTTGAACCAGCAGAGCATTGGCCGCAAAGTCTTGGATTCATCGTCGCCTGAAAATCCAGATGAGAAATCACTTGAGGAAGCCGCTGCAAAAAGGGGCAATTCAATTGCCTACAGGCAAGGCACTTAGACCCAACTAGGCCTCTTCCTCGTGTTGCACGGGGGGAAGGGGGGCACCCGCTCAATGCTCAAGGCTCCCCAGTCCTTTAACCGCTTGCACGAATGGCTGAAGAGGGCAGCATGCACCAGGTCACAGCGCAAGCGCATGAGGTGGTGCACAGGGGTGACAAATGAATCCCCGACGCACCACGTCCTATTAGTGTCACAGGATTCGTTGCATAGAGCAGACCCGCAAGGCACCGTTCGTTGCTATGCAGCCAACCCAAAACGGACCAGTGCTGTAATGCTCTGAGGTGTGAGTGGAGCGCGCGCACGCGACAAAACGCGAGTTGCTGGAACCACGCTGAGTGACACGGCAACCCCAACCTGACCCGCCACCAAACATCCCCCGCTGGGCCATGCCAAGCCTTGACTGACCAGTGGGGGGGGGGGGGGCTAAAGGGGGAAACAAAACCACCTGCGATGCCCTGATGCTCAGCAACCCGCACCCGCAAAGGGAATGCAAAGGACACGACAGAACGCACAGACGAGGGGAGGCACAACGACTGTAAGACAAAATCTGAGAATGCGCGCACAGACGTGCTCAACATTTTACCTGGGAAACCCCCCGCCCTCCCTCCCTCCCTCCCTTCGTCTCTCCCAGACACGCTTCGGGGCGGGGTGGGGACCCTCCGGAAGCACCGCGCCGCTGTCAACGCGGTGCACGGGGCCGATGTGCGGGAGCCCACGCGCGTCTCGGCGTCGGCGGACCGCACGGTGCGTGTGTGGGACGCCGCGCGCCAGCGCAAGCTCGCGACGCTGCGGGGGCACGAGGGCGGCGTCGCGTGCGCGCAGTTCGCGCCGGACGCCGCGCAGGTGGTGTCGGTGGGGGCGGACGGGACCCTGCGGTGGTGGGACTGGCGGGCGTCGCGCGAGACCACGGGCTGCCATAAGGCGATAAGTGCCATAAGGCCGAGTCTGTGAAGAGGGTGGGCGAGTGATTTGGTGGAACAAAGTCCCGACCCTCCGGTATCCGATTGCTCGTACCCGCCCACTCTCTGTGTGGCAAAGGCCACATGGCACGCCCGTTGAGTGACGGAGGGGGCAACACATGAAAGGCATCTCAACCGTACGTCTGTACACCGCACCACTTGTCACAAGTGGAGCGGGGGTGGGGATGTGTGTCTTTTGTTGTGCGCCTTGGCCGAAGCGGAAGACGTTGGTGCGTGCGCGGGTTGCATTGGAAACGAATGGAAGCGTGGGCGGTGGTACAGATGCACCCCCCCCCCCCGCACACATATGCGCGCATGGTATTCAAACAATCACAGTTTGATGCCTGGTTGCCTGAATCGTTCCAGCCTGTTCGTGTGCCAGCGGCCAAGGTCACGTCTCGAGATGTTACCGTCACATGGTGTAACCGCGGATTGGCTACCTCATTCTGCCATTTCAACACAGCTACGATACATGTGCCTGGAAGTGACGTGACCAGACTTGCCACTAGCGTCTGCCAGCTCAGACATGACCGGACGGAGCAGGGTCCTACTGAGCCACACGCTGGACGCAGCACGTTCCTCCTGAGTTCTGGTGGTGCCGGGGGCAGGTATTACTGAGTGGCCTTTGACGCGGGGCCAATTCCTACTGAGAACCACGTTCCCTGCCAGACGCTAGTGGCATGTCTGGACGTGACCCAAAGGGCCCAAAGCGACATGATGGGCACACGGAGACGCCATGATTTTTTTTCCGCTTCACGCAATGAGCGACAAGACATGCGATGATGGAGCCAAGCAACACTCAGACCAAACCTCAGTACAGTAACAGGGTCCGCAGCAGCGGACAGCAGTTGGTGCAAGCAAACCTCCACACACAAACGCACACACACATCAGCCCCCCCCCCCCCCCCACACAGCGTGAGGAGATTGAGTGCACAGCGGGAGCAGTGCACACACCCACCCACCCACCCACCCACCCACACACACACACACACAAACACACACACACACACATCAACCCCCCCTCCCCCTCCCTAGCCCCCATACACAAAGACAACATACACCCCCCCCCCCCCCCCCACCCGACCGGCCCACAATCGACTGGAAGGTCCTGATCCAAAGGTCAGCAGGCGTCCCAACGTCATCGGGCGACACTACCTCATACGCCCATCCAGCCACCTACGCATCCACCCACACACCCGTCCGCCCCGCTCCGCACCCATTACGTGAATCAGGTCGGCCTCCATGCGAACCCGCACAACTTGATCGCCCTCCGGGGCAGACAAAAGCAACACTCGGGTGACAGACGGCACGGACAACGTGCAGGCAGTGTGAGACCACCGCAGCAAAGCATCATGATGGATCCCGAAAAGTGCCAGCAGCCGTCAGGCCTTCCCCCGGCACGCTCACAGAGGAACTCAAACCGGACCAGTGCTCTGAGGCGCGAGTGGAGCGCGCGCGCGACAAAACGCGGATTGTTGGAGCCACGTCAAGTGACACGGCAACCCCAACCTGACCCGCCACCAAACATTCCCCGCTGGGCCACGCCAAGCCTTGACTGACCGGGGGCGGGGCGGGGCAAAAGGGGGAAACAAAACCACATGCGATACACACACAAACAGGGGACAGTCGCATTCACGAAATATGCAATATTGACTTCAGAAACGTGGTGGAGTCTGTTGTTGGGGGGGCACCGGCGCTGGCTCCCGCGTGGGGCGGGACGATGGAAGGGTCAATTTCGTGGAGCTCGGGCCGCTTTGGGGATGGCGGGACCGGGGCCGGGGATCGATTTGGGGGGTAGGGGGCCGGGGAGATGTTGGTGGACGGCTCCCATGGCGGCGCCATCACGGACAAGGCGTGCGGCGGAGTGCTGTGTTGAGTGACGGAGGGTGGCACGGCGGCGGGTTCGATCTGTGGACACAAACGGCAACGGGCATGCCATGGGCCTGCACGATCCTGCATTCCATCCCTCTCAACCCGCCCCAATGCGCTCCTGACTCCCTACCCCTTCCAACGTCGCCTGCACCTCCATGGTCGTTTGGCCTATTCTCATGACCATTCCTGGCCATGCGTGACCATTCACGACCATGCGTGACCGGGTCTGAGATACAGGGCTGTTGGTTCCAAAAATGACCCGCAATGTATTTCCTGATATGAAACTTTGATTTCCCCCCGAATTCATTGTTCTGTCGGACCCCCCGGACGCTAATTGACCCCTCGGGAGGGGTGATTGGAGGGGGCGAGGGAAGGAACTGGGTAAATCTACCGGTGGGTGGCTGGATGGGGGCTTACGGCCTCGTGAAGGGTAGGGTGGATGGGGGCTTGCGGTCTAGTGAAGGGTTGTCAACTGCCTTCGATTCAGTTATGACCATCGCGGCTCTAATGAACTGGCAACCTGGACACAACCCAACAGTATTCGGGGATCTACATGGGTCCTCCATACTCCCAGCCCCCGTCCTGTGTAAACTGTAAGCAGCACGACTGTAATGTCTCTGCAGAAAACCGGCCGGCAATTTGCAACTCTTGTTGTGTTCAAAACGACATGTTGTGTAACGTTCGGGCATGGTCTGCGGCAGCGGGCACCTTGGGAGAAACACAAGCCATTGCGAGGCTTGCAAGATTTGAATTTCCGGCTAGGTCGCACCTTTGGATGTCAAATGGTGCACTTCAAATCGATGCAAACCCAAAGTGCAGTGCATTGCATATTTCTGTCGATAAATATTCTGCGAATTGGTTGAGGTTGCACAGTAAATTGCTGATGAGGCCCTGAGTCAAACCGAAACTGGTACGTTCAACCTGAAAAAGAAAGACGCCCCATCATGTTCTTGTGCTGCCTGGGCAGTAGGAGTACCAAAGGATTCAATCAAGCGTTTGGCGTACAAGCAGCTCAGGTTTCCTTGAGGGCAACATCACTTTGAAATGGCAGCCACTTGATCATCGTGCTGGGGCTCTGGTGAAAGGCTACTACGGCGCACCTCAGGTTGCACCCCGCAGCCACATGGTACAAGAATGCAAGCCCCTGAGCCTGCATCGAGGGCCTTGCAACCAGTGCACGCTAATCCAGGGATAGGGACACGCTTTGTCACTTGCAAAGGTCTGAGATGAGATGCCGCTGTGGCACAAGATCTAGAGACACCGTGTATGGAGGGGAGCACCCCGCGGACATGACAGCCAAGCACAAGGGCGCTGACAGCAGAAGCCACAAATGTCAGGTGGTCCAACACGCGAAAAAAATGTCAGGTGGTCCGCCTCCTACACCCCACGGCATGTTTTTCTGACTCCCGTGCGTGGTCTGACTGCTTGATTCCTCGCAGTCAGCGCTCACCTTTATGGCCTGCATGTTGGCTGCATTGTGGAAAGAGTAGGGTCGAAGTACCAGGCTTGTTGACTGCAATCCAGAAATCATGGATGTTTGCACGGTCCCACCACCAAAGCATTCAGCCATGCCTTTTCTCCCCATCAGTTTAGTGCTGACCCGACTGAATTCCCGACGATTCCTGACATGACAGGGTTACAAGGGGGTGCACAGAAGAGCTTCTTCACCCTCTTTGAGGCATCTACATCGCCATTACATTAATATCTTCAGTTGCCTGAACTATATACCAGCACAACCTGCTGCTCCGTTTTCCAGTCGTACTGATATTATGGCAGGGGTTGGCCTCATAAGCAGTGTGCAAGCCCCAAAGGAAAGGCATGAATTGCCTCTGCGAGCCACCTGTTCTGTGCTGCACTCGATAGTAGGTGCCAGAAATGTCAGGCGTTTTGCTCTGGACCTTGTTCATCGTCCGAAACCTCTTTCATGCGGTTCAAAGGGCATTCCTTTACTGTTTCTGTACTGTGGGCACAATACAGGCACAACATTTGTGGCACAATACAGGCACACTCAGTGCGCCGGCCGCGGTAAATCCCCAGAATTGCCGAAGGCAGTGAAAAAAAAAATTCAAAGGAATTGGTGGAGAGGAGACCCGGAGGGAATCCTTTGCATTGGGGCGAGGTAGATGGGCATCTGCCCCAAGAGGAGGTCTGGCCATACGCGAAAATCTGTCATAGCCGCAGGCTGGTCCACCACGGAATCATGAGCTGCCGCCGCATCGGAGCCGTCCCCTGCCGCCTGCTCCTCCTTCTGTTGCCGGACTTTAAGCAAATCCATTCGCTTCCTTTGGGCGCGGTGGAAATAGAACAAGAACATGTTCGCGTACTCGGCGTGGGGCCCGTCATGGAATTGCAGTTTGAGCTCCCCTTTGCTTGCCTTCGGTTCCACGCCAGAGCCCTGCAGCAACCACACAGTACAGCAGGGCGGTCCCGAACGGGCAAAGACATCAGCCTGGTGCCAGTGAGACAGAGACCAATAATGCATGTAGTGGTGGCAAAAATCCGGCTTGCGCCAGTTTGCATTCCACCTAGAGTCGCATACACAACTCAAACTTCTCAGAAATTCAGTATTGGAATCCATCAATCACTCAATCATTCGTTCGATCATTGGAAAACATGCCCTCCTTTCGGATGTGCAGAGACCTCATCCCTCCCGTGCTCGATAGATCACAACGCGCAAATCCTCAGAATGACGGTATGACTGCACCTCCTGAGACCCCAATGAGTGTGAAATCATGATCATGAGGGCATTGGCCTTTTTAGGTCCTGGACGCTCATGATCATGAGGGGCCCTTATGCTCAAAGAAGCCGAAGAAGCAGTTGTTGAAACACGCACGCGGACAACGGCTCCAAGAGCAATGCAGGCATTCCAGCATCTACTCCTTTGCTGAGTGCCGAGGCAGGACGACTATCTCTATTTCAGAGACAGCGATGAATGGTAACCGGATGCTTTCCAACAGCAATGGGGCAGCCTGGCATGGCTCCAGGGGGCAGTCACGGCAGCAAACGCCTCCACTTCAGTCACCAATTGCCGCTTCCCGCTCCATTGCCACATGACACTACATGGGGTAACTGTTCCGAATATACCAATCCCGAGACGCAGGCAGCATGACCACGCCGCTGTGGCTTTGGTGTACCAAAAGAAAAAAGATGAAAGACTAGGTGTCTATGCCCACGATACAGCTTCGTGTTCAAGGTGTCCTTGTGTCCTATTTGGGGCAGCACAGTGAGTTCAGCAAGACCTACCGACAAGGTGCTGGGCGAACGCTCATAATTGCCATCTGTGGTTGTGCTTCCACTCGGCTACGCTAGGTCGGACGCCCGTGTTGGCCTGGACAGTGGGATTTGGCTGACGATGACCCTGCGCGTTCAATGCATCTAATTACACAAATTGATGACTTGGGAATGCAAGCATCAGCCTCCATGGCGATGTGCAAAGCAGTCCCAGGGACATTCACAGAATGGGGTGGTATGTCATAGACGAACCACGGTGGATTCACTTCCAAAAGTAGTGCACACTCACTCCGCATCAATTCTAGCGGCAGTATGAGTTGGACTATTCAAAGGCGGGTGAACACTCAACGACCACGCTTGCCACTCGGTGCATTGTTTCTTCTTGGGACACAAAGGCACAAAGATGGGACAGTGTTGTTGACTCCTGGGTCCAATCCACTGCCTCATGATGGTATTTGTCACTGGTACACTACATAGCGGTTGCATCAATCAAAATCCTTGTTGTGGTGGGCGCAAGAATGCAGTCGCGTGTGTGGTACAACCCATATCATTAAGCCATAAAGTCATCAAGTTCTGTGTCTGCTGTGTGGGGAGTGTTGGAAGTAGACTTCTGAAAGTTGAAAATAGATTTGTAGGTGCTTAAAGGAGATGTCCGAACATTGAAAGCAGATACGTGGGTGTTGGAAATCGATTCATGAACGGTAGAAAGAGATTGTGGGCGTGGAAAATAGAGTTGTAGGCAGTGAAAGTGGATTTGCGAGCACTGAAAGTAAATTTGTGACATTGGAAGTAAATTGTTGGGCATTCAAAGTAGACCTGTGGGCGTTGAAGTATCGGGGTTACTTTCATGCATCACAAGTGCATTGCAAGTGCGCTTCAGGCCGCCACAAATGCTGCAGGCCAGAATAATTCTGTTACAAGCCCAAAATACCAATTCCTACAATAAGTACAAAAAACATGATTCAATAGCCATTTGGGTACTTGTCCACAAGGGAGGGGAGGTGCACATTTATCTGTTGACAACACCATTCTCTACGAAGGCGCCGGTCTCTCAATGTGGCACATCCATTCTGATGGCAGTTTTGTTGTCGCCCAAGGCTAAATCACGACCAAACAACGAGGCTCTCGTGCTTTCTCCTGCGAGACAAGGCAGAGGTACTGGAGGGTCTGTGGCATCTGTGGGCACCTGGTGGTCGGGTGCGTGCTGCGGCATGTTGTTATCAGCCTCTTCACCCTCCGGCCGGCGGAGGTACGGAGGGGGCGACATGGTCCGCTGGTCTGTGGGCATTTGCATCGGCTTCACCACCTTGGGGGCCTCGTAGTCAGGCGACGGCTGCGGAGGCACGGGACTTGTTGGAGTGGTGGCCTGCGCGCTGTTCAGCTGCGGGGTGGCATGGCCTGTGTATGAGTGCCGGATAGAACGCCGCATTTGTAACGCACACGGGATGGCATGGGGTCTGTTATGAGTACAGCCAGGACGAGTGAGGCAGGATACTGAAATACTGAAATCCGAAACAGTGTCATGCAGTTTGGTGAAGGCAAAACAGAACATTACCATGTGGCGCAATGGATATGTATGATGTCTGCCTGCGCGCGCGCGCGCATGTGTGTGTGTGTGTGTGTGTGTGTGTGTTCGTCTGAATCTCGCGCAGAATAGTGTGGTTCGTGCCGTGTGGTGTCATGCAGGTATGTATTGCGGGACGTTACAGCAAAGAATGGCACATGACTGTGGGCATGCATGGACATGTGTGTGGGCATGATCTAAGTGTGGGTACAAGCATTCGTATGGATGTTTCTCCACGTTAAACCCCATTTTAGCTGCTGTTCAAATGAGCCCCCCGTGATACCCCAGCTCAAACCCACAAGAGGAATCTTGCACCCGCAACCTTCCTCTCTACATTCCCAAGACCTTGGGTTCTCGGCTAGACGATTTGCAAATACATTGTAGACGGGTCTATGTGCATGCTTCTTTACGTCCCAACCTTCTTACAGCGTTATTCTGTCCCAAGGGGCGTCACGTACTAAACGCCACACCACACATCACACCATTGCCATTCCCAGCTGCACACTAGGCAACCCTGTACTGACCAACATGTGCTTGGGTCGAAGCTGGATGAGCCATCCAGACAGAAACCCGCTGTACATTGCGCTGCTGTGCTGGATGCCGGCACTTGGCAAACCCGGGGGTAAAAGCAGTTCAGTGGGGTGCAGCACATCCAGGCATGGCACTGTATGGTGCAGACTGGCCCATGATACTGTGACACTGTACGGCATAAGAGTGCAGCAACATGTAGCACAGCACAGCGCAATCTGGTTGGCAACAGCGGGGTATTCGGCGTGTGGCAGCGTCTCATGTACACTTGACGTTACCTTACTCTGCCACATCAAACTGCATCCGGTCCGTCACATTCGCCGACAGAGTATCCATTCAGAGCAGAGCACTGCAATAACGCGTGACGATGCATGTGGGGGCAGTTTGTCTGAGAAGAAGGTGATACCTAATAAGCTTCGGAGTTGCGTTAGTGTGTTTGCAGTGGTGGTGTGGTGAATAAAAATGCCGCCCTGCTCCAGCCACTCCGGCCGGCCAAAGCGGTTGGCTTCGATCAGAATGGCGCCCTTTGAGGCGAACAGATACTTCTCCTGCAAAAGGCACAGCAGTCGGAATGACACATGATCATCACAAGGTACAGAGTAGTGCAGAAACAGACTGTAGCGCATTCTGGACCATATTGCATTTTCATGGAGCCACCGTAGAAAGCGCAGTCTTTTCGTACAGGGCAGGAGGTGCAAGAGGTGCATCACACACACACACACACACACACACACACACACACACACACACATTTGTGCAGGAGCCAAACGATAAGACCACTGCTGCTTAGCACGAGCACTGCGGATCGGATGGCACCCAGAACACCTCGTCAGGCCCATGAGCAATCAAAACAAGACAAAAGCATAGAGCATTGACTGTGCCATGATGTCATAAGGCTAGGCGCCTTTCTGCAGCGGTGTAACGAACAGGAGTACAGAGTAGTGTATATCATCAACAGGTGAGTCACAAGCACGTGAACTGTACCCTGTTCGTCGCGCCCCAGCCTAGGAGGGGAGGGAATGAATCTGGACTACACCGCAGCCCTTACATGCCCGGAACAACCGCTGTTCCTTAATTCTTGCTCGGTGCGCATATCTGGGCGGAAGAGGAGACAGGGCTGCAGCCCAGCGTAACCGCTGGGTCACACACACATAAAAGCAGCTCAGACTTGCAATGAAGGTGCGCATTTGTGTGCCAAAGTCACCGTTGACACTCAGAGGCTCGTGTGGACTGCACTGTTGCCCCAATCAGAAAGGCCCCTGGCCCACAGTCTGCTTTCACTCTCCATGTTTTGTGGCCTGATGAGCCGCTTTGCCTGGTGGCATACCCTTTCCTTTGCCTGCAGGGCGTTGGTGTTGAGTAGCTTTGCATGGTGGTGTGTGTGTGTGTGTGTGTGTGTGTAGCGGTTGTACCATTTTTACCAGGTCTCCCGGTTGAGCCCGTATAGGCCACACTGGCGTCCTCGGGTCGGGTCGCTTACCCCATCATAGCAGGCCCACGGTGCAGGCCAGGGGTGTGAGTGCGTCCCTGTGTTACCCCTCGACCAGTGCGATATGCACTTGGGCCAGAACCTGGCTCGCTGCCCCAGGACCACCCTGGAAGTGGGGTGGTGGCTCCGTGGCTTCCGCCGGGCCAGCTCCACGGCATGAGTTCGACGAGCCTGTCATCGCCATGTTGCCCCGTGTGCTGTATGTGTATTGGGGCTTCCACAGCTGGTGGTGCTCGCGGCAGCGAGGCGGCCTCCACGGCCTACTCATTCGGCGGTTTCCCCAGAAAGGATGCCCTTGACGCACGGCTGCCGCCGCCCGCCTCCAGACATGCCCGCTCCGGGGATCGAAGCCACGACCTTACGGTTGCGAGCCCTACGCTTAGCCCAGTTGAGTGAGCCGAGGATCCTTGTGTGTGTGTGTGTAGCACATAGGGCCCCTCCTCCCCATCCCGCAATCCTGCACCACCACCACATGCCTCCAATGGCTGCGGCGGCACGCAAAGTGGCGAGGACATGAATATAGCAGCTGGTCCCTGCCCCTTCACCTGCGCCCAGGGAGCACATCAGGGGCGTGGTGCTCTGATTACACCGCCCTGTTGGCACACACAGCGTCTCACAAGTGCCTGCACAATGTCGCATGCACCCGCAAACACATGGCACACACACACATGACAAGGACGAACCAGTCCAGCTGCCGGTTGAAACCGCGTGCTGGCGGCTGGCCCTTTCAAAGTTGTTCATTGCCATAGTTCATGGGAGTTGACCGTTTGGCTTGTTCTGCGGTGCTGACCCCAAAATGGTCTCGTCTATGGCAGGGACATGCAGCAGTGCTGTTTGCCTCTGCTCAACATCTGTTCGCGTCACGCAATAACCGTGCATCACCCAACCATGATTGTTCAGAGAGGCGCCTAGCCTTTGCATGCTACTGCTGTTTGCACTGGCTTGACGAGAATTGTTTGACTCTCTGTGGTGTCATTACGTGTGTGCGCGCGCGCGCGCGCGTATGTGTGTGAGGCCATAGTGTGTTGTTGATGCATTCGTCCTTGGACTGATCCTTCTTTTGTGCTGGCGGCCCGTGGCTCTCTCACGTCCTCCCCATACACCACAGGCCCTGGGCTACGAATGGGCTGCCAACCACTCGAAATTAAAATCCATTGCCATCCCATTCGTCTCGCCAGTGAGCTCAGGCCTATCAATTCCTCGTGATGTTAGGGACGACCTTTGGTTAAGCTGCTTAGCGGGAGTCCTATACCGTCGTGTTGCAACAAAGCGAGTTGCTGTGAGCGTGCGTGCGTGCATGCGCGTGTGCGCGTGTGTGTGCTTGTGTGCACGTGTAAGTGCGCGCGTACGTGCGTAAGTGCGCGCGCGCGCGTGTGGTTGAGTGGTCACACCCAACAGCTCAGAACGAATACCCCTGTGGCGTGGTCTATGGCGGTTCGAGCCCCCGTGGGCCAGGTCCAACCAGGCCCGCGCAGCCCTCTGTCTTCCAGTTGATTGTTGCGAAAGGTTGGTTGCCTGCACCGTCTGCGTGGAGCCCACGCCGGTGGCCGAACCGCCTTGTGCCGCACCTTTTGGGGAGCGGTGTTCGCTTCTAAATCTGCTTTGGAAGGTGCTGTGTCCCGGTTGTGCAGAGCGTTCCCCCAACAGCGGTCAGCAAACACGTGCAGTACCTGAGCGGTCGTACCAAATAACCGCCAGAAACCGGCGCCAAAGAAACCCCTGACCCTCGAAGGGCGACCCTGGCCCAAACACACTTTGGCCGTGCAACCGATCACTTTGGTATCGGGCCCAAGCTCCCGGCGACACCACCGCCTTTTCTGGACGGCGGTCCAATCCCCCGCCGTGACGTCGGTCAGGATCGTGGGGTTAAGGGGCTTCAGGGCCTGCCAGAGCTCCCGGCCGTCCGCCTTCCACTCCAGCTGATCGAAGAAGCCCTGCGGCCCCGACGGCCCGTGTGGCCCATCGGTGATGCTGCTCAGGCGTTTCCAGAATTCAGTGTGCGGGATTTTGTCGAAGTTGGGGCCGAAAATCTCCAACACCTTTTTATGAATGTCAGAGAAGATGTTGTCCAGTCCACAGAATACGTGACGGGCCCCTGCGAAACAGTTCACCGTGTGCAAAGGAAGGGGAGGGGCCCGGAGCGGGGATGTCAAGAGCGGCTGGGGAGGCGGTTGAAGGGCGTTGGCAAACCGGCTGGGAGCAGTTCCTGTCAGGTACGAACGCCGTTGGCGGGTCGCACGTGTGGAAAAGGAGCAGGCTTCCGCCAACCCCATCCCCTGCTATGGGATACAAATGTGTGTGCACGACCGGTACCGTTCAGCACAGAGCAGAAGTGCAAAGCAGGCCGGCACTTTTGACCATCGGATGCGGAATTTCTTGCTCTTCGTTTTTGTCTCTCGCAACCTTTGCTGAAAATGCACGTAGCCCCGGGAAATCGCGATTTATTGCCATTTTGGGTGTTTTTCGGCTTCAAACGGCCGTGGCCAGCCGCCTTTGCTTAGTGATACTTGGGGGGGGGTTAAATTGGCCCTCCCGAGATTTTGGCTGACCCACCCACCCACTCTCAGACCCACCCACCCACTCTCAGACCCACCCACCCACTCTCAGACCCACCCACCCACTCTCAGACCCACCCACCCACTCTCAGACCCACCCACCCACTCTCAGACCCACCCACCCCCTCTCAGACCCACCCACCCACTCTCAGACCCACCCACCCACCTGCCGGATACCCTGAGGGCAGGGGGGGGGGGGGGGTCACAGAGCAATTTTGGATGAAACAAATTCAGGTTGACCACCCCATAGCAGGTGCTGAAAATGTGCACAACAGGGGTTGATCTCACAGCCTTCTTTTGGTTGACGTGTGCTATATCCACTGGGTCACTGACAGTCCCTGATACACTTTGCTCAAGGACCATGTATAGACTGAAGTGAAAAAGTGTAAAGCAAAACAGGTCTGAACAAAGTGGCAGCATCCCCATGTGGCACAATGTGCCTCAGCCCATGAACGACATTGGCGGTCTACCAAGCTCAGTCATCCATCCACCCACCCAAAAAAGCGGACACCCCCCCAAGGGGTGGCACCTGCATTTTTCCCAAAGTCGGGGAAACCCCAGACAAACGCACCCACCCATCCTCAGACCCCCCCCCCCCCCGGTGCAGTATCAACCAGCCACTAAGCAAAGGCCTGGTGCAAAACAAAAGTTGAAGAAAAAGCTCTTCAGTGACATGTCATAGGCGCCTTTCGCTGCAGCAGAAGCGAACACAGAGAGTGCGAAGCAGTTCCACTGCACCTAAGTCCTATGAACTAATTCTGGTGGATTCACGTATCATCAGACATCAGTATCCCCCTCCCCCAGTGGACTCTCCGAGGCTGCTTCAATGCATCCCTGGTGCAGAGGAGGTTTGGGGGGGTGCCACAACAAAGCCATCAAGGCAAATGGGCCATGGCATGCATTTCGAAGGTAAAAGACCCTCAAGCTACTGCCAGTGGGAACAGAACAGGAGTGACCTCAATACTGCGGTGGTTAAAGATGCCAACAAAGGGCTTGGGCCTCCGAAAGGCATTCAGGCCATCCTCTTTCGGAGTCCGGGCACTTGAATGCCCAGAAATGTGCCGGTAGACTTTGATCAGATCGAGACCGCAAAGAGCCCGAGCGATATGGCACATCCCCCTGTGCTACACGGTGCCGAGCTGAGGTAGTGTGGACCACGTCCAGATGCCTAAGTGATATCTTCCTTGATCCCCTGCACCCGCGCTATTTTGGCCCGTTTTGGCAAAATTCGGGCTGCACTTTTTTTTGGGCCCGTTTTGCCCAATTTCTGGCCGCACGGACTCCCAAGCGTTTGGAACGGTTCGTTCATGGGCGTTCCTGCATCCCCCGCCCCGTATCCGTGACCTCTGGTTCATGTGAAACGTACGACGACCGCCCGGCCATATGCCCTGCAGTTGTGGCAGGGGCCTTCCGGGCAGCACTGGTGGCCACTGGTGTCGTTGTGGTGGTGTTTAGCCCGTGCCTGTCCAGGCTGTCCTGGGTCCTTGCGTTGGGTGTCCTGTTCCCGGCTCTGGGGGGGGGGAGGGCTGGTCGTCGCTGTTTTGGTGATGTATGGGCCAGCAACCACCGCCCACTATTGATTGTCACGCGTGGGGTCACATGACCAATGGTCTTGTGGCCACTACTGAGCTTCGCTTTGGGCTTTGCAATGGCCCTTGCAATGCACCCTGAGCTCGGGGGGGGGGGGGGGGCAGCCTCAACCATCTATTTTCAATTCAAGCGCCGCAGAAGCCGTGCGCTGAACGGCACTGCGCGGGGGAAGGGGGGGCGACCCCTCTGGTTTGGACGCGGCCTACCCCCCCCCCCCCCCCGCTCCCCCACTGGCCCTGGGAGGGGTCTGCAAGCGGTGTAGCCGGGGGGGAGGGGCAGAAAAAATTCCTGGCACCGGCGTACAGCTTTTTTTTCGGGGGGTACCCCTGGAGGAGGGGGGAGGGGGGGAATTGCGCAAATTTTTTTCCACCCCCCCCTCCCCCTGGGTGTAGCCCTCGGGGTCCTGTCTCATCTGAGGTGACCAAGGCGCAGCGGGCTCAACAGGTGCTCCTGGGGCAGGGAAGTGCTCAGCACGCCCTATGCCCTTCCATCAACAGTGCACAGCGCCACCTGTGACCCTCTGGCAGGGGTGCATTGGAAGGGAGGGGGGGGGCTCGAAGGAACGCTGGGCTATTGCACGTGTGCACAAGTGGCAGGCAGTACAAAGCGCAGGAAGAAATGTGGCTCGTCAGTGGCCTACAAGACCATAGGCACCTTTCTGCCACAAGAGTGAGACACAAAGATGTCCGTGGGCAGTCCACTGAGCAGACAAAGGTGGGGGCAGTGCAGCGGAACGTCCCCCGGATCCAACTGTGGATTACCTATTGAGTTCACTGACAACTGGAAACGCTGTAATGCCCCCGGGGCCGAGGCCCCACACGGATTGGTGTAGACGGATCCAGCAGGGGGCTGAAGGAGCATAACACAGAAACATAATGGCACCAGTCAGCACAGATGTCGAAGCAGTTCCCTATGTGAGGCATGTGCCATGAGGCGTAAGCGTTGGCAGACCAGACCACACTGTGTGGTTCTGGATACAGCGGTGCAGCCGAAGGAAAACGGTGTCCCGTGTGCAGGGCAAAATGTGTGTCACATGGCGCCCCCCCCCCCCCCCCTCCAGGGCGTCCAGCCTACGCCCGGCCACTGTCTCCCCGACGCCAAGTGCCAGCTGTAATGGCATTTACAACCGACAGTAACCGCACCCAACCGCTTTGGCAACATCCTCCAACCGCCTGTCTAGCCGCTTCTGGGGCCGCCTCCGAGGCCCCTTCCCTTCTAATGTGTCCCTGCCCTCTGGGTCAGTCAAGGAGCGCCTCAGACCACACGCCCCGTGCACTCCTCACGGGTTCAGTCGTGGGCTGGAGGAAGCCGCAGGTCACCCGACCCACAGACTCCCCCTGCAGCCCTTGTGTAGGGCTCCCCTGCCCCGCTGCTGGGCCCCGGAGCACTGGGCACACACATCCCCCCCCCCAACCCGCACGCCAACAGAAGGTCCGCAGCCTGATGGAGACGGAAGGTGCGCTACTGTGCCGCAACATACACACAGGCACGGCGGTATCTCCCTCTCACCAGCGCGTCGCTGGGGTTTGGGGATCGTCAGCAGTCGGGGCGGCTGTGAGACCAGACAACGAAGGTGGACCCCAGTTGAGCCGGTGAGGTAAGGTCACACTGGCCGTGGGGCACCGCCTTTGGCGCGAGCCGAGACCCAACCCAACCCAACCACCCCCAAATAACTGTTGGCTGGAGGCCCTCTGGCGCGGGGGGTGGGGTCCGGGAGGGGCGATTGAAGGGGGGGGGGGGGGGTAAGTCGCATCCCAGGACCCGCAGAGTCGGCCCCCCCGGTGCGGCACTGCAATGATCACGTCGACAGACTGATCGCCAGAGGTACACCCGACCCCATCGTCACTCCCACTGTGCTCTGCATTCAAAACGGTAAAGCCCTCGTGCCGCCCTCCCGCGATGTGCCGGCCCTTCGCGAGTGCGCAGATTCGTGCACGGCACGGCACGGTCATCGGGACGTCACCTGTGCTCGGGGCGCTCGGGGCGGTCGCAGGCCCGGTGGTGCCCATGACGCTGGGGGGCTGCGACGCGCGTTGGGGGGGCATGTGGGCGTGCAGCGTTGGGAACGGGTACGTGTGGAGCCGGATGACGGAGGTGGCGGGCAGCAGCACGCCCCGCTGGGTCTTCAGTCGGCCGTCGAGCCGTGAGGCCAGCCAATACGCGTCGTCAAGCAGGAGCTCAATGTGCTTGCCATCCGCGAGGACCCTGGGGCAGGGAGGGACGCAGGGAGGGACCGACGGGCGAAGGGACGGACGGGCAACCGGGCCTACGGAGCACCCCCAAACGGTCCGTGCGCCAAGATACGCGAAACAGACAACCACCGCACACACCGCCCCCCCCCCCCCCTCCCCAAAGCCGCCACCATCAACGCAACCACCACAGGCCCAATAGTCTCGGTCGCGAACGCTGGCTGCATAAAAGGGCCACACTCCGCAGCACACAACCGGAAGCCACAAAAAGGGCAGGGGCACATACACATACGCACGTACGCATGCGGGGAACAGGATGAACGGGGATATGATGGTGCGGTTGGAGACAGGGCGCCCTCCACTTGCATAAAAAAGGCCTGGCCTCCCGCGCACCTGACCCAAGATCACCTACTCAAACCGCCTGACCGGGCCCTTACCACCCAATTCTTGCCTGCGAAATGATTTGTGGTGCGCATTGGGGCCACAGGTGGCCACAAACGCCGGGCTACTTCATTACAAAATGGGTGCCTTTTCTGATGTCCGAGTGGGTGTTGGTTGGGGTGTGAGCATGGGGACAGGAAGCGGCGTGAGGGCTGGGGTACAAGGCACGGGAAGAGGCATAGTGGCATATGGAATACTGCATGAAGCATTGGATTGTGAGGCATGGAATGACGTGTGAAAGGGGGCGAGTGGAATGATGAGTCTGTGAGGCATGAAGTGGGGTGGGAAGAATGGTACGCCTGGCACGTGGCTTCGGAGGCATGGCAAATGCTGCCTGCGCAGCGCAGGCGCCGCAGGGGAAGGGTAAGTAGCCGTGGGGTAATTAGCACTTCACTAATTTTCCTCAATTTTGGGTGAAGGAAGTAGGCCAAACGGGCACAACGGCGAGGGACAATACTCAAAACGGACAGAAATGCTGCGATGACCACTCCCCATTCAAAAGTACGGTTCACAAGAGGTACCATTTCCCCTGTTCCATGAGAATTACTCTAATTGCGCGCCGCAGGCGCCGCAGGATTAGCGTTCCCATGGGCCCCTGCACAGTTGCGCTGGGGCACAATGCGACACGGGTATGAGAAATGGGAAGGAGTATGAGGCATGGGCTGGCTGTGGGGTATGAGGCCTGTCGTGATGTACAGGCACAGCAGAGCGGTGACCTGGTAACTGTGCCGCAGCCCCCGAATGGCACGGTCCCGCAGCACTGCACCACCACCACGCGGTCCATGAGAGCGATGTGGCCACTCAGGTGAGCAGGCGCAGCGACCGGCATCCGGTACGAGTCCTGAGACAGCGGCGTGGGGCCGAGCAGGCGGTCGCACGAGGGGTATGTGATGGAGCAGAGGGGCCCTCCTTTGCACTCCGGGGACTGTGGGCTTCTGTGGAAACCCTCGTGGCCCCGGGGCTGACGGTGACTACCCCTGCAGTAGGCCTTTGCTTAGTGGGGGGAGGGGGCTGGGGGTGACCCCCTGCCCTGGTGAGGGGATCTCAGTAGGATCCAGCCCCACATGCCAGTCGGCTCCGTAGGAAGGAGCCCCGCCCTATGGCAACTGAGTAGGACCCAGCGCCATCCACAAGGCTCCTCACCAGGAACCCGCCCTGACCCCCCCCACTAAGCAAAGGCCTGCCCTGCAGAGCATTTCGCCCTGGAGTGTGTGCAAGGGCCATTGGAGTGTGGCCTCCCTCACGATCCCAAGAGATCGAAGGAGGAGGAAGGGGCATGGCAGTGGCGGGCCTTGGACCCCATGGCGCGCCCCCCCCAGCCCATGCTGACAGACTTCACAGGCCTTCTTCCGTGTGGCGCCCCGGGGGGAGTGGGGGGTCGCCGGGCCTTCCCATCCCTCGGAAGTGGGACCCGACCTCCACAGGCCCTTGAAAACCGTGTTGGCCAACCACACGATACCAGCCCCGCCTCCCTCAACTACACTAGGCCCTACCTGCCTCGATCGAACACACGGGATGCGGCCCCCCTTCCCCAGATCCCTACTCAACCCGCCACACGTTCTCTCAACTACACTAGACACGCCCTGCCCTCCGCGAACTACGCGGGTCTGACAGAGGCGGAAAAGGTAGACGATGAACGGCAAAACACTTCCTTTTGGGGCCTACTCGGGTCCCCCATGGCGTTGAATTGTCGGTGTAACCCCTGGTAAAACCACCATTTTGTCCAATAAACGCATCCCCCAATGAGTTTTTGGTCCGGACCCCGAAAACCCCCGCACCTGAAACCCACGTTTTAGGTGAGGGTGCCACGACAGCAGGTCTAGTGTAGTGCGAGGCGGGTGGGGCAGGTCCAGTGTAGTTGAAGGGAGGGAGGGTAGCGTGAAGGGGACGGCGGGCCTAGCGTGGTCAGATGCGTGAGCGGCAGGAGGAGTGCGATGGGACAACGCCGAGGTAACGTCCGACTTGGGACCCAAGGCAATCACCGCATTGACGCTTCGCGGGTGTGCGCGATCCCAGAAAGCGGCGGCGGAAGAGCTGCGGTGCGCCTCCTCCACAATGCACACCTTCAGCGTCGTGAAGGGCTGGAACATCTCCGTTCTGGCCGCCTCCACGTTGATTTTTCTCGGCGGCGGCCTCTGCTGCGCTGAAGTGGCAACCGCCTGGGGTATGAACAGCGACACGCGTCACACGCGGGCCAGGGTGTTGGGGCCCTCGCTCCCCCCCCCCCCCGCCCCCAGCCCTAGCCCCGTCCCCCACCCTTTGGGACAGAGGCGGTGTATAGCCACATCAGCAGCCACTCCTTTGAAAGGGGGCTGCTATTTCCGAGCACTTGCGACAACAAGGGTAAACGATGGCGGTTGAAGGATAACCGCCGGCGATTGGAGGACAACCGATGGCGGTTGGATGGTGACCGATGGCGGTTGGAGGGTAACCGATGGCAGTTGGAGGGTAACCGATAGCCTCAGGTTCGTATGGGCTGTCTCCGAATCATCAACAAAGCCCGTCCGGCCCCCAGCTTCATCGTCAACAGGCCAGGAAGACGATTGTGGGCCAGGGCCTGCGGTCACCATTTGGAGCCCTGCGGATCAGCTCACACTTTGCAACGGTCAGAAAGTCAGACCAATCTGTCAGCCTACGCTCCGGGGGGAGGGGGGCTGGCGTTGAAAACTGTCCCACTGCGACCCGGGCCCCGAAAGTGGCTGTCAAAAACTCAGGGAGGCGGGGGTGGGGGGGGGGGGGGGGCTGGCTGTCCTGGGCAGGTTGGCAGGGAATGGGGGCTGGGTTGGGGGTCTACTTGGAGAAGGGAGGGGGGTAAATGCCTGGGTAAATGACTACCCAAACTACCCAACTCCAGTATTCTGGGTTAGGGTTAGCATACAAATTCAGGTTTGGGCTCCCCTTAGACCCCCAGCCTTGGCCCAAATCCAAAACACACTTGGGGTTAGGGGTCAGTGGCAGGCTACAGGAGACGCCAAAGCGGAACACAGAGACCGTGTCCTGGCATTCAAAATGGCATTTGTTACCCTGGGTAGGTATCGAACATGGTGTTTTCCATTCTAGACCTACACAGAGACCAACTCTGCTACTTTGAATCTGGAACATACATACTGAAATGTGACATCGCTGCAATATACCGTACATGGACCTCGGCATATGTTTTGGCTCGGCGTACATTCGGCCGGCCGAGTATATGGTCATACGGAGCCGAAATGTACGCCGAGCCGAGGACGCCGAGACCATGTACGATTTATTCCACCGAGCCGTGATTTTCTGTCATATTTCATTTTTACACTAAACCCTGGTCACGGGATCGAAATCGGTTCCATTTTCTAGATTTACAGGCACCTACCCCCAAAGGTCTTCCAGGGAATGTGACATGCCCCCCCTCCCCTCCAAATCCTCGTTCTCAACCCACGAAACGAACCGTATATTCTGTTAATCTAGGTTCATTTTGTGCATAAGGATTACAACCACTTTCTTTTGTGGCACAACATTTTTTCCAAGATTCCCCTACCCCTCGGTGCATTTCAACCAGTTCTTATGTCTGGTCACATCTTATGGAATGGAGGATGCCATATGTCATACACCAATCCTAAGGTTTTATCGGCTTGCACAATACATTTCTTCCAAGCATGGCTTGTAGCCTAGGAAGGGCCTGTTTATTGGATTGGCAAGTGATGACACATCGTTCATTATTGGTGCCTTTTAATGCACATATATTCGCCATATATTTGCATATATTTGACCTTTCCTTTGAGGCTAAAAAATGCTCTAGCAGTTCATGCAATAGCCCCTGCTCGCCTCAGGGGGGAGGAGGGGGAGGGGGCTTGCCAAAAACGCATTCGGTGCTGGTGTTAATAAGCCGCACGGGCTGGGGACCCGAGAAAGTCTTTTGCCTCCAAACCCACAAACTCAAAAAGAAAGTCATGACTTCGAGGTCCAAAAATGGGGGTCGCCCCCCTCTAAAGGGGGGTGCCACCAACCACCACCCACACCAGCCGCCGCCCACCACCAACCACCACCCCCACCCTTGAACCCTCTGGAGGGGCAGGATTGGGGATGCGGTGGCAGTGTACCCATGGTAGGATGCAAAAGGACATATTTGGCAGCCTCTAGCCCTGCCTGTGGCTGGCCATAGCCTGTTTGAGATGCAGGATTGTCTGCACCGACAACGGGGTCAAAACTGCGTAAACCAGCAGTTTTCAGCTTCAACAGCTCAAAAACCGAAACCGCCATTTCATATCGCGACCACCTGCACTGCTCAAAGACCACTGATCAAAGACCATGTTTGGCCGCCCCTGCTTTCTGTTTCTCACCCTCATTATCGGATGCTGCCGGGGCAATCTCAGAATATTCGGTATCTCGCGGTGTGTTTTTCGGTGGGCCCAGTCCCAAAGCTGCCTTGGCCGCGACTGGGACGTTGGAAAATCCGCGGTCCTGACCTGGAGGAGGAGGGGGGGGATCCGCGTGCTTGGACCTCCCCCCCCTCCCCCGTGTGTGACATCTCGTACTTCGTCGGTTTCCTTGTGGGCCCTGGACAGTCACCGGGTCTTCCATGCGCAGAGCGCCTCGGGTCGTCGTTGCTCACTCGGCCGTGGGGCCGGTGCGTGTTTTGCCTCGTCCGTGCGTGCGTGGGGCCCAGTACTCGGTCCGCCGCGGCCGGGGCTGGTGGTGCGGGGGTCGTCCTGCATTGTTCTCCTTCCGGGGCCCTGGGCAGTCACCCGTTCTCCCCCGCGTGACGCGTGTCGGGGGCCGCGTTGCCCGTTGGGCCGTGGCGTGTCGCGTCGCGTGCGCGCGAATGGGGCCCGGTCGTTGGACCGCTGGGGCCGCGGTCGGTGCTGCGGGGGCCTTTTCTTTGTACGTGGGGCCCAGGCACCGGGTGCCCTCCGCCCGACGGAAACCACCGCTGCCTTGCGCAGTGCGCTTCACACCCGGGGCCCCGCGGCCCCGCATTTTGGCCCCTGCAGTCACGCCCCTTGACGTCTGCGCCATCTCACGCGGGTGGCCCATGACCCGGGGGTGGGAAGGCCGACGCACGTCGACGGACAGGGAGAGGCTCGGAAGAAAGGGTTGGCCCGCGCCGGGGCTCGGGCTGAGGCTGAGGCCAAAGCTGGGGCTCGGGTACACCTCCTCCAGCTCCGACAGAAGCTGCGGTGGCAGGCTGTCGTCGGAGGCATCCACCAACGGGGCGCTGGAGCAGGGCTGCCGCGCGCACCAGTCCGTGATGGTGCGGACGACCTCCTGAGGGCTCGAGGCGTCCCAGTGCCCGTGGCACAGAATGCGGGGGTCCACGCCCGGGCCGTCGCTGGTGGTGGCCAAGGCCTGGATCACCTGCGCATGAGCGACGGACGTCCGGTCCCTTTGCGACCTCCGTGGCAGAGCAGGCGACACGGACGCAGGTCAGGCCCTGCCTTACCGTAAAAGGACAACTCACCAGATGCCCGGTGCACGGTACGCAGCAAAGATTCGAACCACCCAGCGGCACTTCCGTCTGACGTTTATCGTTGGCAAACGAGAGGACGTACGAACGTTCGCCCGCAGGCGGTAGTCAACGGACAAATAACTGCCGGCGGTTGGCAGTCAACCCCCGGCCCAGAGCGCGGTCCTCACGAGGCTGTCATCTTGTTGATTGGCGGGCGTCCGCACTAGCCGCCACCGAACTAGCCGAATAACCGCAGGGCCATGGAAAAACGGGTAAAAAGGGAAAATGGCGGAAAATGGGGGATTAAGAGAAATTGCCAAAAAATACACTTGGGAAATGTTAAAAAAAAAAGCGTGAATTTGATGGGAGAAAAATTGGAGAAACATGGGACAATTTGGGAGAAATTTACCACTGTTTTTCAGTCCCAATTTCCGTATTTTCCCGCAGCCTCGCCATCTTTCCCTGAGGTGCCTTTGGACGCTGCCCGAATTTTCGGCGAGCGCGGAGGCTTGGATTAGGGACGCCCCTGAGGTGCTGCCGGTGCCTTCGGGTGGTGAGGACGCACGGCCCTTGTGCGGCGGCCGGTGTTGTTGAGGGTACCGGGGGGGGGGGGGGGGTCGTTGCACAGGACCGGGGTCCACTTTGAGGCCCTGATCACTTGTGCAGCGGCGCGATGCGCCGGAGATGCGCCGCAGGATATCCTCTGTGAGCGGACAGGCTTGGGACTTCCACAGGTGGTCGGTCTATGGAGCCTTCGAACACGGGGCATGGGGTGGGCTCTGGGGCTGGGGGATCCAGCGACCGGGCCCATGGCACTGCAATCCGCACCGGCACCCCCCCACACGAGCCGGTGCACAGAGGGCGCGTGCATGACCGGGGGTGTTATGCAGCAGGACTGGGGACATGAACGCAGGCATGGCGTGAGGCAACCCTCCGAAGGCGAGGCGGGGTGTAGAACGGTGTCGAGGCATTGGGGGCGGAGGGTCAGGAAGTGTGGGACGGGGTAGGGGCCAAGCATGTGTTAGAAGAGAGAGTGGTGGGGGGGGGTCTGGAACCCAAAAATTTTTAGGTCCCAAAAATAGCCCAAATCCATAGTTCCTTTTGTAAATTTCATTTTTTCCCGCTGTGAAATCTGGGTCCGGGGGGGGTGAGACCCAATCAAAAAAACAGACAAATGCAAACCAGAGGCAACACACTCCACAGTAAGGCATGCCAAACCTGGTTAAACCTCCAGACACACACGGTGTCTGAAACAGAAAACAGAACATCATGCCCGACTACAGTTAGTCAGACCATCACAGTCAGCAGCTGTCAGTCACACATCAGCAATCAGTGTCGGATAAAGAACCCATACATTACCGGCATGGCCGAAAATCTGGGTCCGAGCGGGGGGTCAAAGGGGGGGGGCACGCCCCCCCCCCCCACATCTTCCTACGGTTGTCTGCCGTTCTACTACATCCCTGGGTCGGGCTGTGGACGTCGGTGCGGGTAAGGCTGTCACACCGCAAGGCCCGCCGTACGGCCCCCTCCGCTGGCTGCTGCCCCGGGCCCGGGGCGGGCGGCAGAGCCTTCGATGCCACAACAAACACGTGGTCTGCCGCGCCCCACGCGAAGGACTACCTCCCGACGGCCGTGGGCGGTCCACCGCAGGCGGTTGGCCCCGGACGGCCGTCCCAAAGGGCCTGCCTGACGGACGTCCCGGCGCCCTCTAACACCACCCCTCCCCCCCCCCACCGGGAGGAAGCCTGGGCTATTGCACGTGCGCACAACAGGCGATCAGCAGAAAAAGCGCAGGAAGACAATGGCTCGTCAGTGGCCGACAAGACCATCGGTGCCGTTCTGTCACAAAGAGTGCAACGGGAAGACAACCCGTAGGCAGGACACCATCAAACTGGCAGCAGCCCTGCAGCGGTACGCAATGGGTAGCCCCCCCCCCCCCCCAACACCACCACGTAGCCCCGGGCCGTGGCAGCCTCCTGCCCCCCTGTGTGACGTTCCGTCTGGTTGTTGCTCCTTTACGGGGCCCTGGACAGTCACCCGTTCTTCCCTTCGCATGTTGCATCGGGTCGCTGCGTTCTGTCGGCCGCTGCGGCCGGTGCTCTTGCTGGTGTCGTTTCCGCGTTCGCGGAGCCCAATGGTTGGTGTGTCGGGGCTGTGCTGGATGTGACATGGTGTCGTTTGCGCGTCAATGGCGCCCAGTAGTTGGCGTATTGAGGTCCTGCTGGTTGTTGCCGGGGTCGTTTGACTGTTTTTGCTGTCCACGCACCTCTGTCCACAGGCCGTCCATAACCTGCCTCGCTGTGTTTCCGCGTACGTGAGGCCCAGGTACCCCGCTCCTCCACGGGTTGTCCCGACCATCCACCATATGTCCCTTTCCCCCTCACGGCTGGTCTGCCCCTAGTGGGCTCCCGCTCCTGTTGCGCAAACAGCGCATCTGGGCTGCGGGAGACACCCCCCACCTGATGCCGGTTGAGCAGGGGTTGCCCTGGCACCCGGTAGCGACGGGGCTGGCTGGCCAGGCCATCCCCTTTGTTGTCGCTGCCTCCCATGCGCACGCTCTCCCATCCCCTCCATTCCGGTTCCCTGTCCTGGTTGCCTCTCCTGCCTTGCTGCGCCGCTCCTCCTTGTCTGCTGTGCTCGCCCTCGTCCCTCCTGGTGTGGCTCCCGCCCCCCCCCCCTGTGTGACATTCCGTCTGGTTGTTGTTTCTTTACGGGGCCCTGGACAGCCACCCTTTCTTCCCTTCGCGTGGTGCGTCGGGTCGCGTTCTGTCAGCGCTGCGGCCGGTGCTTCTGCTAGTGTCGTTTCCGCGTTCGCGGAGCCCAGTGGTTGGCGTGTTGGGGCTGTGTTGGATGTGGCGGGATGTGCCGTTTGCAGTAGTTGGCGTCTTGGGGTTGTGCTGGTTGTTGCGGGGGTCGTTTGACTGTTTTTGTTGCCCACACACCTCCGTCCTCAGGCCGTCCTCAGCCTGCCTCGCTGCGTTTCCGTGTGCGTGAGGCCCTGCTCGTCCACGCGTTGTCCCGGCCGTCCACCACATACGCTGCACTCCGTGGGTCGCGCGT
The DNA here is from genome assembly GCA_964036045.1 of Eutreptiella sp. 'Long Island Sound 2002'. Classification (NCBI taxonomy): domain Eukaryota; phylum Euglenozoa; class Euglenophyceae; order Eutreptiales; family Eutreptiaceae; genus Eutreptiella; species Eutreptiella sp. 'Long Island Sound 2002'. The sequence continues at coordinate 188,037,483 of OZ038380.1, read as the reverse complement.
GCGCAGGGCGCGTTCCTTATTGGTCGCGGGTGGCGTGCGCTTCGCGGGTGGCGTGCGCTCCGTCATGGTTGACGCTGGTGGCGTGCACGCCTGCATGGTGTCCCGGGTGATTTACGCCGCACGGTGGCCGCGCCGTCGTCCTTGGTTCTGCCCACCCCGGTTTTGTCGGAGGTTCGTTCCCGTTCCTCGCCCACCATTCCTTTCCCGCTCAGTGCCCCGCACGCACACCTGAGGGAACCGCGTGCAGTACTGGCGAATGATGTCGGCCGCCTGCCGACTGAACTGCCACTCCGGACTGCGCTGGACCCCGTTCCACTTCTCCACGGCGAACGTCGTGGCGGGCGGGGCCTGCACCTGCGCACACACCATCGTCACGGCCGCGGCCCTGCGCCCCTGCCGCCCCTGCCCCTCATCCCTCCGGCGCCCCGCGCCCCAACACATCTCGCGGGCGGCGGGAGAAGGCGCGCACGCCACAAAAGAAGAGTGTGGGTTCGGACCGGCGCCCCGAGGCCCGGCGACGCGCATCGTCTGCCACACAGTGCCCCGGCTGATGAAGGCGGAGGACCATAGAGTAGGCGCCTCGCACGGGGGTCCCACAAAGGGCGGAGGGGGGGTGCACCACAATCGGTTTTTGTTGGGGGGGGGGGGGTCAGGCCACGGCACGCTGGCGAAGCGCGGCCCGCCGTACGACGACTACCACGTCATGGCCGGGCAGGTCCAGTCCTCTTGCCACGCACTGCACCGCTCGATTGACGGGGCCGATCCAACAATCCAACAAATAGGCGCAAATGGGTGGGGTATGGGGCCCGATTTGGGAGGGGGGGGGGGGGCTGCTGATGCGCCCCCCCCCCCCGGGCCCGCCCAGTAGAGTCCTGAGGAGCACCCAGAAGGCACTCGAGAAATCTCTCGGGATCAAAGATCAGAGCTGTCCGATGCTACGGTTGTCCCACAAGGCGATGTGGTGGTGGACATGACACGCAGTGAGGCTGATTCTGCTACCAGGGAATGCAGCGGGAGCTGCCACGCCCGAAGGCATTCCAGTGTGCGACTGGTGCACAAGAAGGACTGAAGGCTGAGTGAAAACAGCGGTGTGCCATGTGCAGAGAATACAGAGAAGGAAGTCGATACTGAGGTGGAGGAGGTGGGAGGGGGGGGGGGGCACCACATTCAAAGGCACATGAGGACGACTGGGCGAGCAGGCGCACGCGACAGGACCTGATTGTGCCCCGATTGGACGCCTCCATGGCGCTCGCGGTAGCTTTGGAGGCTGAAGTGGTGGGCCAGGTCCTGCTGCTGCGGCCGGCGTGCTCTCAGCTGCCGCTTGCCGACCAGGGCTCTGCGGAGAGAGACGCAGCGGCCCTTGGGACCTCCCGCCGGGACTGCCGGGGAGGGTGCATCGGGGTGCATCTTACACTTCCTAGAGCGGGGCCTTGGGCACTGTTGCTGCGTCTTGTCCCGTTCCATGCGAAACGGCATGGGGCATCCCCCCCCCCCCCCGCCCAGACATAGCCCCCGCAACCCCCCGCCCTCCGAGCCCCAGGATACTGCAGACCAGCTGGGCATAGACCAGCCGAGTCGGGATTCCCGTGGGCCAATGCCCAATGCCGTTTCGCGGACAGAAATACCCAACTCGGGAATCGGGGAAGGGGGTTCTCCCAAGAGGACAAATTCCCCCAAATTGGGGAACCGGCCTCACGAACGGCCCCATCTGTGCCCCACTGAGCTCTTGTATTCCCCACAGACTCATGCGCGCGGATTCGACGCTCGCACGCACCGCACAGCCCCGTCTCGCGTCCCTTGTTGCTCTCTTCTTCTGTGCTCTTCCACGTCGCCCACACGTCTGCGGTCAGGTTTGTGGTGGGTGAAGAATTGGAGCTCCCTACGGCCTGTGCCCTGAGACCCGCAGAGTGTTTGGGGGGGGCAGCAGGAACGCGTCCACACCGAGTGACGTAGCCCAGCCGCACCAGATTGCGCTGTGTGAATTTCAGACGCAGGCCGATGTCGGCGGCCACGCCTTGCGTCAGACTTTTGTCGGTGATGGGGATGGAGCTGGTCAGCATCGACAAAACCTGCCGCGATTGGGTGTTGCGCAAGACACAAACCAAGGACCGAGGCATGTGGTGCTACCCCCCCCACGCCCCGCCCACACACGCAAACGAGGACTAATAATGACAATGCAACGGCACACACAGGCACAAACAACCGACGCAGACAAAATGAACACAGTAGGCAAGCACACCGAGCACACACAGGGGGCTAGCCAGCACACACAGACATCACTCACAACACAAGATTCCGCCAAGGATAAACACGCCATGAAGCCGAGGAAGAGCAAAGCAAAAAAAAAAAACGAGCCGGATAAACAAAAACACAAGGATAGAACACAGACCACACTGGACCGAGCGCAAGAGGCAGGAAATGCAGTCATGGCGGGATGGGAGGCAGCGCTTTGCGGGAGTTTGACGTGTTTGCAAGAGTGCAGGTGTTCAAAACAGAAACAGCCACGGCAGACCAACCCATCGCTCGAAGCATTTCTTTCAGAACAGCTTGATGCTGTTTGCATGGAAAGTCGGAGGAAAGCAAGGGAGCCCATTGCCTGTGCTCGAAGAAATGGAACGATGCTGCAGAAGCAGAAGCCTGGCACTTGAATAAGTGCTGCCGGGGGGGGATTTTCGCCGTCACTGGTTGGTTGGAGGACAGTTGGGGGGGAGCGGAGCGGTTGGACAGCCCCTTCTGAGAGGCACGCGGCGGTACCTTCCTCGGCAGGAGCTCAGGTCTGGGTTAGGCCACGGCCCAACCCCCCAAAAGAACGCCCCCGGGCCGATCAACTCGTGGACCACGATGCGATGCCCCCCCCCCCCCCCCCGCCTGCGGAGCATGCGGCTGACGTGCCGTAGCCATGAGCCAACAGAAGGGACGGTATGCAAAACGGTAGACCTCCTGAGGGGTCTTGTGCTGTTGCTCTGCCGATGTGATGAAGTCTTGCAATCAATCATATGACTATCCGTAGGCCTGTGGTGCGTTACACCAGGGGGGTTGCCCTGTGCTCCTCCTGTCACCGTCCGCTCGGGGCACAGTCCGCTCGCGGCCTCGTACCAATGCCATCATCACTTCATCACAGCACCACAGCAGCCCCCTTCCAGCACCACCATCAGTGCCTGCAGACCCCAGAACGTCCAGATCCCTTCACAAGATCGTCACAAAACTATCACAACACTTCTGGAACACCATCACAGCCCAAGCCCAGCCCTGCCATGAGACGCAGAGAGCATGACATCAACAAAATACTTCACGCCACAACGCAACAACATCGCCATCCCAACAAAAACACACAAACAGCGGAGAACCAGTGGTTCCCTTTGAGTCCTCCTTTGTCTTCCCCTGCAATCGGTTCCGTGGTCCTTTTCTGTCATCAGGTTCCCCCAGACAGCGACGTAGTCGTACAATATAATAATAAAACATAATAATAACAAAAATAATAATGATAAAACCCTGCGCTTCCCTTGTCCCAAGCTCTGGCCCTGTACCACCAACAGTCTCTACAGAGGGTGTGACTTAGACGAGCCGTCCCGCGTGCGCAGCCCAGAACATGGTGACCTAGATCAGACACAGGGGAACGTCAGCCACAGGGACCCCTTTGCACATAGCAATAGTGCAAGCAACCACACAAGACATCACATCAACTTGTAGAACCGAGTTCAGTTGCTTAGACATAAGCAGCGCTTGGACAAACGGAGAGGGGGGTCATCTATCATCGGGTAGATCCCGAATCACTGTGAAAGCACGGTGCCCGAACGCCCCAACGCCCCAACGCCCCATACCTTGGTGGAAACGCCCAAATTATTGGCCAGCCGATTCAGCGGCACCCACGTTTCCTCGGCCATGAACGTCATGACGGAGGGAGGCAGGCCCATCAGGCGCCGATCCTGAGTGTCGATTCTCAGCTGCAGCCCCCCTACCACACGTTTCGCATAGCCCACGACTTCGGCGAGGCAGCCGAAGTTTCTGTCGTCCAGTCCCCTCCCTGGGAGAAGAAGCGCAGCGGAATGTGAAGACGGGGCGGAATGGATGACTTGTCAACACCCAAATCAACACGGGTCACTTCAGGTGAACACCCGAATCCGCAACATCCACGATCAGCCGCACGAACGGGGGATGGGACAGACTTGATGGCGTGTTGGGGGTCCGCTAAGCGCACTTCCCACGACACGCTAACCACTCCTGCCCCTTTCCCCCGGCTCGCCCGAATTGTCGCGCCGCGGGTACCACAGTCCCGGACAGCGCAAGAGCAGCCTGAGGCAGCGCGGGAGCAGCTTCTGGTGTGGGTGGAGAATGAAACGTCACCAGCACGCGAAGGGTCGTGCAGGGGTTACCCCGCTTCATTGCGGGTACATGGGAGTCCTGCTCCACGGCATCCCTGGCACTCACGTGAAGGCCTATGCATTCCCCACGCATGCGCAGCAGCCATACCCAAGTATATAAGTTTGGTGCCAGTAGTGACATCGGTGACCACGCTCCCATTGGGGGGGGCTGCAAGTGACAGCCGCATGTCCCGCCGGGGGTTGTACCCGTCGACAACCAGCAGCTGCACGGGATAGCAGCACATGCTGTCGCTCCACGCCACCGAAGTGTGGCCTGCAGATTGGCAGAACAGATGCAGCTCCCGGCCTCCGACCCCCCCACAAGCCTCACACACAAGCTGACACGAGCACGATTGCGTCCCGCCACCTTCACGCCGGCCCTTTTCGGGCATGCCCGCATCCTCTGCGACATGCACGATGGCATTGCTGCACGGCACGGTGGGACCCCCTTTGGACTACCCCACCCACTGACTGCTGGCCGGAGGCCAACTGGGGCAGGGTGGGGGGGTGGGAAGGGGGGGTCGGGAGGGCAATGGGGGGGGGGGGTCCAGGAGGGGCGATTTTTTTTGGGGGGGGGGGGTAGTCCGCGTCCTAGGACCTGCGGAGTCACCCCCCGTGCTAAACGCAACCTACCAGCTTTCATGGAACATCCTTCCCGCCGGCTTCCGCGGGCGACCATTTGGACACTCGGGTCGGGGTCTTTTCGGGCTGCTTTAGCCCAAGAGGCGGCGGTTATGGGTGGGAAGCAGTGGAGGTGGCGGAGCCATTATGTTGAACGTGAACGCCGCGTTCGATTTCCTTTTCATGAGACTGACTGACCTCCAGCACCGCGTGATTGTAGTGTCTGCGCAGGGTTTTTTCGGGGGGGGGGTTCACCACCCAAACTTACATGCAACGGCTGCGTGTACCCCCTGTTGAAAATGAATTTGACGTGGCCCGCGACACTGAGGGAGTTCACGCACCGCGCATGCACGGCACGCGCACCCTGTCAGGTATCTGAACAACTTCTCCAGGAAATGGTCTACCTTTGAAGCCCTTGGAGATACTCCACTGGGTCTTGTGACCGCTCCAATGACAAATTATTGTACACCAATCCCTATTTTGCATGTGGCTGCACTGCCCGAGTTCCTTATGCACTGTCAGGTACAGTGTTGGGCAAAAGCATAGGCGCCAGCAGCTGATAGCCCCTAAAGTAGCTGAAACGGTCCATGCAACCACCCCAGTCTCTGCACCGCGTGCGCACCGCGTCTGATACCCCCCCACTGACGACTGTGTCGTGGATGATTTCTGTGAGGCTGACAGAGATTGGGGGCATGACGTTGGTGGGGGAGGGACGACGGGGGCAATTTGGGTCCGCAACGTGGATGATCATGAAGACGGTTCAGACGGGCATGTGCGCACACATGAACGCATCTGCGGGATGGCTCCAGGTCCAATCGGCAGCATGCCCCACCAGAGAGGCCGCGCGGTCTGCAGGCGTGTGTCGCAGACCTCCAAAACCCACCCGAAAACCAGCCGAGGTGCTGAGCATCCCCGAAACTGATCTCGGCCAAAAAGTAGGTCCCACAAAAGGCATGGCATTGGACACTGCTTGTGCTGTTCGATGCGGCGCGTGCCGTGGGATACTGGAATCGATTCATTCGGAGCTACACGCACGCGAAAGACACACCACGATGACGTGCAGCAACACACCTCCCTTGTCCCGCGCAAAGTCAGTCAGCCACCAGACGTATGCCAAAACACGAACAGGCCCCGCGTCCAAAGCCAACCGGTGCTGCAAAATGTTGCGGTGGTACTCCGCCTCCTTCTGGAACTGCCCCCTGCACGCGGTGCGGCAGGACTGTCAAGTTCGTCCGAGTGTCCGCCTCCCAGTGCCCGGCTCCATTCCTGCATTCATCTATCTACATCTAAGTGCACACCACCCAAGAACGCAAGAGGAACCATCTGTGCAGTCTGAAGGGGGGGATTGTGCGCAGTGCAGGGGGTGCGGGAGGTTTTCAGTGCGCGCCGTGTCAGAGGTGTGTAGGATGTGCAGTGCAGGAAGTGTGTTACGGTGTGCACAGTGGGCGGCAGGCTTCGTTTATAAGAGGGGGGGGGGGTCGTTTTGGCTCTGAGACCCACCCACCCCCAAAAAATCTTGACCCAAAATTTGGCTGATGGAAAATCAAGTTTGGATAAGCGGCGCGTTGTGGGACCCCCCCCAGACCCCCCCTCCCTATGTTTTAATTCCTTATACACAAAGCCTGGTGGGCGGCGTGCTACGAATGTACTGTGTGCAATGGGGAGGGAGTGCAGGGTGCGCCACAGGCGATGCATAGAATGGGCAGCGTAGAAAGCATGGACTGCATGCGGCGTGGGAAGCGCATTGTGTGGGAGACATCTACGGAGTGCGGAGTCACGCATGAGCAGTGTGTGAGCGGAGCGTCCAAACAGATCGTCCGAAAGGAACGTTCAAATCGCCCGTCCAGAGACACCCTGCAAACGTATCATCAAAGAAGACGGTCCAAACAAATTTTCCGCATTGATCGCTCGCCCCAACAGATCATCCCCAACAACTCCTCCGAACAGATCATGCACACAAAGCAGCCAAAAGGGATCACCCAAACGCATCGTCCAAACGGATCGCGCAAATAGATCGTGCGGACAAATCACGCCAGCGGACTGTCGAAACACATCGTCCAAACAGATCGCCTCAACACATCGTCCAAATGGCATTGAGATGCGTTAGTTGGCGGCTGCTAACGTTTGTGCTGCGAAGGCCTCAGGTGGAGCTGGCAAGGACACCAGAAAGCCAGACACCATAGACCGCGGCCGGGTAAGGGGGGAGGGGGGTTGAGATTACCGTGCTCGACCTCTCACCTCAGGCAGGCACCAGCACTGTTGAAAGCAAGACAATTGCAACTGGCGTCCGAACCGTATGGTGATCTTGTTGTGCCGTGCGCACCTCCGCCACATCCTGGGTCACGATTGCATGCTGAGGTCTGTGATTTGGACCGCATAACTTGTGTTTCATTCAGCCGGCGTGCGGCCCTCATTGCCCATCCGCCTTCTCTGGTCCAGGGCTGTCCTTAACACAAAACAAAAAACGGCCGGCCGGTACATCTGAACCTCCGCAGAGCACCAGCCGGCGAGTAACTGCTGTCGGTCATCGGCCAACCGGCGTCGGGTAAGCCCCAACCGCCGTCGGTTGAGTGTCAGCCGCGGTCGGTTAGACGAGTCCTGCCACAAATACCCTCGGGCCGTCCTTAGTGGAAGGAAAAAAAAAAGGGACTATCTCGTTCCTGCCCTGGCCCGCCTCTCGGTGTGGTCTCGACAATCCCATTTCTCTGCCGAACGCTCCTCCTTTTCATCCTCCCTGCCATTGGCCCGCGCTCTTCGATCCGACACGGCATGCCCACGGCGAATATGGGTGGCACCATCGCGGGGATCCGCCGGCGCATAAACCGCACGCGCAGCACCGGAGTGCACGGCAGAAAATGGACGCCGATCGGGCCCGCATGCAGGCCCACGTCCCTTACCCCACCGCCTGTCAACCTTCAGGTCCGCACTTGCACTGCACGCTACATGCGAACCAAACGCGCACCGCTCTGTCACGTCCCGACTGCCCACCGCTTCCCGTCCCCCGGCGCAGTGCATCTTTGAGAGGGCCCCCGGGGCCCCCTGGGTCTAGCCCCCCACCCCCGCGGACGACTGTTGGGCCGATGAGCCCGTGCACGACCCGGAGACCCCTGCTGCTGCGGCCCACGCGCCCTGCAGCCCCTCGGGCTCGCCGCCGCCCTTCCTCCCCGTGCCCCCACCCCCTTCCCCAGGGCTTTGCTTGAAGGGGAGGGGGGCCATTGGGGCAGTCCCAGAGCGGTTGCAGAGCGGTCACGGGGGATGTGCAGGCGGGTTGGGGGGGCGGTTTCTGGCGGTTGGAAATGCGGTTGGGGCTGGTGTTCGGGTATGGGAATGCCTTTGGGGTAGAGTTGGTGCAGTGGGGGAGGGGCCCCTTCAAGCGATTCCCTACCCTTCCCCTCCGGCCCCCGAAAGCCTCAAAGCCCCCGCCCCAGCCCCGGGCCCCTGTCATGCCAGTGGGCCACACACACGCACCTGTCCTCTTCCGAGTGCTGCTCCCAGTTTCTGTTCCGCCAATCGCCGCTCGCCGTGCGGTCGATGTCGGCCAGCGCCGCGACCTGCGCCCTCCGGTGGTAGGGCCAGCCCACCCAGACCTGCTGCCCCAGCAGCCCAACGTATTCCGCGACGCAGGGGATGCGACTGCACAGGGGGCAGGCACAAGGGGCGGGCGTGCCGCGGCTGAGCCCGTCCAGCGGCCCCCACATTCACAAACGTTTGTCAGCGGGTTTGCTAGAGGGTCGCTCCGTTAGAAGGGGCTAGGCCCCTTGCAGGCACATGGACCCGGGCGTGAGGAGGGCTGTGCTGTGTGGGGGTCGTGTTGGGGAGTGCAAGCAGCCACCACTTCCTCAACTTTGCCACTTTATCTGTTTATCTGCTGTGCTCTCGGAGATGACATGGGAATCACGGCCCAGTGGGTCGAAACCCAACCCTTCCGAACCATCTTTGGGCCGGGGGGAGGGGGGGGGGTGGAAATAGCGGGTGGGAGGGGTACTCCAGCACCCCGAGCGCTCTTCCCAACGAGGATTTGCACCCAAAACAAGCTTCAAAGAAATTCTCGAGCCAGACAGTTCCCATTTTGCCGACCAGAAAGCTTTATGAATCACATTTCCTGAACGTGTTTGAGCTCTTCACGCAGGGCTGTGGCAACCACAACCATCGTAACACGGTGCGCCCCTGAACCGGCACACGCCCCCTCCAAAAAGCAAGCAATGCCCCGCAAAGCGCTGGGCGTGCGACGCGACCAAGAAGGAGTGATTGGTGGAGGACGGCATCCTGACAGGACGCGGTCGTCGGGGTTTGCTGGCGGGCAACTGTGGGGATGCAGCCAGCGACATCCTTTGTACGCCCCCCACCGCATGTGCAACCTGCCCCTCTTTCTTGACGGAATGGCCGGTTTGGGGTCACCTTGACGCTCCATGTAGATTGGTCTGGGTTGGATCTCGTACAAAGGCGCGTGGGATGGCAAAGGGCATCTTTTCAGGGCCTGCGCACTTGCCTTGCAGCCCAACCCCGACACCACCAACACCATTTTGGATGGGGTCCCCTTCTCGGACGGCGTGCACGGGGAGCGCATGCCGGCCATCCGCACAGTGCCATCCCCTCGCGCCTGCAGCCCCTGGGAGCCCACGAGTGCGGGGCGGGGGGCACTACAGCCCCCGGCCCCCCGGCCTCGGCGCACGGTCGCTCGTTTGGCTTGAAGAGGCCGCAGGTCCTGCGTAACATTCTGTTGCCTCCAAAAGCGTTGGTTCGACACGGTGTGGATTCGCCTTTGCCGTCGATGGGGCCTTCTTCGACGCTTGGCATGAGGAAAGCCAAGAGGGCTGTATCCAAACGACGCCAGGCAGTACCGCCCTTACACAGAAAAGACCGTGCCGAAGCACCCCACGAAATGACAATGACGTGTGAATGGCAGGGCATGGCACAGGACGGTCCCCAAGGACAGAAAAAAGAAAACTGCTGGCGTCCGGCAAACGCAGCTCGACGGTGGGAGGGTAACCGGGGGCAGTCGGAGGATAACCGATGGTGGTTCCGATGGCGGTTGGAGGGTAACGGATGGCGGTTGGAGGAGGTTGGAGGGTAACCGATGGCGGTTGGAGGGTAACCGACGGCAGTTGGAGGATAACTGCTGGCGGTTGGAGGGTAACCGACGGTGGTTGGAGGATAAACGATGGCGGTTGAAGGATAACGGACGGCGACTGGAGGAGAGCCGACGGCGGTTGGAGGGTAACCGATGGCGATTGGAGGGTAACCGATGGCGATTGGAGGGTAACCGATGGCGATTGGAGGGTAACCGATGGCGATTGGAGGGTAACCGATGGCGATTGGAGGGTAACCGATGGCGATTGGAGGGTAACCGATGGCGGTTGGAGGGTAACCGATGGCGATTGGAGGGTAACCGATGGCGGTTGGAGGGTAACCGACGGTGGTTGGAGGATAAACGATGGCGGTTGAAGGATAACGGACGGCGACTGGAGGAGAGCCGACGGCGGTTGGAGGGTAACCGATGGCGATTGGAGGGTAACCGATGGCGATTGGAGGGTAACCGATGGCGATTGGAGGGTAACCGATGGCGATTGGAGGGTAACCGATGGCGATTGGAGGATAACCGATGGCGATTGGAGGGTAACCGATGGCGGTTGGAGGGTAACCGACGGCGGTTGGATGGAGAGCTGGGGTGGTCGTTAGGGGCAGCCCTTGATGCAAAAAAAAAAAAACTGCAGGCGCCTTGAGGACCGCCCTGGCATGGCACGGCACGTGTGCCATGGCCCATACCCGTTTTTGAGCGACGGACCCTCCGTGATCTGCAGCACACGCGACTCCTTGCGTGACGCCATGCCAAACACGTTGACCCCCAAACTTGACACTCGGGTCGTAATGCATTGCTTTGAGGCCAGTGTGGGAAAGCCCTCCGGCGCTGAAGAAGACCACAGGCAGGCCACACTTCCCGAAAATGGGTCGATGAGGGAAGGGGGAAAGCCCGGGGGGGTGGCACCATTCCCTGCCTCACCCTTTTTGAGCAATTTCAGACGTCCTGCGGTGCTTTTGGTGGGCCCAGCCCTTGGGGGCTGAATGGGGTGTCTGTAAGACAGGCTCAAAGGGCCCCCCCCTCCCCCGGAGTTGCCTTGTGCCCGCTGCCTTGGATCCCGATGCATGCACTCTCTTTGAGCCAGGGAGCACCCCACCAGGCCTTTGCTTAGTGATACTGGGGGGGGGGGGGTCAAATTGGCCCCCCAGGATTTTGGCTGACCTACCCACCCACCCACATCAGAAAATTTTTCCTCAGGAAAAAAATGAAATTTATCAAAGGGGCCCGAACTTGGAGGTCGATTTTAGGTACACAAACTTTTTTTTGGCCTCTGACCCCCCCCCCCCCCGGTATAGTATCAACCAGCCACTAAGCAAAGGCCTGCACCCCAGCCCCCCTCCTGTGAGGCCCATCCACCCCACACAACCGATGGATTGAAAAGGGAGAATCCCAACCAAAAAGACGAGGGCTGTGCGGATCTTGTCCTGTTCTCAGGTCCCTCCGCTTCTGCGGAGGAGTGGGGGACAGTTTCACGCGGGGACGCATTGGGTGGGTGTAGTTTCGCCAGGGGGCTCCCGGGCTTTTCACTGCGGGGGGGGGGGGGGACAGAGGCAGACCTCCCTTCAGAAGGGGCTCCTGGTTCGGGCCCCCTCAAAGCCCCGCGGGATGGCCCCGAAATTCAGGAAAAAAGACAGCGGCGCAACCAGGGGCTTCGCGAACTGCTGAGTAGTTCAGCAGGACTGTGGGGCACAGGCACGGGCATCGGCACCAGCACAGACATGGCATGTGCAAAGACAGCGTGTACATGTGCCTCATCCTGTGCTTATGTCTGCGCACGTGCCACTTCCTGGGCCTGCACAGGTCTATGTCCGTGCCTTCTGCCTACGCCTGTCCCCATGTCCTGCGCGTATAAATCTAATCGCAGGCTCACGACCCCGTTTGCCGGGGATTCAGCGACAACGTTTTGGCCATCTTTGACCCTGAACCGTTTTCTTCGGCGCCGTCGAAGCCGCACTTCATGGCCGCCGATTCACGGTCCCAGTCCATTGGGCCCGGTCCGCACCCCCAGTTTCGGCGGCCTTGCCCCCCACCTCCCCCCCCCCCCCCTCACACACACACACACACACACACACACACTTCGTGCGGGAAAACCAGTGGGGACCAAACGCGGGGCACAACGTCAATGAAGACGAAAGCAAGCGAAGGCAGAGCACTGGTCACCGAGACAATTTCATCAGGCCATTAACAAAAAGGTAGGCAAGGTCCTTTCTGCGACAGGAGTGACGGCGGAGAGGAGTCGTGCTATCACAGTGCAATGCAGTACTGATCACCAAAGACCCTGTTCACTGTCCGGCCCTGTCTAGCCAATGAGTGTAAGAAATGTTGAGGAACGCAGCGCTACTTACATGTCTACTCTGGAGGCACTTCTCTGGAGACGGGTGTAACCACCCGCTCACACACACACAGACTCCCAAGGGGGGGCTGTCATGGTTACCGGGTCTGACATTGGCGGCGTGAAATTGGGCTGAGGTGTCCTATATTCCCCTTGTGTCGGTATGCGTGCACGTCGTGTATGTGGCTGTGGTGTGTGCTACCCCAGCGGTTGAATCACCGGGCTCGTGCCGTGAAGGCGCCGGTTTGATTCCCGCTGTGCGCGTGGCCTCACTGCCGAAGAGAAGACTGCAGGTGCCCGGCTGCAGTGAATGCGCCCCCCACGCTGCCGGGCTTCAAGACCCGTAAGCCGCGCGCGCTGCCGGAGGGGACGGTGGTGCGTTTTTTGTGGCGTGTGCCGGGGGTTGGGGTTGCATGAAAAAGTAGCGAGGCGCACCTCCCGCTGCCGGTAGACCCGGTGCCGCGTGTGCTGTTGTAGGGGGCGGTGGTGCGTTTATGACGACGGGAGGGATCGAACCTCCGCTATAGGCTCACGAGTCTATGTCTCTGACCACTGGACCACTCCATGCCTCTTACCCCACACTGCGTGTCAGTGGTACAAAAAATGCACATGTACGGAGGTTATCGAACTACATACACACAGACTCCCAAGGGGGGCAGTCATGGTTACTGGGTCCAACTTTGGCGGCGTGGAGCTGGAGGATGTCCCAGTCCCCGCACCAGAAACCTGTGGTGCCGTCTGGTGACAGGGATGGATCCAATTGCCAACTACTATAGCTGTCCCCCGCCCAGTGTGCATGTCGTCGCAGCCAGGCGGCACACAACGTGAGGTGGCAACAGTGTGGCATGGGGAGGAGTTGGCGAACCGTGTAGAGGTAGCGGACAGTTGCCGTGTGGTCGTTGGGGCTTGTAGACAGGCCTCTAGTGACTGCTGAATGTGCTGCTCTGGTGACTTGCGGCAATGCATACCCGCTGAGAAGGGCTATTTGTAACCAAGCGGAGACGGACAGCAGCTCCCCCGCCCATGTCGTGGCCCAAGGGCGTGCGTTGCTCAGGGCGCCCGTCATGATACCCGGGAGGTAGGCAGGATAGGCGCTTGCAGGAGACAGGAGGGGGGGTGCACTTTTCAAACTCCAGGTTGATGAGAGCGCGCTGGGGTGCAGATACGCCAGTCCCTTACCCGTATCCCCGCGAATCATGTCAAAACCGAGGGCTGTGGTGGACGCTGAGTGGCAGCGATGTTTGCAGGTGTCCCCTGGGCCTGACACACACTCGCAGAGCACATCCAGGCCCCACGCCTCGCCCAGCAGGCTACACACTATGGAAACGATGGGGTGGGATGGGGTGTCGGGGTTGGTGGTGGCAATCAGGATGTTGTCTCTGAATTGGCACAGTGCGGTGATCCCCTGCGGTGACTCCCAGTAGGGGAACCCTGCCTCGGAAACAGTGAGGGAGCCCAGGCGGCGTAGCAGGTGCCGGTTCGTATACACCTGCCACAGGCTGTGCAGGTCGGCTGCCTGGGCTGAAAAAGAACCGCCCATTGGAATGCAACCGTGGCGACACCATAAACCTCCCACCGCTCTAATGAAGTTATTGCAGTGCATTTCAAATGTGATTGTGTCTGACATTTGGGTGTGGGTGATGTACCAGAATTTCGTTGCTTTAGCACGTCCCGCTCTGTCGAGCATTTTGGAATCTTTGTGTATTGACCACTCAATATCGGCCATGCGCCACTTGCGGCGTTTGGCGAGCCATGTGCTGGCTTCCGTCAGGTGGGATTCTATGTCCGTGGGGCATATATTGTTGAACTGATCTTTGCAATCCACTTCACTGATGAACCGGGCGTTTATGGTGTCTAACCAGTGGAACCATCGGCTCACTTCTGAGATGCTTTGAGCTAAAAAACAGCATGGGACTTCTTGGCACAGGAGTCGGAGGAAAGCTGTGTTGGCGCGTGCGGCAATGCGTAGCGACTTTTTGGGTACTAGGGGTTGGGGGAGGGAGGTAATGCCGCGCCAGAGCCATTTACCCTTAGCCAGTGACTTGAATTTACCCAGGAGGTAGAGGAGGGGAAGTTGACCGGCCGAGTTGCGGCCCCAGCCTCTGGCGTCGAGCTCTGCTGAGACGAAGGCCATGGCCTGGGGCAGTGTTTTTGGGGACGGGGTGCAGCCCTCGGCCTGCAGGAACTGTTGGATGACGCCCCATACCCAGTGGCGGCAGAAAGCCCACAGGACTCCCACCCCCTTGTCGACAATGCGGACGTAGTGGGACTGACAGACCGACTTGGCAAATTTCCTGACTTGCGTGAGCACGCGGCCCGACTCTGGCCACAGCGAGTCTGGGAGCATCAGTTCGAGGGGCGGAAGGCTGGCACCGATTTGATCCGCCATTTTTGGCAGGTCAGAGAGGAGTTGGGAGCGGACAGAGGAGCCTCTGAGGGGTAGGGGGTCGTTGGGTCGGGCATAGGTGTCAGAGGTAGGAACCCACAGCGGTGTGTATGCAATGTGTCCATCGATGACTGTGGAGACCCCGGGGAATTTTGGTGCTGTGTGACACTTGCACGGAGGCCGGTCGCCTATCTTATCGAATCTCCGAGCATGTTGCTCAAAAACGCGGCGGACGTTGATAGGGCTACTGCGGACGACACGTATGGCTTTCGCCAGGGCCTGTTTCTCCCATGAGGGGTTGGCAACGGAAGCAATCATTTTTCGGGTGACTCTGTGAATGGCACTTTTCTGAGATGGCTGCAAATTTGGAACAATGATACTGCCTACGGAGTACAGTGGCACACTCATCTGCGAGGCCAGACTGTGAAGGTCCTGCTGTAAAAACTTCAGGCGCGGAAAATCCTTTATCTGCCGGGCCTCTTTCATGCTGTGCAGGACCTGCAGGACTCGTTGGTTTAGCCATCCCTGTGGTCCCGACCCCTATCCCTCGGTGCTAATGCCTGGGGCAACGTCGTTACAGGCCCATTTCTTGAACACGAACCACCAGTGTCGTTCTCTGACGCTGGCGTACCACTCATCGTTCATGAATTGCAGGGGGATGATTCCCCAGTGGGCGCTGTCCGTTTGCAACATTAATCTGTGGAGTGTGGAGCAGTCCTGGAAGCTCGATGCGTCTGTTTGGTGCTTCCGGAGGCGAACTGTCAGTGCTTTGCTTGTGACGCCCACATACACGAGGTGGAGGTATATATGGAATACTAGGTATACAGCGTACTGGGGGGGTGTTACATTGGTGTACCAAACGTGGACGTGGCTCAACCTCCGAGCCATCCTGAGCGCTGCGTGCGTGTTGTACGGGAGGTAGGAAACACGCAGTTGGTGGAGCGCTGCCCATCTACCGAGATTTTTGTCTGAAAGGGCACGGGACATCTGGATACACAAGGCTCTAAGGACATTGGTGCTCTGAGGTGGGGGTTGGTGGGTCAGGAGACTCGATCCTTCATGCGACAACAGCAGGTGCAGACGGTGTATTTGGATGCTGTCACACGCATCCAGAGCTCTGGGAGAGGTCATGAGGTGAATAGGCTGTGAGGTGCTAAACCAACCCACAGTGGACATTTGGGGGAAGTGGCGTTGCACAGTTGGGACCTCAGATGCTGGGGCCCATACCCACAGGTGTCGCAGGGGGTCTGGGAGGGGGGAGGGCAGAGGGAGGACAGGGCTGCACTCGTCCCATGATGTCAGGACGTGGGGGGAGGAGGAGTGTATCAGTCGCGTCGCTGGATTGTCCCATTGGATGTGACATGCTGTAAGCCACCCGTGTGGTGTGGACCACCCACTGGTAGCGGACAGGGTGTGGCATACTCTGCGGAAAACCCACCCAGGCACCTTGGAACCCTGTATATCTCTGAGCGGTTGTGCCTGCAGGGGGGGTGGAGGCGAAACATGTGCCCACTGTCCGGCTACGTTGTCGGTGTGCCGTTTGTCACATAAGGCACGTTCACCGCTTTGGGAGTCACAATGGGACAGGGCGTTGATACGACAGCGTGTGTTGTGGATCGGATCACCGGTGTGTGTCATGTCCATTGGATAATACGCATGGATGTCAAGATGGGAGACGAACTCTGATGTCTGCTGTACTATGTATGTGGCAAGACCCATTTTTTGCCGTATCCACTGGAGGGAGAGCATGGTGCTGACCAGACTGTCTACGGGGGGGCCATCTTGTCTGCGGGGGTGAGGACGCCCTAAATAGTATTTGGTCTCCCCCCTCCCTTACCGGTTTAAATTGGTGAACAGGCGGAACTCGAGATGTTGTGAGCACTGCGGAGATGCCACGCTTCTTCTCCGGTGACTACGAATCACGGGCCAGGGTCTCCACTGTGCTCTTCATTTCACCCTGGAGATGCTTCGACGCCCACTGCTGTAATCTGGAGTCCATATGGGCTGTCCACTCGCTGAACAGTAGGTCCAGGGCGTCATCTGACCACTGAGAACTCTCTGTAGGCTTCAGCGCTAACCACGGCGCACTCGGAGGCGAGACTCCACCAAACGCAGCTGCCCCGGCACACACACACACACACACACACACACACACACACGACGCAACAAACAGGCACTTACAAAGGCGCTGAGTGCTCAATCCTCGTCACGCCGTCCGACAGTCAATGAGAAGCCATGACCATGGGCGGGCAGCTTTGCCCTCAATCTTCCATTGTTTTTCAGTGCAACCCCCGCACTTTCCCCTCGATCAAAAGGTCCCTGGTGAGGGTCTTGTTTCTCCTCAACGACGGATATGATACAAAACATGAAAATGAAGTGGACGCGACAGGTGACCCTGTGGGCGCACTGGAGGCGAGGAACGGGGGGGGGGTCCTCTGTCCAAAAAAATTCTCCGCCTCACATTGATTGGTCCCTTGAGGATTTTCCGGTGAACGAATGGGCTCTTTTCGTCCTACGGCATCACTGCCTGTACATGAACGGGGTTTCACGGCACACACGACCAGACGGAGGCCCCTCCGCCCGGGGCTGAGCAGATGCAGCCTCATCTCTGAGGCGCACAACCATTTGTGCTGTGCATGAACCGAAATGTGCGAAGGTGCCAACACAATGCATGACTTTGTTGGCGGGTGCCCCCCCCCCTCCCCCCCTGCAACGCGCTCGCCATGAATGGCACAGAGCGCAGAAGGTATTACTGCAACGCACTACCAGCAAGTCGCACGTTGGTGAGCTAGCCCCCATGGCCTTGTGTGACATTCATGTTGCGGGTTGTGGTGAGCACCTCCCAGCCTGGGGTCTTCGTGATGACCGCATACCGGGCACTGATCAGGCCGTCAGGGGAGGACGCCATGGGCAGAAGTTGCATTCTGGATTCCCACCCAGGCAGGGGGATGCCCGCAGTAGTACGGATGCCTGCTTGTCATGGCAGAAGGTTCAAAGGCGAGAGGCCAATAGGCGCCGCCACAGGCTAACAGAGCCAACCACCAAGGCCTTGTGCCAACCCCCCCCCCCTCCCCCAAATGAGCAACTGAGTGGGCCCCGCTGGCAGGCCCACGCAGACTCCGGAAGGCTTTGTGCAAAGGGCAGGCAAACTTGGGAGTAGTGCTCAATTCTGGCAGCCCTCTCGCCGATGGACAGTATGTGAACATGGCATCCTGACGGTCAGCAGTCGATACCAAGGGAACTGGCAGCCAGCGGATGAGGACTCTGCTGGGCCCAAGGCATACCTGCGGCTCCCATGAGCACCCCTTTGCAAAGGGCGGGGACGAAGGTACGAAGCTGCATGGACTGGAGGCGGACCAGCACGCGGCAATGCTCGATGTCAGGAAAAGCGTTGTCCGCGCCCTTCACCAAAGGAACCTCGACTTTTGAACTCAAGGAGAACACAAGTGGAAATGCCTGATGATTCGTTCTTTTCTGTGGACAATGCAGATCAGTTGGTCATGGCAAACACACAGATACATACCACTCAATAAAGATACAAACACAAACCCACACCACCATAAACACACACACACACACACACACACACACGCACACAAATGCACACCACCCCTGAAACACACCCGCACAGATACACACCATCACATAAAGACGCACACACAAATGCCACCCCAAAAGACTCATGCACAGATACACACCACCATCAACACAAGCATACAAATACATACCACCCCTGAAACACACACAGACACACAGATACACATCACCCAATAAAGCCACACACACGAATATCACCCTCTAAACACTCACACACAGATAGACACCACCATAAACACTCGCGTGCAGATACATATCACCCCATAAACAAACATGCACAAATACCCCCCCCCCCCCCAGACACAAATACACACCACCCCACAAACACACACACACAGAGGAGGAGTAGGAGATGCGGTCCCCCGGTAGGGCGCACCGGCTCGCCAGCCCCATGGTGCCTGCCGGCCCCCACCGACTAGGAGAAGCGGTTGTCGGTGGGCGACCCTGACCGCGGGCCTACCTGGCTCAGCATCATGGCTACAGCTCTCCTCTTTGTCTCCTCCCTATGGTCACCGAACCCACGCAACACCCTGGCCATGCGTCGTGGGTACCACTCTGGCTCCCTGGAGGCGGGCTTGGCAGGAGCCGGCTCCACGCACGGCTTGCTACCAACCCCTCAAGGCGCGTAGATGCGCGCCGGGTGTGAGCCCTTAGCCCGCCAGGTATTACCAAAGGGCGGTGTTTGGCTGGCGTGTCACGGGGCCTGGTCCAACACCCGGTTGCGCCGCCTCCCGCACACAGGCCTGGAGCCATGGCATCCACGTGCGACCTTGGTAGCTCGGTTGCACCGCCCACCGAATGCAGGCGCCCGCACCAACACCAACACTCGGCGGCACCTACACGTGGTCCCATCCACCGGAGGACGGCCCACTCCTCTTGGGGCCAACTCCTTCCGCTCCGACAAGGGGAGCCTAGTCCCCTCTCCCTCACCACCCAGGTGGACTCCGACCTGCCCCGCCACAGTCAGCCCGGCCGTGTGGCGGCCGGCAGGAGTGGGATGGTCGCCTCTGGCCCCTTGGCGCCCACATGATGGCCTAGGCTGGCCACACCTATTCCCACCCATCGGGTGACTGGGGGACTCGTGCCGCCTTGGCACGGGGGGGGGGGGGGGGCACCCGTGGGCGGCACGGGCCGGCAGCTACAGGCCGGTTGTCGTGCCCCGGCCGCCATACCAACAGGCGGTGATCGGGGCGCATAGCATCTCCGCAGCATTGGGCAGCACCTGGGATAGCGTACCCCCTCCCCCTGTTTGGGGAGGGGGCCGCCCCCCAAGTAACCCACCCCGGCCGCCATACCAACAGGCGGCCATCGGGGCGGTCCGCATCCACAGGGCCCACCGCAGCCTCGACTGCCGCAGGCATGTGGTCGCGCTCAACGCTAGCCGCCCCCCGCACCCACCCCGGCTGCCATACCAACAGGCGGCTTTCGAGGTGCCCCCCAGGTTGCTACCGAGACCCTGGCCGCCATACCACCAAGCAGCTATCGGTGCGCCATTCTCTGGGTCGAAGCAGGGACAGCCTCGGTCCGGGGAGGGGCAAACACAACCACAGGACCTGTGGGCCCTGACCCCCGGGGCGTCCCTATCCCCTCACAGCCTGTCCAAGACCGGTGGGACTCGGGTGTATCCGCCGCTGTGGGGGTCTATAGGCCCCTAGACCCGAGCGCTGCGCGCACTGAGGCAGGCTTGGCATGCACAGAAACCGGCCGCACTGCCTTCGTTGGGGGCAACACAGCGCACAGAAAGCAGCTGCAGCACTGCCTTCCACCCCCCCCCCCCGTTCGGGGAGGGGGCCGCCCCACCATTCACCTACCCTGGCCACCTTACCAACAAGTGGCTGTTGGGGTGCCCCCCTAGTTGGGGGCCACCCGTGTCATCACCCGGCCGCCATACCAATAGGCAGCGACTGCGTTCACACACAGCCACGCTCGGCGCACCCGGCCTTGGGCACAGGAGCCACAGACCTACGGAACCCCGGACCCACGGACCCACGGAGCTGGCCCCAGGCCCCCGGACCCGCCCATCTGAGGCCACACTGCCTGCTGTGGACGGCAGCATTGCCTGCGGCCAGGGGGAGCATTGTGTACGCCCCGCAGCGGCCGTGCTGCCTTCCATCGGCCACCTCTCCCGCTGGACCCCATGAGCAGCAGAAGCAGGGGCCAGACTGGTTCGCCTGGTCGTAGATGGTGGGTTCGGGGCCCGCACGTCTCGGCTGCCACATCCCGCTGCACCCCTCTTGCTGCTGTGGGGCCCCCGCCGTCGCCCGGCGTCGTCACACCAAGACCCAACTAGGGGCAGGCTTCTGCTGCTGCGCCCTACAAGCGGTCACCCGGTACCATCGCACCGTGACCCAGCGAGGGCGAGGCCACTGCCACGGGTGCCGCCATCGTCGCCAGCTCCGCGGCGTTCAAAGCGGCCATGACTTGTCCCGCCGCCACCTTCGTGGCCCCCGCGATGTCCACGTTGCACACTGCTGCCTGGGGAGGGGGCCGCCACCATTCACCGACCCTGGCCACCTTACCAACAGGCAGCTATCGGAGCACCCCCAGGGTTTGGGAGGGAGCTGCCCCGTACCTATGAACCCCGACCGTACCTTTGGCGCTGGGCTGGAGCTAGGCGGAGGCTCCGTGACGGCACCTGAGCCTTGATGGGCCCCACGGCGGCCCTATGCCCCATGCCCTCGGACCTAGGCAGGTAAGGGACACGGACACAAAGTCGTGGAGAGGACAGGGCTGCAGGTAGCCCAGCACCCACTTGCAAACCACTACCCCCCGGTGGACCCGTTCTGCCCCAATGTGGCTCCCCCACGGTGGCCGGCGGGGTGTGTGGCACGCGACCTCGCGGCAACGCCGCACCCCCCCCCCCCCCCGGGTTTCACCACCACACCGCGGTGAGGTCACTGCTCTTGGGCAGCCGTGGGGGTCACACAAATGCACTCCACCCCACCAACACACACACACACACACACGTTGAGAACTGCGAGACAAGAACAGAGCAAAGAAAAGCGGTTGAAGAAAACTCCTCAGGAATTGTAGAGCAGTCCTAAACGTCTTTCGGTCTGGCAAAGAGGGTACATTGCATGTCTTATGGCGGTCATGCGGGCAGATGTTGACCACACTGACCCTCCCTTCAGACCTCAGATAATCCAATAGACAGATATGGGCACACCTCATTGTCTGACAGACGACCAACCACCTGTCGATATTCCATGACCAACCGATCTTCGTCAATGAACGGGATTTTGACGACGCCCTCCCATTCCTGTGTCAAAAAGCGTGCCGTATGCGGGATGGGATGCTTCAATCGTGTGCAGACGTCTCAAAAGCATGGGTAGTCCCATACTGCTTGTCTTTCCTCCCGTTGAACGTCGAACTCCGTTGGATAGAAATCAGCAATGGGCGACCTGGGGTCCGTCATCAGAGGCCAGAATGCAGGCGGCAGGAGACGGTGGCTGGCGGGAGGAAGTACTCCGAGAAGCTGCAGGTGCGGCTCGAAAGGCTCCCCGCTTTCAAAGCTGTCACACAGTAATGCAGTGGGACAAGGCGCATCGGACTCTTCCACGCCTGACGGATTCCTCAGAAGCAACACTTCAAGCACCACCGCAACCTCAAGGAGGACTTCAGCGTCCGCACTCCAAAATAGCAACTCCCAACGCTATCCCAACGACGACCGGAGGAGGGCAATCCCATGTGCAACTTCAACCAAGAGTCACCAAAACATCCTGAAGATACCTCTGGCTTTCCAAACTGCACCAGAGGTCACCAGACCCCCCTCGCTTGTTCTACCTCCCAAAAAAATCTGAGGGCGGGGGGGTTACGCCTTCCTCCGTGTAGTGCACAGTATCCGGATGGAGATGCGCGGCCCGAGGGGTGGGATGATAGCACGCGCTCTTTGGTACATGAAAAAGGATATGAGGTGGCCTTCGGCCAGACCAGTCTTGACAATGACCCGAGAGCACACACTTTCCACTCCAAAAAAAAAACCAGGGGGTGAGGAGGCGCGAAAGATTGCCGGATGGAGTAAGGCAGTGGGACCTCTTCTACACAAGACAAGCAGGTGGTCACAAACCTTATCTTTCTGCAGGATGCACCGATATCCACGAGATCAATGGCCATTGGGGCATAATAGTACGGGAAATACCTGATACAAAATCACGCAGACCCCTGGGTTGTTGCAGCTACATGTGCAAGTGTGTGTGTGTGTGTGTGTGTGTGTGTGTGTGTGTGCACGCACGTGTGCATGTGTATGTGCAAGTGTTTGTGCATGTATGCATGCATGTATGTCTGCATGCAGACATGCGTGCAAGCACGCATGTATGTGCACATGTGTATGTGCATGTGTGTGTGTGTGCATGTGTATGTGCTGGGGGGAGATGCATATGAGGAAAGGCACACGCCTTTTAAGGTTTTGGACGC